>JALMGJ010000004.1:84833297-85283297 GCA_023362775.1 Charina bottae
TGAAATAAGTGTAAATCATTCACTTTCTGAAGTATTTAATTGGCTTAGAAATGTATGTAGTTGAATAATCTCTTCATTTATTTCAGATTATAAGATGTTAATATTAAGACATTAAGTACATTTGCATGTCTCTGAGATAGTGCAAAGTGTTGACTCATGTTCAGCCATAATCACTTACTTATGAGTATATTGTGAGATTCAAGTATAATCTGCCCTTTGTCTAGTAATAAAAATGTATGAATCTCAAAACAGAATTCTAAAAATATCAACTTATTCACCTTGTTGAAAAGATAAAAAGACTGTAGGATGTATTCTATTTACCTAACTTGATTTGTAGAACAGTATTTAGTATACTTTTTGTTGTTTTTGCGCCTTTGAGTCAGTGTTGACTCCTGGCGACTTCCTGCAGTTTTCTTGGCAAGATTTCAGAAGTGGTTTGCCATTGTCTCCTTTCTGCATCTGAGAGAGAGTGACTGGCCCAAGCTCACCCAGCTGGCTTTGTGCTAAGATGGGAATAGAACTCACCATCTCCCAGTTTCTACCTGGTGCCTTAACCACTACACCACACTGGCTCTCATTTAGTATATTTATTTGGAAAAATATGTATATGTACATGTACATGTATATATGTTTATACATATACATATATACATACCTACAATTCAATTCAATTCAATTCTTGGAGACTTGTAAAATTAATTATTGGAGACTGCCTGGACAAATCCTTGCAGTTTTCTTGGCAAGGTTTTTCAGAAGTGGTTTGCCATTGCCTCCTTCCTAGGACTGAGAGAAAGTGACTGCCCCAAGGTTACCCAGCTGGTGATATATTTACTCATAAATAAATTCCATTGAATTCACAAGATTTATACCACGGTAAACATAGAGTTGTAATCTGCTGCATATTTTAACATATTTAAAACTTTTCTATAATTTAATAGGTAATTATGACAGAATCTGATCTTGTTTGTAATGTGGAGTCCTTGGTGCTCTCTGAGACTTGTTGTTTTCTTGCAGATGTTTCATTGCCAGACTAGGCAACATCTTCAGTGCGGGGAAAAAAACTTGTTTGTAATTGCATTATTACCATAATCACTCGCTGGATCATCACCTTGTTGTGGTGAGTGGGCTTGCGTGTTCCCAATGAAACCTGTGAGCGAAGCCATAGGGAGTCATGTACTCCTGGTAGGGTCACCCATGGCAGTAAGGTCCAGGGGGAGGAACCAGACAAAGAACGATCCAAGAAAGTCCTCAACGGCAGAACAGGCAGAAGATGACAAGGTATATTGTTACAATGGCTGCAAAGGCGGATGAAGGCTGCAGCAGACAAAAGGTCACCAATCGTCATGGTATCCATGCCATTGTATCAGATCCTTTTTCTGTGAAGATTGTGTGCTGATCATTGTGCACCGATATCCACACATAAAACAAATTCACACACAGGCGTCTTCCAACCACACATGAAACAAATTCACACACAGGTGTCTTCCAATTATACATAACCCAAACTAATTAAAAGTTCCATGGCGATTGGCAAATGGCAACGGGGGTAGGACTGTGAAATCCAGAAGTCCCTAATCATGGACCAGCTCATGGGTGGTGGATTACGGATTCAGTCATCCTGACTCAAGGTCCGAGGCAGTTGAGTAGTTTGGCAGCTGTATCCACGACTGAGCAACCCTATTTAGGATCCACTCTGCTCACCCCTTAGGGGGCTAGGAAAGGTACTCTAAACATAGTCTGCTTCATTTTCTCCCTGATTGGATTACCGGGCCTATGGGGTCACCATATAGTGGTTGTAAAAGACATATGAAATTTGGAACATGGAATATACGGACACTGCAGGACAATATGGATAGTGAACGCCCTGAATGTAGGACTGCCATTATTGCAAGGGAGTTGAGATGTTTTAATATTGATATAGCAGCATTCCAAGAAACCCGAAGAGCAGGAGAGGGACAGCTGAGGGAAGAAAAAGGAGGTTATACCTTCATTTGGAAAGGATTGCCTGAACAAGAATGACAAATACATGGGGTAGGCTTTGCTATCAAAAACGATCTTGTGAAGCTCTTGTCAGAAGTTCCCACTGGCATTAATTCTCTGAATAAAACTCTCCAAAAACCAACAGGCAACTATTCTAAATGCTTACGCACCAACACTAGATGCAGATGAGGATATCAAGGAAATTTTTTATACCCAGCTGGATACCATCTTAACAAAGATACCAAAGGAGGATAAAATTATCCTCCTGGGCGATTTCAATGCAAGAGTTGGGCGTGACTTCAATCTGTGGCCAGGGATAATTGGGAAAGAAGGAGTTGACAATAACAACATGAATGGAATCTTACTTCTGGCTAAAAGTGCAGAGCACAACCTTGTTATTACTAACACACTTTTTTGCCAGAAAAATAAATTTAAATCATAATGGAAGCACCCACGGTTGAAGCACTGGCATCTTTTAGATTATGTAATTGTCCATGCTATAGATTGCCATTCTCACCAGAGCCATGACAAGCGCTGATGACTGTTGGACAGACCATCAATTAATCCAATCCACGATGGCCATAAAGATTGTCCCTTATCATAGGGTCCAAGGAAGAAAACCAAGGCGTAAAATGAATTTATTTATTTATTTATTTAATTTATTAAATTTATATGACTGCCCATCTCCCCTATCGGGGAATATATATATATATATATATATATATATATATATATATATATATATACGGGCCCTTCAAGATTCTACCAAAGAAGCTTGCTTTCAATCAACTCTTAAGTAACATCTGCCCATAGAACTTCCCAAAAATGTTGAGGAACATTGGATCAATTTGAAGACCTCTATTATTTCAGCCTGTGAACAAACTATTGGATACCAAACTAAGAGACATCAGGGCTGATTTGATGAGAATGATAGTGAGACTGAATACATTATTGACAAGAAAAGGAAAGCCTTCCAGATATGGCAAAAATATATTAACTGTGCCATTAAGAAAAAAATCTACTCCAGTGCAAAGGCAGAAGTCCAAAGAAGAACTAGAGAATTTAAGAACAAATGGTGGATAAAAAAAGCCCAAGAAATCCAACTATTTGCAGATGCTCATGATGCACAGGGTTTTTAGTGCCATAAAATCCATGTATGGACCAACAAACTATGGTACAAATCACTTACACTCAATAGATGTTGTCAAACTTCTAAAGGACAACGAGTCTATTGCACTGTGCTGGAAAGAGCATTACTACAATCTCCTAAATTGTCACTCTACTGTGTCTGATGAAGTCTTCTTGCAAATCCCGCAAAAACAAATAAGAGACAAGCTTGCAGTACTCCCTAATTTGGAGGAAGTTAGTAAAGCCACTAATCAAATGAAAAATAATGAAGTTAGCGGACCTCATGGGATTCCTGCTGAGGTTTTTAAAGAAGACGGGCCTGAACTTACACAACAACTTCACAAGCTCATTGAAAACATCTGGATGAGGGAGGAGATTCCAGCAGACTTTAGGGATGCCATAATTATCAATCTCTTTAAAAAGGGTGATAGGACAGACTGTGGAAATTATCGAGGCATCTCCCTTCTCCCTCCCTTTGCCCCCCCAGCAGGCAAAATCCGGGCAAGAATCCTCACAAACCATCCTATCTATATCAGAAGACATCCTCCCTGAAACCCAAAATGGCTTCTGCCCTTCCAGGGGACAGTGGATATGATCTTCACTGCACAACAGCTCCAAGAAAAGTGCAAGGAGAAAAACTGCCCTCTGTACATGGCGTTTATTGATCTGACTAAGGCTTTTGATACTATAAATTGTACTGCTCTCTGGACCATCCTTCTGAAAATCAGATGCCTTGATAAATTTGTGAACATCTTGCGGCTACTTCATGACGTTATGATGGCAACAATTTGGAATAATAATGGCTGTCAAAGCGATCCATTTAAAGTGGGATCCAGCGTTAAACAGGGATGTGTTATTGCTCCTACCTTATTCACTATCTTCATCACTATGATTCTACACCTTGTTGAATGGAAACTTCCTACTGGTGTAGAAATTATATATTGAACAGATGGAAAGCTTTTTAATCTTAGTAGGCTGAAAGCAAAAAATAAGGTAACTACAACTTCTGTTATAGAACTTCAGTATGCTGATGATAACGTAATCTGTGCACACTCAGAGGAAGATCCTCAAACTATCCTAAACATCTTTGCAGAAGCATATGAAAAGCTCAACCTCCCGCTTAATATAAAAAAAAAACACAAAGTGCTTTACCAGCAAATTCGAACCAATCCCTCTGTAGCGCCATCAATTCAGCTTAAAGGTTGTCACTGGAAAATGTCGACCACTTTTCTTATCTTGGTAGCCCTCTATCTACAAAAGCTGACATCGATGCTGAAACTTAGCATCTTCTTGAGCTCTGCAAGTGTAGCTTTCTCCCAAATGAAGCATAGAGTGTTCGAGGATCAGGGCATTCTCAGGGAGACCAAAATGCTTGTTTATAAAGCCATTGTACTACCGACCCTATTGTACGCCTGTGAAACATGGACCTTCTACAAATGCCACCTTCAACTTTTTGAAAGATTCCATTAATGATGCCTCCGAGAAATTCTGCAAATTACTTGGGAATATAGGCGGACTAATGTTAGTGTATTGGAAGATGCGAAGATCACCAGCATTGAAACAATGATCATCCAACATCAACTTTGCTGGACCGGCCATGTTGTTCGAATGCCTATCATCTTCGAAAGCAGCTACTTTACTCCCAACTTAAGAATGAAAAACGGAATATTGGTGGACAGCAAAAGAGATTCAAAGATGTTCTCAAAGCTAATTTTAAAAAAATTAATAACAGCACTGAGAACTGGTAAGCTCTAACTCATGAGCGTTTAAATTGGAGGTCAGCCTTTATTAAAGGTGCTACGGACTTTGAAGAAGCACGAGTACAGGGCGAAAAGGAGAAACGAGCTAAGAGGAAGGTACAGCAAGCAAACCCTCATCGTGACCGTCTTCCACCTGGAAACCTATGCCCACATTGTGGGAGGTTGTGTGGATCCAGAATTGGCCTTTCCAGCCACTTACGGATCTATTGTTAAGATTTTAATCCTGGAAGTCAATCTTACTCAGCTACAAGTGATCGCCAAGAGAAAGAGATTACCGTAACTTGCACTGGACTTTATTTTTTATGTTTTATGTCTGAATGAGGCTTAAATTTTACACACTAAGATTTGCCTTGTGTGTGTGTCAATTAGTTCCTTTCCATTCTAATCTATCCTATTTTATCTTTCCTCCCATATTATCATTAAATCTTTTTATTTTCTGTTTCTGTCCATTTTGGCCGTCCTTTTGTATGAACTTTTTCCTCCTATATGTTATCACATGCTTTCTCTACTCTTCTTTATTCAGCCCATATAAAATATTTTTCCCTTTCTGTCTCTCCTTTGATGGCACCGATTTTCATTCTTCTGCCTCACTCTAGCCATTTAATTTTTCAACAAGCAATACATTTGCAAAATTGCTGCCAGTTTTGCTAGAAAAATAAGAAACATGAAAAGAAATAGTCCAGCATAATTAACTAGCAGATTCCAAGCCTTGGTTGGGGAACTGTTGAAGCAGATGTCCAACATTATTTGTTATAACAATGCATAACACATAATCTGCCCTATGTTTGAAATGAAAGCCAATAAGCAATAGCTTCACATGATTCAGTATACTTACTTAAGTCTGACCTTTCAGTGGGAGCTGTTGGCCATAATCTGCAACAGCTGGGTTTTGAATATAGAATTGATGATGATAAATAGTGAAATATGATGTACAGAGGCTGTGTTTGAAATGAAGAATTCATAAGGACTAACTTAATAGAAAAAATGGCTGGTTCATTCTGTTATTTAAAGAGCGATGAATATATAGACAATTGTTTTTCTATGAACAGGAACATTAGAATATAAAATACTAGTATTCTGGAATGAGAGAATGTAGTGGAAAACAGAAGTTTACAGACATTTCTACTTATTGAAGGAATTTTCTCTAATGGTTTCCCAGCATATCTATGAAAGAAATCAAAATCAATATTGTGTTATATTAAGTTTATCCTCTGCTTCTCCAGCTCTGTTGTCTTTCTCTTTCCTTTGCAACTATTTATATTGCTAATGCTTCATTGATTCTTTAACTCAGAACCACTGAAACTATTATCCATCTTTGACTTAATATTTCCAATTCATGTTTCATTTCTTTAACTGCTGATGATATAGATAGACATTTAAGAAATTCAGTGTAGGGATAGCAAAATAGATATCCATCAGATGTTGTATTCTGGAAATATGGGTCCGAAATTTTGGTCCAAAATTGCAATATGGGTCAGTGGGGGGAAAATGGATCAAGATGTAGTTTGAGAGAATATATGAGTAATGCATTATATCAGAGGAAATATGTTTTAAAATGTTATTTAAATGCAAATTTTGGTGTTGATTTCTTTTTAAACTACAGTTCAAAGTTGACATAGGATGAATGCAGTTATGAAAGATACAGTATGTATAAAAATGACATGGACAAAAAATAGACCGATTCATTTATAGGGATAAATCAATAGTAAGATCTCCATTCTACTTCCTTCCTTCCTGTTTGTACTCCATTCCTCTTTTCCTCCCCATTTCAGTGCCATCCAATCATTTGAAATATTTTGGGGAGGACAGTAAAAATATATTTTAAAGGATCTGTAATGAGATGGAAATGAAGACAAAAAATAGGATAGGAAGAAGCAGTGCAGTGGAACTACAGATGAAACATATTGGCAAAGAGTACTTAGATTATGTATATACAAGCAAAAATTGTTTACAAAGTGAGGAAAATGGAAACTGCTGGGCTACGTTTGATATGCTGTTTCCTGCCCCAAGGCTGGCACCGCATCCACATTTAAATGTAAAAGCTTCTGAACTTCTTGGTAGATCCAAATTTTGTCAATTGTTTGGCTGTCTACTGTAATACACAAAAGTCCAGAGCTCCAGCTGTACCCTGAGTCCAATTTCAAAAGTGCATGGAAATTCACTGTTTCTATGTAACCATGAAATTATAATTTATACAGGATAAATTATATAAGTTATGATCATGTGGGTTAATCAAAATCACACTGTGGTCTAAATAAAAGACAAGTGATATGGTGAATTTCAGTTAATTATTAACTGATTAAATTGAAGTAAATATAATTTGCTATTAAATCTATGGCTCTTTTCTCATACTTTAAATTGTTAAAAATGTCATACCCATTCTCTTGACAGTTTGTTCTCAAAGTTATTTTACTGAAAAAAAATGTTTTAATAAATACAGTATGTCTGTTGCTTAAATCTTGAAATGCAATAATTGGTTCAAAACTAAAAAAAAGTCTACACATGTATATATTTTCAAATTTCATCTTCTGTATTTGATTTGGAGGATAAGTTATGTGATAAACATATTATTGTTGTGTAAATGAATGTATTTATTATTCATTACCTACTGTGGTAACACACACTTTATTACTAAAGCAATTTTTCTGATCACTACTATTATTTTACTTCCCTTTACTATTTAAAAAAACATTTTAAACAAACCATTAGCAAGACTGTAATTCATTTGTTTGTCTTTTGTTAGGTGTTCCAGAGACTCCTCATATTAGTGGATTTATTTCACCAATTATGGAAGGAGACTGGATGGAACTTACATGCAAAACATCTGGTAGTAAGCCAGCTGCAGATATTAGATGGTTCAAAAATGACAAAGAGGTGAAAGGTATTGTTTGGAATTGTATATTTCATTTATAACAACTTTTAATTAAGCATGACAGTGAGTGGATTTTATTTTCATAATGGCTACCATTTTATTCCATTCAGAGTAATCAAAAGGAATATTAGTAAGCAAATACTGGAATTTCTCACACAGGTGACATAAATAGAAAATTGGGTTCCCTGAAGGAGAAAGCAGGAGACATTCTGCTTCAGCATTATCTCAGTTTTTCTTCACTAGTCTATGCAGCAGGATTCTCCCACCCTAGATGGGACTATTAACCCCTTCTTTCTTTCTACTTTTTCCTGGCATAATCAGAGTATGTCTGTTCCCCACCCAGTTGGTACCTGAAAGGTACTTTCTCAAAATATGTGCTGCTTTCTCAATAGCATAATTGTTTCTGTATAACGAATAAATACTTTATTTATTAAGATGATTTATGTCCCATATTTATGCAGCAATAATAATATTCAGTTCAGTTTACCAAATTAAAATTATATAAAAAATCATAAACAGTACAGCTGTGGTGGAGTTCAGAGCGGCTCCTCCTTCCCAAGAGGGGGGGGGCGCATTCCAGGCAGATAAAAGTTTGTGCAGTCTAGATTCCACTGGTGGGAAAGTAAAGAAGCTCAAGGTAACCCTGCCTTATGGCTATGGCTGAATTTTTACCCATAGGGCTTATAGTGTCCCTTTAGTCTGGCAAGATTCTGTTTTATGGCAAGAGCAATAAAGAAATTAGAGTTAGAATAATGGCTCAGTGTGGTTCTTTGCCTGTTTCCTGACAACAGCATTAGTAGAGACAGATAGAAAGATCTTACGTTAGCCCTCTCCATATAATTCTGGATTGTTAGTTGAAGTTGTGGAGCAATTATAGCTGTTCAAGGACTCACAGTGTTTCCATACCCAGAAGACACATATACCAGAAGAGATTGGAAGGACTTTGAAAGAGGTAGATTAAAGCTTCATGTGATTTAGATTTGTGGTTGCTTTGTAGCTTTGAGGAGAGGAACCAGAGATGGTCAACTGAATAGCGCAGCCCTATTACAATACCACCAGCTCAAACACTGGTGTAAATAAGTCTGATGTAGAATTAAGAGCACATAAATCCCTGAAGGCAACTGTTACTATTTATGTTAATTAGAGATGGAGAAATGCATCTGTATATTGAACTGTTTGATGAAAGGTTTATTGTGAAATGTTAATCATTCTGTTTATTACTGATACATTTTTGTTACCAATAGCAGCAACAGAAAGAATAGTTGGAGGATTCTATGATTCAGAAGCCAAAATAATCTGATTGAATTTGGAGAAAAAATAATCTGGATGGATATTTTAAGTTAAAGGAGAAATAGCAATGTGTAATGTTTCTCTTTAGGCAGTAAAATATGTTCTGCTAAATCAATTCATAATTAGGTGAATTAGAGTCCTGGATAAATAACGATGCATATTAGAACTGGCAGCAACCCCCACACACAAAAATCACCCCAAATGTTATTTGTTTTTACAAAATCTAGTTTGAAACTGTCTTATATAATTATTTTCATTTCCTTTACTATTTCATTCTCACCATCAGAGACAAGTGTTCATCTTGCTTTACTGCTAGAATTTTTAAGGCTACCTTTGAAATAATCTCTAACAAAAGCTAACATATAATTTTTAAAATGTGATTGCTTTGTGGTTAATATGAAGAAAATGTCCCATTTTCTGTAAAATTAACATCTCTGTCATAAGAAATTTAAAAATAAGAATCAGAGAATAGCATTAAAAGGGGGGAAACCTGAATTTCATTAAAATGAACACCCCTCTGTCTATTTGTATGGTGAAGAGGAAAGGAAATAGAAAACAGGAGACTGAAAATGTACTTTAACCTGAAGCATACAGTATATGTGGAAGAATCTGCTCACTCTTAATGAAGGAGATGGAATTCAGTACTTTTTTTTTTGGCTTTCTGAGAAAAAAATGCAATAGAGATGGAAAAGTAGAAACATTGTATCCTGGTATCTAAGAACTTGCAATGTTAAGGTAGATACTGTACTTTAGAGAAGATCACTACCTAACTCTTATCAAAATAAAATGCAGTACTTTTTTTGCTTTGAGAATAAACATGGTCAAAATTCAAATCTACTGCTTAAATAAGTGGGGTACCTCACAGTTGTTTGTTACATGTTTGGCAATTCTTTAATATTATAGGATTTCTAGAGTTGATCATTTCATAAGTTGAGATGGATTAGAATGAATATGATGGATTCATGAAAATCATGATTTTTTTATTGTTTGCAATGAAAGACAGAATTAGTGAAGGATGCAAGGGTGATAAGAAGTTCTAAATATGGGATATACTATGTTTGGTAGTGACAAGAGTGGGTTGGTGGCAGGGGGGATGTAAAGTGAAAAGGTGAAAAAATGAGTGAAAGTACAATGACTGCAGGAAAAAAGTGCGAGTCCTTTATAAAAAAGAATATAGCTGAATCTCCCAACTGAATGAATGGAAAGTGGATAATGTGGAAGCTGCTTGGAAAAGTGAAATTATTATGTTTCAGAGTGCCACAGATGTGTATGGAGTTATGTTATTGGGAAGGAAGCTTGATGGAAAGATGAAGTGAAGAATGCTATGGACAGGGGGAAAAGCAAGTAAGAGGATGATTGCTGCTAAAAATGAGGATGATAAGAAGATAGTTGGAAAGAATGTAGTCAAAGACAGGGACAAAGTAACATTTAAGATTAAAAGAAACAGAAGATATGGGATGGCTTTTCTGAAAATTAAAAAAAATATTTTGGAATTGGATGAAGACTAACAAAGAGCCTATTGCAGATTTACTGGAATTAGAAACTAAAGGTGGTGAAATAATTTGGGGATTTCAAATTTCAAATATTTCAGAAAACTGAAAAATGTATCAATGTTATTGTCCAAGAAAAAAAAAAGACAAAAAGGAAGATATTGTAAGAATGTTGAAAAATTGTAAGGCTGAGGGGGAGATGATGAAACTGGAGAAATGTTAACATATAGAACTCGCTTGCTTATGGATTGGCTGTGCAACTTTATAAATGTTTGTGTGCACAATGACATCTGTGGGGTATCAAACAGGTGTGTCTGATGAAAGCAACATCACACTATTGCAATTTTACCACATCTTTGGTATGTGAATTGCTATGTCATCCACAACTCCAAAAGGGGAAGAGTTGAAGCAGAATGGTGCATCGGGATTAACATTTTGACAAAACAGCAGGAACATAAGAACATAAGCAGTGCCTTGCTAGATCAGACTCCTGGCCCATCAGTCCAGCAGTCTGTTCTCACAGTGACCAACCAACTGCACAAAAAAGCCTACTAGTCTCCCAGCAGATGCCTTCAGAGGCAGTCACACTGCCCTCAAGGCTAATACCCATTGACCCCCATGACTTCCATGAATTGGTCCGACCCCTTTTTGAAGTCAGTCAAACGCATCTTGTAGTAACAAATACCAACATTTAATTATGCATTGCGTAAAAATTATTTACCAGAACTCTGATTAAAAATGTATAAGAAGTCACAATGAGCAAATTCTGGGAAGTGCAGTGAAGCTCTATGCTGGGCATGTCATGTGCAGACCAGAATTTTGCTCTTCAAAAATCATAAAGAAATGTATGAATGTGACAAATGAATTTATTGTATATTTGTTTTTTTAGAGAAAGTATATTTTGTATTTCATATTTTATATCTATGTGTAATAGAAGGTTGGTTACTGAATGCAAGAAGGACAGTATATAATGAAAGTAAAGAATTCACAAGAATAAACAAACATTAGTGAACTCAGCACTGAGCAGAGTAAGACAAAGATATGTGAATCACCTTGGTTTTTAATATATTTAAGAATAAATGTATAACAAATGACTGTGGTAGCATTAACATTTTCAGTTGGGACATAAATGTACATGTAGTATGGTACAGATAATCTGTCGGTGGCTAAGAAACTGAACTATAGACTATATGATAAAAGGAGCATGGATCTGAAAATTATCATATCTCAGATCAAAGTAGTTATGTTTGACAGGCAAAATATAACAAATATATAAATAGTGAAAAACTACAGTAAGTAGATAAATTTGTGTTCATTGGTATGATAGTTACTAAAGATACAGTAAGAAAATGAATGAGGGAATTTTAAGACATGCAACTGCTAGTAGAAAGGTGGTAGGTTGTGAAAGGAAGGAGACAAAGCCAAAAGAATACCTGTGCTCCTCGCTCTCTGATTACTTTTTAAGGCCCTGCCTATCCCTTATGTGTTCTGTTGGCCTTTTAAACAAGAGTCCAGCTAAAGAGAATATATGGGTGATGAAGAAAGGAAGTGTAGAGAGCTAAAGGAGAGGAGAGCTAAGTAATAGAAAAGAAGAAATGAATATATTAGTTGAGAAGAAAATATAGGAAAGAAGAAGGATCAATACCTGAAGAGAAGGAAGACATAATGAAAGGAGGCAAGAAGTCCCAAGTCCTCTGAGCAGCATCAGAGGAGAATAGTTGGTGTGGATGAGTGCATGGATATGAACAGAACCAACAAAGATCTCCAAATAGATATTGGTGGCAAGAGGCTGAGCTGGGATGCCAAGTTATTTGTGGGCTGGGAAGGAGGTGTTGAAAGCCGAAATGGTGCAGCAAAGAGGTCTCACTAGATCTAGGAATCTCTTCACTCACCCACATCTACAGCAGCCTAATAGTGGCCAGCTGGTTGGCATAACCAATATTTAAAAGCTGTTAGGAGACAGGCAACTTCAGTAATGTTCAGTATGGCCTAAGAAGATATACCAAATACCAAAGATATTCTTGCCAGAGTGAGCTGGATGTACCAGTTATGAGAGAGCCAGTGCCAGAGGGCTGAATGCCAGAAAGCCAAGCAGAAGACAAAAAGGGGCAGCAGTTATTGAGATACCATCACCACCACAGATGAGCTACAGCAGATCCATGGAAGAAACGCCAACCATCCATCCCATAATCAGTCAGCTGAGGCTACACGTGACTATGGGCAGTCTTAGTCAAGGAGGGCTGAAGAACGTGTACAGCTCAGAAAGAAATAATCCTGGAAGTAGTTGAAAAGAAAAAAAGTTAAGCAAAATACATAGAAAAGAATATTAGAATCTAGAATTAGAATTAGAATGTTATAATATACAGTTAATTAAAAGGTGGTAGATTTTACAACTGTAAATAAAGTGGAATTGAATAGATTCCAAAATAGGAAATAGAGAGATGGATGTGCCAGGATTATGGGGTACTTTGGAAGTGTGTGTGATATAACAAGAGCAGATAGAGTCAACAATGTTTGGGTGCTAAATATATATATAAAATGAATACAAAAGCTAGTGACTAATATGAAAGAAGCACATGAATATGGTTTAGTTGTATAGAGAAAATGAACCAGGAATGAATTGAAAAACTAGCATATGAAGAACAAGTGATTAGGTTGATAGGAAAGGGAAAGCCAAGAAAGGTGTGGTTAGAAAAAGTTGATGAGTTCCTGAAAAAGAGAGAAGTGAGAGATTTGAAGAACAAATATCAATATCAAATATCATGTAGCAGCACATGAAAATGGTGAACGAAAACTGGTTTGCAAGGACAGAACAGTATGGAGAGATATGGTGGTGATATAAACTCATTTTAGCTATGATTCCTCTTCTTTTTCTTATCTCATGCCTTTAATATCATTGCCTTACCATTTCTTATTCCTTTTCTGCCTTATATTATTTCTTGTAAACAGAATAGTATCATAGTATATCATGTCTATTGATAATTAACAGAGAAGAAGCTGCTTAGAAAATGCAGTTGTAATAAAAATTAGTCTAAATCAGACTTACTTAAAGATAAATTAATATAGGGTTTCAGCCTCAAAAAAGTAACAGGTAATCTGGACTTTTGGAAGCCCTTGATGATTTTTTTCCCCTCACATCCTTTTTTTCATATCATTTTTCACCCTGGGGAACATTTGCTTCAAGATTAATGCACTCCATGAATTTGTATGACCAAATTCTTTTTATTAAATCAATTCATGGATTTTTGCAAGCAGCACCAGTGCCTCTGATAGAGTAAGTATTCCCATTTATTTAAGAGAAGCTGTGAATGGTGTGTATTTTAGTAAATTAGCTAATTATTCAAATTTTATTTTGAAATATCTGAAAGAGATATCTAAAATACCTCACAATATCATGACTATTTTTTCCCCTAAATTAGACTTCTAAGTAAACATTCAGAGTATTGCTACATAATCAAGATATATACATAAGTTATGGAACTGAAACCATGGAGCAGACTTGGATATGGGTGTCACAACAGTTATTAGTCTCCCCTATCAACATGATAAGTTTCTATTGGAAGGGGTAAGACCATCTAGTATATCTCTGTACTGGCTCCATGACTTCAATTTTCTAACACTTAGGACCATACCTTTTCTGTTTATCTATCCTGACTTTGTCCCATTCTACACAATCATACCAGAACTCTGATTCTTTGCTGCTAGTGATCATCTGGATTTTACAGCCCATATCCCATAGCCATAACTAACAATTTATCACATCAATGAGTGAAATACATTATTTTTAAAACTGATTTTTCATAAATTTTTATTTATGTATTCAATTTATGTATTCAATTCTCAGACAATTGTAGGTCAGATTCCTCAATTGAGACTTAATGAAATTTATAAAACTGAAACCACTTGCCTCTTTTGCTTATTTTGATTATAGCTCTGAGGACACATTCAAATTCAATACTTTCTTTTACTGTTTTCACTTTTCTATGATCCAAAATGCTGCATGGAGGTTATTTGACAATAAATAAAAATGTATCATGAAAATTTAATTTTATGTACATAAACGTTGTCCCATACTTAGACTGCTTATTTTATTTCTTCTTTAAAATTGTATGTTTTTCTTCCAAAGATGGTTTATGCACAGCTAAGAAAAGCTAAAAATGATTAACATTATGGAATAACAATTACTATGGATAGACAACCTGAGTTTCAAAAATTCAGATTTCTACTACATGGCAGCAAAGAAATACAAGAAGCTAATTTTTTTGCTATAGTAGAGGCCAGATATTTTCAGTCAAGATTCTGTAGCTTTAAAAGTTTCAGGAAAAAGAAAGATTTTATAGTATAAAAGCAGTCAGATAGCACACCTGAAATAAAACATCCTTAATATTTGCATTCCTTGTGAAATAAATGGTTTTCTAAATAGCAGTCTTATTTATCCCATCAGCTGGTCTTCTACTATTGTGGGATATAGAAAAACTGGCTTTTTCATTAGCTGTTACAGTGCATGGAAAATATATGGGAGCAATAGGAACCCTAAATATTCTGGATTGAAATATTTAGAGATTTAAAGGTCATAATTAACACTGAATTGTATCCAGAAAAAAAGAACAGTAGCCAATGGAGCTGTTGCAAGAGAAGTGCAATGTATTTTTGCCTGCAAGTGCAAACCAGTATTCTGCTGTTGCACTCTAGACTAATATAGATAACATCATAGCCATGCCTGACCTGGTCAGGAACGGAAAATAGAAAGTTTGGTTAAGTTAGACACTCCATGCTACTGCTGACATCTAGAAGTGCACAGCATAGATACATTACTGAAGAGCCAGTTCTTTAGACGGAATACCACCTGTCTTAGATTCAAAAGAGCAACAGACAACTGTAGAAGTTGATTTCATTATAATCACAGAAAGAATACAAAAGGGTCATGTCACTTCAGCTGGTGGGAAGCAACTCACGACAACAGCTGATGAACCACAGAATGAATGACTCATTCCATTAGTTTGTCAATGAAGAAATTCAAAACAGCATAGAGTCAGACTGGTTTTATAAAATATACCCATTTGTTTTTAATTGCTATGCATTCCAAGGAGGATTAAAATTTAACTAAGTGCATTATCTCAAATTAAGTGCTTCTAGGACTTCAGAGGCCCAGTGTTGGAGAGAAAAGTATATTTACCACAGGCAATTTCAGAAAACATTCTTCTCTACTCTCCAAATCCATATTTACCCTTAGATACATGAAACAATTGATTCAACTCTGTACCATCCTTAAGAAACAGGTATCTTATGCAGGAATTGTCCCCTACCCAAACAGACTGATCTTCCATTCCATATTTTATTTACCAAAATCATCTGTATCTTGTGTAGATTAAATATTAAATGTTTAGCCTTCATCCATTGTATTACTATTTGGTTGAGAGAAAAGGGAAGGCAGGAAAAGTTGTGGTAGGGTGGATGAAATTCTCCAAAAAATGAGGACATCTATAGAACAAAAGGTAATCTTTGACCTAATGAATGGATTTTGCAGAAGCAAGGATAAGTTACAAGTACAAGTGGTATGCAAAATATAGTGTGTTGGGGTTTGTATATACCCAGGAATTTACAGTTAGATAAATTATACTGGAGAGGCTTGATATCTAGGTGAGAGGGGAATTATTCTGCAAGTCACCCAATTAGCAGCCATTGTTGTAGGGATGATGTGGCAGTGTATGACTCATACTACAGGTGCTGTGATTTAGTTGGGTGTGGCAGATGATGAGAGTGACCTATAACGTGATTGGTCAGTTTATGTATATAAGCAGAGAAGTCTGGTGTTCTTTCTTCTCGTTGCTGTTGAAACTTCTCATCGCTGTATTGCTGTATCATTTGTTACTGCTGTTGGATGTATTTTGGACTACGTATGTATATAAAGTAAATAGGCTATTTTATCTAATCTCTGCTTGAGTGTCTATTTACTGCATAGAACGTGGATCACTGGTGTCTTGGAAAAAGGAGCAGGCCGCCCCACGGTGCGCACTTTGACATAGTGAATGTTGTTGGTATAGTTATATTTCCTTCTCTTTTATCTTCTTTCTCCAATTTACTTTACTTATTATTTTAGTCCCTTTACTGCTTTGCTTACCATGAAAAGGAATAATGTAATGGTTATTATAAGGGGGCGTGGTGGCTCAGCGGGTAAGACGCCAGGCTTGTTGATCGGAAGATCGCAAGTTTGGAGGTTCGAATCCCTAGCCCCGTGTGACGGAGTGAGCTCCCGCACTAGCTCCAGCTCTTGCCAACCTAGCAATTCGAAAGCATGCAAATGCAAGTAGATGAATAGGTACCACTTCGGTGGGTAGGTAACAGCGTTCTGCGCGTGTCATGCCGGCCACATGACTGTGGAAGCATCTTCGGACAACGCTGGCTCTTCGGCTAACAAACGGAGATGAGCACCGGCCCCTAGAGTCAGACACAACTGCACAAATGTGCGGGGGGAACCTTTACCTTTACTTATGTAGGTATAATTAAAAATAAATATTTTCCTGCATAAGCATTTTAAAAATGAGTAGATTTCTAAAACCCCTAATCAGATGATATAAGGAAAAAGATATTCTATTTCTTTTTTTAATAGTCATTTCTTATTATATAGTTGTAAAACTTATTTTATATATATATATATATATATATATATATATATATGTATATATGTATATATGTATATATATATATATGTATATATGTATATATATATATATGTATATATGTATATATATGTGTGTGTGTATATATGTATATATGTATATATATATGTATATATATTGTTTTGATACAGTGGTATTTATACAGTGTTGATTAAAAATTGTTAACACTAATGTTTAAATAGCTTAGACCATTTAGGATACAAAAAAGAAAGAATATTATATCAATCTTAATTATAGTTTAAAATGTCAGTGTTAATAAGTGTAAGATTATTTGGCTTTCTCATCCAGAATTGAATATAACATTAAAGAACTGCTGCATGTTGCATCAAAGTATTTTTTTGAACAATAAAGCTTTCGGTCTTAAACTGATTACTTAGTTTTAAGATCTGCATTGTATTGTTACTTAATGTTGTTTGTGCATATTGAGAAGGAAAAGAAAAGATTAAACAAAGGAAATTTGACAACGATTAAAATACAATTAGATAAAGAAAGAAAAAAAAGGGGGGGATAGTCTTAAGGGAAGAATATTTGGATTGTAATCTAGTTATATTAAAGATAATGAGGAACAGAATCTCATTCTGACAGTTCTGCCTTTTGGTTCATATTGAAATTGCATTTCCCATATGTGTCTGTGTACATTCGGGAATGACAGCATTGGTAGTTTTGTAAGACAGTGGAATGTCTGGAAATAGAACTTTGTTTGCCTTGATAAGATGAGCAAACATGATGAAAGGTGCATTTTTCATTTACTGTTTTAAAATGGTTTCATGTTCTGTAGCGTTCTTTTGCCTGTCCTTGATGCTAAACTATAGCAAACTTTATTTTCACAGATGTTAAATATTTAAAAGAAGAGGATGCAAATCGGAAAACGTTTACTGTTAGCAGCACAATGACTTACAGAGCAGATCGTTCTGATGATGGTGCAGTTGTAAGTTGCAGAGTAGATCATGAATCGTTGAACTCCACACCTCAGATAGCAATGCAAGTCCTAGAAATACACTGTAAGTATTGTGTATCTGCATTTTATGGATGATGAGCTATTAGGGATATTGTTTATGTCCTGAGATTTTATTCTTTATTTGGATCTTTGGGGCATCACATTTTCCTTGTATAGTGATAATTTTAAAAATTATTTAAACTATGTACAATACAATGGGGATGTAACCTTATTAAATAGCCATCACAACATTGTCCATGTAATGTCATTCCTACTGATATCTACGGACTCACTATACAGCTGAAAGCAAATTAGTTCATCATGTTTGTGCTGTATGTTCAGATGACTAACTTAGAACATATCATGAGTTCTGGTAAAACATGCCTATTTGGTTTATGCATACTTTAAATAACCACCAATTACATCTTGAAGTTATGAATCCAAAGCTGCCACCAAAATTATGTTTTGATTGAAATATGATGTTAAAATGTAGCACAGTATTTCTAGCTTTTCAGAAATCAAATATAATTTTATGTGAAATTTATCAACATTCTTATACTTCTTCCTTCTTGTCCTTTCAGAAATGAAACATTTGATACATTTTATTATTTTAAATAATGGAAGATCACATTTCGTATTTGTTATTTTGAAAAGTTTTTGCATCAGTAAAAACTACTCAGAAACTCAAATTTAGTGTATTTTAGACTGAAACATCAAAATATTAATAGCACTTGTTCTGCCTATTCTTTCCAGAGCCTACCATATTTAATTATTTTTTTAAATATATAATTTTCATTGCCTCTGATCCTATATATTATAGCTAACAAAATCATAACAACAAAAATCCATTGTTTAAAATCCTAGCCTACATTGAATCTGATTATTTCTTTATTTTCACTAATGGACAATTACAGTAAAATGAAAGTTCTCCATCTTATCATTGACTGCTGCATGTAGTGTACTGTATAATGCGACTTATTAAATCAGGATATATACAGTATGTCGAAGGATCATCTGACTTAATCCATTTTTTCAACATGCATTATTTTTAACTGTCTTGGATATCAGTATTATACATCATTATAGGTTTTTCTGACTAAGAAATTGGAAGTAATTGGAAGCTTAACAAAAGGAGGTCCATTCTTTTCACTGCCCTGGATTCTTTCTCTAAATTTAGATAATGAAATCTATTAGACTTTGGATGAAAGCCAGCCAGCAATCCAACTGGTAATTCTGAATATAGAAAAGTGTTAGTTTAGTTAGTTTAAGACTGGATACAGGCTTAGGTGCTTCCAATTATTTGAGGGAAACAGGATAAGACTTTAAGAATAGCCCTCCTGGTTCAGGCTGAGGCCCATCTTAAGCCAGCCTTTTGTTTCTTACAGAAGCCAACCAGGTGTGTCTGAGTACGTACAAGGAGAAAGTACCCACCATTATTCCCCTGCAATCTATATTTGGAGACATGCTGCCTCCAACCAGGAGGTAACCCTGAGTCTCAAGACTAATAGTCCTTAATAGATGTATTTTCTATTAATTCATCTAATCTCCTTTTCAACTGCCCCAAGTTTGTGGCCATCACCATGACTTGTGGTGATGAATTCAAAACTTTAATGATGCACTGTGTGAAGTGGGCTATCTAACACCTCTTTGCAATCAGCTTCATTGCATAATTCCTGATCCTAGTGTTTTGAAAGAAGAAAAACGTATCTTGTACAATTTTTCCATCCTTTACATGAGTTTGAACAGTTCAATCATGTTCTCCCTAAACCTAAAGAATCCAATCATTCTAGCTTTTTCTCATACAGAATTTGTTTCAGCACTCTGATCATTTTTATGACTGTTCTCCAGCACTATTATACCCTTTTCCAAATATTGGGAACAGATTTGTATACAGTGTTCCTGATACAGAAATACCACAAATTTGTATAAGGGCATTACAAATGTTACTTTCAATTTCTTTCTTTATGAACCCTAGCATGGAATTTGCTGTTTTCATACCTATCATGCATTAAATACACATTGATCTGTCCATTATTACCCCAATATGTTTTTATGTGGTTCATTGCAGAAAATTCAGACTCCATCTCTCTCTCTCTCTCTCTCTCTCTCTGTGTGTGTGTGTGTGTGTGTGCACATGAGCATGTGCATTTGTGTTTATGTGTGTGTGTGTATTTTTAAAGCTGGGGCTTTTACTCCAATATGCATCATTTTGCCCATATTAAACTAGACCACATTTGCCATTTGAAAACTGCATTTGCCATTTCATGTAGGATTATTACTTGGAAAATCTTCCCTAGGGATCTGTTTCTTCTGCTATGTTATATTTATTAATAAAACAAATATTGCAAAGACACCATAAGTCACTGATGCTGTTCTTAGGCTTCAGGCTGTAATATTGTAGCAATTAACTGGAAGTAAATACTGTTGAATCAGTGGGGCTTAAGTAAGCATCTCTAAGATTGTGTTGTAAACTAAAGCATACAGTATCTCTCCCCTCCCCTCCCCTGGGATGCAAACTTGATGATTGGATATATAACATCAGATTAAACATACCTTTACAATATAAACATTTGATACAGCTTTGATTCAGGATATTACTAGACTTTTTGTAATATAAGTTGAAAAACTATTAGCAAATTGTCTATGAAGGTTCTCAGTCATCCAGGTGGAATTGTCTGTAGCTTGAATCATGTCAACTGGATTTCTATTTTCTCAGTGGAAACGTTTCACTCCTTATCCAAGGAGCTTCTTCAGTCTGAGCAAAGTTAGTAAGGGAATCCTAAAATATGTTGCTGTGTGACCTTACAGTTGGGGCTAGGTCATGGTTATTTTTTTTTTTGAGATGTTATTTCTAAGTCCCTTTATCATCTAAAGAAGGATCGTTAAGATCACCATGCTGCTGTTGAGCTTGCAAAATGGTCTTAATCTTCCTAGGCACAGAAGACAAAGCAGGGAGGAAGATAGGGGAAAGATTATGCCAACATGGAAAATCCTTCCTTGAATAGAGGTGGGGGCCTCAGGCACAATCTTTCCCCTATCTTCCTCCCTGCTTTGTCTTCTGTGCCTAGGAAGATTAAGACCATTTTGCAAGCTCAACAGCAGCATGGTGATCTTAACGATCCTTCTTTAGATGATAAAGGACTTAGAAATAACATCTCAAAAAAAATAAAAAATAACCATGACCTAGCCCCAGGTGTAAGGTCACACAGCAACATATTTTAGGATTCCCTTACTAACTTTGCTCAGACTGAAGAAGCTCCTTGGATAAGGAGTGAAACGTTTCCACTGAGAAAATAGAAATCCAGTTGACATGATTCAAGCTACAGACTATTAGCAAATTGAGCAATGTGATTATTTTCAGTTTAATACTTTTATTTATTAGAAATATTATATTAGCAAAAGGAATATAGATTTATGGTAGTATTGCAACATATTATCTGTTTATATAGGCAAAAAGACATTATGTTGGTTATAAAGAAAATGTTACAGTAGTATTCAACTATACGCAATGGATTCAACTGGATCCTACATTTCATCATCAATTTATGAGGTGACTAGAATCTATTCTAGATCTTTCTGCACCACTGTGAACACTTCAGCATTTTGAAGGGCTATATAAAGCAATTTCCAAACGTTTGCTACTTTGCTTTTGCATTTACATATATTGAGAATGCTGCAGGCATGATAATGATAGAAGAATAGTAGTGAAGGAGCTGATGGATTTACTAGCAATGGTTTTCCAGAGGTGCTGCAATCATAATATTATGGGGAAAGAATGTTTAGTCTTACATTTTATATACTTCAGCATAAATATAAAGAAAAAATTTCAACAAAAATTACAAACAGTTTTAGATAAATGCCAGATACATGGAGGAAAGCAAACATTGCGCTTGTACCAAAAGAAGGACAGCTCCTCTTACTGATTAGGAATTATAGACCAATATAATTATTAAACAATGACTACAAAATATTTGCATCAGTGTTAGCAGAAAGGATGAAAATAATTTTACAGGATATTATTAATCATGATCAATGTGGATTTCTACCTAAAAGACAATTAAAAGATAATGTAAGAATTGTGCTAGATATTATAGAATACCTTAATATCATAATGAATGTCAGATGGCCCTTATGTTTCTGGATGCAGAGAAAGCTTTTGATAAGTTAAATTGGATTTTTATGGTTAGGGCTTTGGAAAGCATGGAATTTGGAGAATCATTTATTTGTTGTTTATTCGTTCAGTCGCTTCCAACTCTTTGTGACTTCATGGACCAGCCCTCGCCAGAGCTTCCTGTTGGCCATCACCACCCCCAATTCCCCATGGTCGAGTCCATCACCTCCAGAATATCATCCATCCATCCATCTTACCCTTGGTCAGCCCCTCTTCCTTTTGCCTTCCACTTTCATTAGCATCAGCATATTCTCCAGGGTATCTTGTCTTCTCATTATGTGGCCAAAGTACTTCAGTTTTGCCTTTAATATCATCCCCTCAAGTGAGCAGTCTGGCTTTATTTCCTGGAGTATGGACTGGTTTTATCTTCTTGCAGTCCAAGGCACTCTCAGAATTCTCCTCCAACACCACAGTTCAAAAGCATCTATCTTCCTTCGCTCAGCCTTCCTTATGGTCCAGCTCTCGCAGTCATAGGTTACTACGGGGAATACCATTGTTTTGACTATGTGGATCTTTGCTGTCAGTGTGATGTCTCTGCTCTTAACTATTTTATCAAGATTTGTCATTGCTCTCCTCCTCTCCTATATACACTCTCCTTCCCGCCCCAAGCATACTGCCAAAGCCAGGTTTTGAGGGTTTTTTTCAGAAGTCCAAGAGCAAGGGAGACTGTCTGATCTCTGTGGGAAGAATGTTCCAAAGGGCAGGGGCAACAGCAGAGAAAGCACGCTTCCGAGACCCTATTAGATGGAACTCCTTAACTGATAGAGTCCGTAGCATGCCCTCTCTGCATGCCCGGGTGGGATGGGATGAAGCAATGGGGATGAGACAGTCCCTTAGGTATCCTGGTCCCATGTCATGTAGGACTTTAAAGGTGATAACCAACACCTTGAATTGGACCCAGAACCAAACTGGGACCCAGTGCAGTTCACGCAGCAAAGGTGTTACGTGTGTCCTCCTTGGGACACCCAAAATTGTCCACGTGGCTGCATTCTGGATCAGTTGTAGCTTCCGGATATTCTTCAAGGGTAGCCCCATGTAGAGCACATTACAGTAGTCTATGTATTTAAACACGTACTCTATGTATTATTGCATTTTTTCCCCCAGATTTATTCTGGAATTGTTGTGGTTCAGAAACATTTTTTGTAAAAAGACTGAACTATATTAACACTTTAAATATCCAGAAATTGTCATATCATAAATCTATAACGTTATTTTCAGTTCAGTTTTCAAATAAAGTAGTGGAAAGAAAACCTACGTTCAGGTCGTTCACTATCCATATTGTCTTGCAGTGTCCGTATATTCCATGTTCCAAAATTCATGTATTTTTTACGACCGCTAGATGGTGACCCCACTGGTCGCAGTAATCCAGTCAGGGAGAAAATGAGGCAGACTATGTTTAGGGCACCTTTTCCAGCCCCCTCCCCATATGGGGTGAGCAGAGTGGATCCTAAATAGGGCTGCTCAGTCGTGGATACAGCTGCCGAACTACTCAACTGCCTCGATCCTTGAGTCAGGGCGACTGAATCCGTATCCACTGCCCATGTGCTGGTCCATGACTAGGAGCTTCCGGATTTCACAGTCCTGCCCCTGTTGCCATTCGTCAATCGCCATGGGACTTTAGGTTGTTTTGGGTTTGGTGTGGTTGGAAGACGCCTGTGCGTGAATTTGTTTTATGTGTGGAGATCGGTGCACAACGATCAGCACACAACCTTCACAGAAAAAGGCTCTAATCCAATGGCATGGATACCATGACGATTGGTGACCTTTTGTCTGCTGCAGCCTTCATCCGCCTTCGCAGCCGTTGTAACAATACACCTTGTTATCTTCCACCTGTTCTGCCGTTGAGGACTTTCTTGGATCGTTCTTTGTCTGGTTCCTCCCCCTGGACCTTACCGCCATGGGTGACCCTGCCAGGAGCACATGACTCCCGACGGCTTCGCTCACAGGGTATATAACTGCCATTATTGCAAGGGAGCTGAGACGTTTTAATATCGATATAGCAGCACTCCAAGAAACTCGAAGAGCAGGAGAAGGACAGTTGAAGGAAGAAAAGGAGGTTATACCTTCTTTTGGAAAGGACTGCCTGAACAAGAACAACGAATACATGTGGTAGGCTTTGCTATCAAAAACGACCTTGTGAAGCTCTTGTCAGAAGTTCCCACTGGGATTAACGAACGACTCTCAACTCTCCGAATAAAACTCGCCAAAAACCAACAGGCAACTATCCTAAGTGCTTACGCACCAACACTAGATGCAGATGAGGATATCAAGGAAAAAATTTATACCCAGCTGGACACCATCTTATCAGAGATACCAAAGGAGAATAAAATTATCCTCCTGGGCGATTTCAATGCAAGAGGTGGGCGTGATTTTGATTTGTGGCCAGGGATCATTGGGAAAGAAGGAGTTGACAACAGCAACACGAATGGAATCTTACTTCTGACTAAATGTGCAGAGCATAACCTTGTCATTACTAACACACTCTTTCGCCAGAAAAATAAATTTAAAACATCATGGAAGCACCCACGGTCGAAGCACTGGCATCTTTTAGATTATGTAATTGTCCGTGCTAGAGATCGCCGTGATGTACTTCTCACCAGAGCCATGACGAGCGCCGACGACTGCTGGACAGACCATCGATAAATATGATCCACGATGGCCATAAAGATTGTCCCTCATCGTAGGCTCCAAGGAAGAAAACCAAGGCGTAAAATGAATACACTGGCCCTTCAAGATCCTATTAAATGAGCTTGCTTTCAATCAACTCTCAAGGAACATCTGCCTATGGAACTTCCTGAAAATGTTGAGGAACACTGGATTAAATTGAAGACTTCTATTATTTCAGCCTGTGAACAAACTATCGGATACCAAACTAAGAGACATCAGGACTGGTTTGATGAGAACGATAGTGAAATTGAACATATTATTGACAAGAAAAGGAAAGCCTTCCAGATATGGCAAAAAGATATTAACTGTGCCGTTAAGAAAAAAATCTATGCCAGTGCAAAGGCAGAAGTCCAAAGAAGAACTAGAGAACTTAAGAACATATGGTGGATAAAAAAAGCCCAAGAAACCCAACATTTTGCAGATGCTCACGATGCACGGGGCTTTGTTAATGCCATAAAGGCCATCTATGGACCAACAAACCATGGTACAAATCCCTTACGCTCAGTAGATGGTGCTAAACTTCTAAAGGACAAAGAGTCTATTGCACTGCGCTGGAAAGAGCATTATTACAATCTCCTTAATCGTCACTCTACTGTGGCTGATGAAGTCTTCTTGCAAATCCCGCAAAAACAAATAAGAAATGAGCTTGCAGTACCCCCTAGTTTGGAGAAAGTCAGTAAAGCCACTAAACAAATGAAAAATAACAAAGCTAGTGGACCTGATGGGATTCCTGCTGAAGTCTTTAAAGAAGGCGGGCCTGAACTTACACAACAACTTCATAAGCTCATTGAAAAAATCTAGATGAGGGAGGAGATTCCAGCAGACTCTAGGGATGCCATAATTATCACTCTCTTTAAAAAGGGTGATAGAACAGACTGTGGAAACTATCGAGGCATCTCCCTTCTAGCCATAGCAGGCAAAATCCTGGCAAAGATCATCGCAAACCGTCTCCTATCTGTATCAGAAGATCCTGCCTGAAACGCAAAATGGCTTCCGCCCTTCCAGGGGAACAGTGGATATGATCTTCACTGCACGACAGCTTCAAGAAAAATGCAAGGAGCAAAACCGCCATCTGTACATGGCGTTTATTGATCTGACTAAAGCTTTTGATACTGTAAATCGTTCTGCTCTCTGGACCATCCTTTGTTAAACAGGGATGTGTTATTGCTCCAACCTTATTCGCTATCTTCATCGCTATGATTATACACCTTATTGAAGAGAAACTTCCTACTGGTGTAGAAATTATATATCGAACAGATGGAAAGCTTTTTAATCTCAGTAGGCTGAAAGCAAAAAATAAGGTAATTGCAACTTCTGTTATAGAACTTCAATATGCTGATGATAACGTAGTCTGTGTACACTCCGAGGAAGATCTTCAAACTATCCTAAACATCTTTGCAGAAGCATATGAAAAACTCGGCCTCTCGATTAACATTAAAAAAACCAAAGTGCTTTACCAGCAAGTTCGAACCAATCCCTCTGCAGCGCCATCAATCCAGCTTAAAGGTGTGTCACTAGAAAATGTTGACCACTTTTCTTATCTCGGCAGCCATCTATCTACAAAAGCCGACATCGACGCTGAAATTCAGCATCGCCTGAGCTCTGCGAGTGTAGCTTTCTCCCGAATGAAGCGTAGAGTGTTTGAGGATCGGGACATTCACAGGGAGACCAAAATGCTTGTTTACAAAGCCATTGTACTACCAACCCTTCTGTACGTCTGTGAAACATGGACCCTCTACAAACGCCACCTCCAACTTCTTGAAAGATTCCATCAACGCTGCCTCCGAAAAATTCTGCAAATTACTTGGGAAGATAGGCGGACTAATGTTAGCATATTAGAAGAAGCGAAAACCACCAGCATTGAAACAATGATCATCCAACATCAACTTCGCTGGACCGGTCATGTTGTTCGAATGCCTGACCATCGTCTTCCAAAGCAGCTACTTTACTCCCAACTTAAGAATGGAAAATGGAATATTGGTGGACAGCAAAAGAGATTCAAAGATACTCTCAAAGCTAATTTAAAAAAATGTAATATCAGCATTGAGAACTGGGAAGCCCTAACTCATGAGCGATTCAATTGGAGGTCATCCTTTATTAATGGCGCTATGGACTTTGAAGAAGCACGAGTACAGGACGAAAAGGAGAAAAGAGCTAAAAGGAAGGCACGTCAGGCAAACCCTCATCATGACCGTCTCCTACCCGGAAACCTATGCCCTCATTGTGGGAGGTTGTGTGGATCCAGAATTGGCCTTTATAGCCACTTACGGATCCACCGTTAAAATTTTACCTTTGGAAGACAATCTTACTCGGCGACGAGTGATCGCCAATGAATGAATGGAGAGAAAACCATATATATGATGAATAAAACATACTAATTGTTCTGAGATACATACAGAGAAGAATTGCTGATAGACTGCACAAAAATTAAATAGGAATATAAATATAGTGGCAAATGAGTTCAGCAAGGCAAGATTACGGCAGGTGCATTCTAGGATATGAAATGCCATGAAAATTATTTGTAAAATATTAGTCACAAGCACTCGCTGAATTAGTATGCTGTGTCTGAAGCATTTACTTTGTTAAGTGAGCTACAGGTGTTAGAAGTGTGGCATATTTTTTAGATAGAGAGAGAAATGTTTCCAGATTGTTATGTAATCTACATAGTCCTTACCCCATAAGCTTAACTTAACCACTACAGAACATACAACCCAAAGTATGGATCCGGTATGTAGATGACACCTTCGTCATAAAAAAAAAGGGTCAACTGGAGGAAACACATGAAGCCATCAACAACATCTTCAGAGGAATAAAATTCACAAGGGAAGAAGAAAACAACAACACACTACCCTTCTTGGACATCCTCATCAGTAGAGGAAATGATGGCATTCTAGAAACACAAGTCTACCGGAAATCTACCCACACTAACCAAGTGCTCCACCACCAAAGCAATAACCAAACCTCCCACAAGAGGAGCTGTGTAAGAATACTATTCAGATGAGCACAAATGCACTGCAGCAACCCAGAACACCAGGAAAAGGAAATAGACCACTTATATAGCATCTTACAGCAAAATGGATACCCACGCAACTTTATCAAAAAGTGCCTGACCACTGAACCCACCACAGCAAAACCAACAGAAGCTATGAAAAGGATTACACTGCCATACATCATAAACATCTCAGAAACTACTAATAGACTATTACAACCACACGGCATCACCGTAGCACACAAACCAAAACCCTTCAGAACATCATAAGTAAACCGAAAGACCCAGTAGCCCAAGAAGAATAAAACAGGAGTTATCTAAAACATACAGTGTAAGGACAGTAACAGCCACTATTTATTTACTTATTTATTATTTGAATTTATCACCACCCATCTCTACAACAGTAGACACTATGTAGGACAGACCGGCAGAAGACTAGCAGAACGCATCCACGAACACCAACTAGCAGTCAGAAGTCACAACACATGGACAGACTTAACCATACTTTCAACTGGGAAACTGGGACCATCTTAAACCAAGCCAAATCCAAAAATGCTAGAGAGTTCCTGGAAGCTTGGCAGTCAGACAAAGCAGCCATCAACATACACATAGAGGTAAATTCATAAGAGACAATAGAAAAGCCAGAAGACCAGAACACCTCCTTGCTAGCAATCAACAACCAGATAGGCAAAGATTAACACCAAGATTAGCACCAGAGGAGCAATCAAACAACACAATAGAACCTAATCAAGGAACTATTAACTCAGTCAATCAAGCAAGCAGCAAACAACCCAATCAAGGAACTACCAAGGAGAGTATAACACCCCCACCAACACAAGCAGGACAAGCCAGCGTATATAAACAGAGAGCAAGTCCCACTCCCTTTTCGCACTGAAGATGTTGCCTAGCCTGGCAATGAAACGTCTGCAAGAAAACAACAAGGCTCAAAAAGCACCAAGGACTCCACAGTTCAACCCTGAGCTAAAAATATTCTCTTTGATTGGTATGATGAAGGAAACACAGTTTTTATAAGATGAAAGATCTGATTAGCAAACACATGATATGTCATAGGCTATCAAAATAATAATTTGATTACAGTTACGTATAACTATAAAAGTGGCAAAGTAGTCATCAAAAAACTCTAACAGGACCATGGTTTGGGACCAAGCCAAACTATGGTCCCAAAAGAATATGGAGTTCAAGTGGAGTACTTTTCCACCTTCCTTGGCAGTAAATTATAATGAACTAAATAGATAATTATTTGTCCTTTCCTGACTTCTCTGTTTAGCTACTTAAGGTGGCTGCATCACACAGCCTAATTGTAGTCTGCTCTGTCATAGCATTATGAAAGGGGCTGCAACATTGATATCTAGAATGACCTAAGTAAAGCCTCATTTTATATACAGCGTGCTTGGAAGACAATTTAGCAGACATTATCTGCTCATTTCATAGAAGAACATTTACTCTCACCCACCATAACATTTTGCCATCCTTTCTGCTGATAAATAGATTTAACAGTATTCCTGCAGAGGATAAACACTATCCATCTTTGCTGGAAGAAAAAGAATAATTTGTGAGATGATTTAAAAATACCCCTCCTAACTCATTTTTATACCAGATCAGAAGAGAATGCACTCCTATTATTTGCTGATAAGTTTCTGTATATTTCTAGAAAGTCAACAAACTTATTATTATTACTATTAGGTACTCAATTGTATCACAATTTTGAGAACATCAATACTTTTAATGGATACAACTGGGCAGGTTTCTTCTTACTTATAACTGGTTTCACTGGTTTCTTGTATCCTTGTTGTCATCTTTGACTGTAAATTCAAATAAAATTTAAAGTTTATGATTATTATTTAAAAATCAACTACCAATTGTCAAACATAAAGTATGTTGTACAAATATATGTTCATATATATGTTATAAAAAGTTAACTCCATTTTCAACGAAAGAAAAGTTCTTATTCAAAATACCATCAAGCAGGTGTTGTTTCTTACGAATGAAAGAAGCCTGGTAAAATCAGGCTTATTATGGAAACTGCAGCATGGCTCCATCACAAAATTTCCAACTGAAATTTTATCTTATAGAAACCCACAATAAAAAAGCATTGCAACGTAAGATTTTTTGTACAATCCACCACCGGAGAGTATTTTTTAAAATGACATAGTACCAAAATTCATACTTTCCTTAACAGCAATGTTCTTAGAAAGCTCCAAAATCCACAATGTCAATTTCCATGATCCCTGTTCAAGCATGATTCCCCACACATGATTAAGATTGAATGGAGAGATAGCTGTATCACATGTGTTGATCGTGCCTTCACTTTTGAGCTTCCTGCATGTTCCAGTCTATCCTGTCTAGCTTTACTTTCTAAAAATAAACTAGGATTCCAAAATCAGAGAGAAAATTTTACAGGAAAAGATTAGGTTAAGAAGCATTCTATCTATCTATCTATCTATCTATCTATCTATCTATCTATCTATCTATCTCATCTTATTACTACCATACTCCACAAGGACTCATAGTAGTATACAATTAAATCCCATAATCATCACAACTGTCCTGTCCCAGCCCAATCACACACAATACATCAGGGAGGCAGTTGTAAAACTTTACTGTGAAACTTGTGAGGTAAACTTGTGAGGTAACGAACAGGCGGCAAGGGAGTGTGAGTGCACACACTCTACAAAAACAAGCCCCAAAAGTCCCACAAGCTTGCCTTAAGGGAGTTTCACATTCAAAACACAATTAGTCAAGTGAGTCCAAGAGTCAAGAGTCAGGTCACGACGTTTTCTGATCAGGAATCCAGGCACATGGAGTCCGGTAAGCAGACGATTGTCCCCAATCAACGTTCTGGGCTTGCGGCTCCCTTTTTCTAGAGGCAGACCTGGGTGGAGCTTATTTAGGAGGGCGGGGCTACTTTCTTGCACGTAGCCTCGCTGACCTCTCCTGTTCTTCTTTCCGCTCTCCTTTCTCGAGCACTGGGAGGGGGCGGCAGCTCTGAGTCTTTGTCCTCACTAATCAGCAGCGCCGGTGCCTGCTGCTGGTTGACCAGCCCAGCCTCCTCTGACTGTTCAGGTGGCTGTTTATCTAGAGCTGTCTGCTCGCCCTCCATCTCTACGTCAGAGGCTGGCCACCCGTCCTCGTCATCTGACTCCAAGCCTGAACCCCCCATGACAACAACAATATACCATGAAAACAATAATCAAAGCCATCAATTCAACTTAACAGCTCACCCCAACAAATTAAATTATTAGGCATCTTGGTGACCAAATCATTAACTTCCAAGCTCCATTTATATAAAAACTATTTTTATGTTGTTAGTTTCATTGGTTTACTTATAATCCACAGTAACAGATAATCTGTGTGAATTTTTAAGGACATTTATGCTGCAATTCTGTAGATTAAGTCCAATTAAACTCAGTTATTTTTGTTCAACACTTCTCCTCCCACAACTTTTGAAAGCTTGGGGATAAAAATCCTATTCAGCCCGTTTATTTCAGATCTTAGAGAAGAAAATCTCCCTCTCCTCCCTCCTCGCTCTCTCTGTCCCTTTCTGCACACTACACCTTCTCAAAGTCTGTAGAATTAAACTTTTCATACTCAAGGGCTGCACAGGAGAGAGCATAGTGAACCATTCTCAGAGCATTCAATCAAGCGTTTGAAAAGCTGATCACAAAGGGACTAAGGATATTACCTTTTTGAAAGTACCTAATTGAATTCAGCAATTCATATTATTTCTAAGAACTAAATAAAGCTTTATACTGTGCACTCACACTGTTTAATAATAAGCAATACTTTTGTGGGAAGATTAGAATGAAGAAAGAAAGATTTTTTTTGTTGTATAATTGTAATGTGTGGATTGTTCTTCCATCATTCAATATTCTTTCTTCATTTTTACAAGACCATTTACTTACTTGGTTTACTTTCTATAACTAACATATAACTATAAAATGCTACATGCCACCACAGGTATAACTATTCCAAGTCAACTGATTCAGGACTGGAATGCTGGCTGCAATTATCTCATATAGTTCATTCCTCACCTCCTAAGTAGTTTTGTTTTGAACATACTTTCCCATTCTATGCAATTCACTACATTACATCATTGTTCTAATTAAGATGCAAATGTACTTGTGCAGATACTTTATTTTAAGAAATGAAAATTGTGGATATATTTGCTACATCCCTTTATTAGCTTTATATATATTTCTGTAATGACTTATATATTTGTTGTTGTTTATTCGTTCAGTCGCTTCCGACTCCTCGTGACTTCATGGACCAGCCCACACCAGAGCTTCCTGTCAGCTGTCACCATCTCCACCTCCCCCATGGTTGAGTCCGTCACCTCCAGAATATCATCCATCCATCTTGCCCTTGGTTGGCCCCTCTTCCTTTTGCCTTCCACTTTCCCTAGCATCAGCTTCTTCTCCAGGGTATCCTGTCTTCTCATTATGTGGACAAAGTACTTCAGTTTTGCCTTTAATATCATTCCCTCAAGTGAGAAGTCTGGCTTTATTTCCTGGAGTATGGACTGGTTTGATCTTCTTGCAGTCCAAGGCACTCTCAGAATTTTCCTCCAACACCACAGTTCAAAAGCATATATCTCCCTTTGCTCAGCCTTCCTTATGGTCCAGCTCTCACAGCCATAGGTTACTACAGGGAATACCATTGCTTTAACTATGCGGACCTTTGTTGTCAGTGTGATGTCTCTGCTCTTAACTATTTTATCAAGATTTGTCATTGCTTTCCTCCCAAGAAGTAAACGTCTTCTGATTTCCTGGCTGCAGTCAGCGTCTGCAGTAATCTTTGCGCCTAGAAATACAAAGTCTGTCACTGCCTCCACTTTTTCTCCTTCTATTTGCCAGTTATCAATCAAGCTGGTTGCCATAATCTTGTTTTTTTTTGAGGTTTAACTGCAACCCAGCTTTTGCACTTTCTTCTTTCACCTTCGTCATAAGGCTCCTCAACTCCTCCTCGCTTTCAGCCATCAAAGAGGTATCATATGCATATCTAAGATTCTTAATGTTTCTTCCAGCAATTTTAACTCCAGCCTTGGATTCCTCAAGCCCAGCACGTCGCATGATGTGTTCTGCATACAGGTTGAATAGGTAGGGTGAGAGTATACAGCCCTGCCGTACTCCTTTCCCAATCTTAAACCAGTCCGTTGTTCCGTGCTCTGTTCTTACCGTTGCTACTTGGTCGTTATACAGATTCCTCAGGAGGCAGACAAGATGACTTGGCATCCCCATACCACCAAGAACTTGCCACAATTTGTTATGATCCACACAGTCAAAGGCTTTAGAATAGTCAATAAAACAAAAATAGATTTTTTTCTGAAACTCCCTGGCTTTCTCCATTATCCAGCGGATATTTGCAATTTGGTCTCTAGTTCCTCTGCCTTTTCTAAACCCAGCTTGTACATCTGGCAATTCTCACTCCATGAATTGCTGGAGTCTACCTTGCAAGATCTTGAGCATTACCTTACTGGCATGTGAAAGAAGTGCCACTGTTCGATAGTTTGAACATTCTTTAGTGCTTCCCTTTTTTGTTATTGGGATATAAGTTGATTTTTTCCAATCTGATGGCCATTCTTGTGTTTTCCAAATTTGCTGGCATATGGCATGAATCACCTTGACAGAATCATCTTGCAAGATTTTAAACAGTTCAGCTGGGATACCGTCGTCTCCTGCTGCCTTGTTATTAGCTATGCTTCTTAAGGCCCATTCAACCTCACTCTTCAGGATGTCTGGCTCTAACTCACTGACCACACCGTCAAAGCTATCCCATATATTATTATCCTTCCTATGCAGATCTTCCGTATATTCTTGCCACCTTTTCTTGATCTCTTCTGCTTCTGTTAGGTCCTTACCATCTTTGTTTTTGATCATACCCATTTTTGCCTGGAATTTACCTCCGATGTTTCTAATTTTCTGGAAGAGGTCTCTTGTCCTTCCTATTCTATTGTCTTCTTCCACTTCCGCACATTGCTTGTTTAAAAATAATTCCTTATCTCTTCTGGCTAACCTCTGGAATTTTGCATTTAATTGGGCATATCTCCCCCTATCACTATTGCCTTTTGCTTTCCTTCTTTCTTGGGCTACTTCCAGTGTTTCAGCAGACAGCCATCTTGCCTTCTTGGTTTTCTTTTTCTTTGGGACGTTTTTTGTTGCCGCCTCCTGAACAATGTTGCAAACTTCTGTCCATAGTTCTTCTGGGACCCTATCTACTAAATCTAGTCCCTTAAATCTATTCTTCACCTCCACTGCATATTCCTTAGGAATATTAGTGAGCTCATATCTAACTGATCTGTGGGTCTTCCCTATTCTCTTTAGTCTGATTCTAAATTTTGCAATAAGAAGTTCGTGATCTGAACTACAGTCAGCTCCAGGTCTTGTTTTTACCGACTGTATAGATGTCCGCCACCTTTGGCTGAAAAGGATGTAGTCAATCTGATTTCGGTGTCGACCATCTGGTGAAGCCCATGTATAATGTCGTCTTTTAGGTTGTTGGAAGAGAGTGTTTGTTATCCACAGTGAGTTGTCTTGGCAAAATTCTATCAGCCTATGTCCTGCTTCATTTTGTTCTCCCAGACCATGCTTGCCTGTAATTCCAGGTGTCGTCTAACTACCCACCTTAGCATTCCAGTCTCCTGTAATGAAAATAACATCTCTTTTTGGTGTATTATCCAGTAGGTATAATTATATATTTATATATAAATATATATATTTATATATATTATATAGACTTATATATTGCTGAATCTCAAATTGCATGATCTCAAGACAATATATGGCTTCCATTATGGTATGGGAGCTACAACTACCATCTGTCCTGAGGATAAAGAGTATGATGACAAATATGTAGACTTTAAATGAATGGTGCTTTAGTGTCTGTTCAGCCTGATAGACATAACTGAGAATACTGATGTACATCATCACACTGTTCCCAAGGCTGCTTTTCCTGAAACTTGTTAATTTCCTCTGGAAACAAATTCTCCAATGTAGCTAGGATAGCACCAAAATGGTAGCACTGACATTCTTCGGAGCACAAGACCACATGTACAGAATATATGTATTGTCTCAGTTAGATGTCCAAGACAGTTTCATTGTTGAAAGTCTTAATGGTACTGTTTGCAGTGCATTTGCATAATATGATTTGATGAAAGAGCCCACTAATCTAGGCCAACTATCAGAATAAAGGCATCTACTTAGAAAGATGGGAATGATTAGGTAGATTCAGATGGAATGGTGACACCAGACATTCTTCCTTAATTCCCAGAAGCTTAGGAGTTTACCATACTTTGCTTAATGCAAAGCCAGTCCTGTTGCACCTTCCATGGAAAATACATATAATCTATGACAGTTTCAGATATAGATTGACATAGGAAAATATAAAATGGATTGCTGCATGCATTGATGCTGCATAGGTTCCATTATTTTTCCACTTTGCATAACAAAAATATAATTTAGCTAAATTGCTTACTAAATTGTTTATTAAATATGTTTTCATTGCATTATTCAATGAATAATTTGTCTTAACTTCTTTCATATTCTCAAAAAAATGTAATAAGCATTATTAGCCTAATATTTTCAAAATTTCACCATTTTTTCCACTGCCAAGCCTTTATATAATTAAAATGCAAGTAATATTTTCAGGCATCAAGCCCTTTTCAGGCATGAATAAAATATGCATGTAGGGGCTACAAGGAATGGATGGAGTAGATAGTACTGAGTGACTGGCATCAGGCATTTTCCCCATTGGGGGAGATGGGCGGTTATATAAATTTAATTAAATAAATAAAATAAATTTTGGTTATAGATCTCTGTAATAAAGCAGGTCATGTGTATATGAACATAAACTGATGGGCTAATTAGATACTGTTTTTTGTAGTTCAGCTGGTAATCAGGTCAGAGCAAGGTCATTACAAGAAATGGATTTTACTTCAATGAATAGTGATTGTTCACAGAACTAATGAAAGCTGTGCTTCCATATGAAAGTATTCAGAAGCTGTGAAAGAAGTACCACTAATTAAAAAATGAGTATCAAATACTAAATCTAAAGAAGAATGATAAAATCCCATGATCCAAGCAAACACCAGGTAGTTGTTAGATATATTACTGGTACTACAATTAAGCTGTATGTTACGTTTGTCATTTGTGGTTTTGAAATTACATGTGCAACATGCTAATTGAAGTCCAGTGATATTGCTTGCTTTTGAACCAAACAGCAAAATTTCCATAGGAAGAGAGATAATGCAGGAAATAATTCTAGCTGATATAACAAGGCTAGGACTGCTTAAAGGACAATTTTCCAAACGTTTTGAACTTGTTATCGGGTCAGATTTACACTGTTGTGAAAGTAAGATGTCCTGTAAAATCCACTTTAGATCACATTTTCTCTGTATATCTTATTTTCATCGTATTACTGTATGTTCATGTATAAGATGAGTAGATTGTATGCATCATAACTTTTCTTTAGATATACACTGAACCATTTACAAGTGGAAGAACAATAATCTGAATTAAGACATATTTTCTCTACAGTAAAATATTTTCTCCACAAGAGTACATTCATCGTGGGATTCTTATAGTTACCTAGTATTAAGAGAGCAGCCAACTGTCTCTTGTTTATATAGAAGACAAGAGCCACTTGGACAACAATTGGGTTGAGAAATGAACCCAATTCTATGGAACAACTCTCTACTTTTCAGTTTGTAACCCACTTACTTGTAAATAAGCCAACTTAAATATTTGAAAAAATAGCAAGTCCACACCCTTTCTTTTGGGGTTCATTTTCAAGTGTGTTAAAAAAAACCACAAGAGTTTGTGACTCAACTGGCTTTTATAATTATATCAAGCACAAGTCATATTTTAAAGTTTTGAATAGATTATGCACTGTTGTATGTAATATTTTTATCTAATATTTTCTACCATTCAAAAAGCTAACTTAAAAAAAGAAAAAAGAAAATTCTGTATTAGAAGTAGTATTCCATTCCAAAAAAGATACCTTCCATAATGCCAGTAACAAGTATTTTTTTAATCTAAAAGCCATCTAAAGGCTTCTATTACAATTTTATATTATTCCAGCTTTAAATACGCTTATTAAATGTACTCTTAATGCAGTTGTTTTTCTAATAACATTCACATCCATCTACGAAGAAAGAGTTGCATTGAGTGCTTATTATTCCTCTTCAATAAATTCCTTTTTCTATATTCCTTTCAATTTCAAATTTGTAAATGCTAATATAGTACAGCCATGCACATCAAGCAATTCTTGTAAAGACATAGGGACATATTTGTGTTATATTTGGATTGCACCGTTTATTTATTTTATTTATTTATTTATTAAATTTCTATCACCGCCCATCTTCCCCCAAAGGGGGAACTCTGGGCGGTTTACAATAAAACTACAATAAAAATACTAGACAAACCACAAGTACAATAAATATAAAATAGAAATACAAATAACAGCAAATATACATGGAATAAAATTTAGATGGGTAGAGTTCTCTATCAGATTGTGAGTGTGAGGGCCATTCTTAGTCCATTCTAGGGCACTAGCCATCCCCAGGAATGACTATTCCGCCTCCCGTTCCAGGCATGATGGCAGAACCAGTTTTTCAATTTTTTTCAAAAGTCCAGGAGTGAGGGGGCCTGTCTCACCTCTGGAGGAAGAATGTTCCAGAGGGCAGGAGCTACTGCAGAGAAGGCCCACTTCCAAGACCCCGCCAGTTGGAACTCTTTTACGTATCTGGTCCATAGCATGCCCTCTCAGTATGACCAGGTGGGATGGGTCGATGTGATGGGGATGAGACGGTCCCTAAGGTAACCTGGTCCCATGCCATGTAGGGCTTTAAAGGTAATAACACCTTGAATTAGACCCAGAAGCAAACTGGAACCCAGTGCAGCTCGTGGAGTAGATATGTTATATGTGCTGATCTTGGTGCACCTAAAATTGCCCGTGTGGCTGCATTCTGGACCAGTTGTAGCCTCCATTTTTCTTCAAAGGTAGCCCCATGTAGAGCATGTTACAGTAGTCTATATGGGAGATAACTAGGGCATGAGTGACTGTTCGAAGGGCCTCTCAGTCCAGGAAAGGGCGTAACTGGCACACAACACAAAGTTGAGCAAAGGCCCTCCTGGCCACGACTGCCACCTGCTCTTCGAGCAGGAGTTGTGAGTCCAGGAGGACCCCCAAGTTACGCACCGGGCCTGTCTGGGGTAGTGCAACCCCATCCAGAACTAAAGATGACAAATTCCTGGATACCGAGGGGCCATTAATCCACAGCCACTCCATCTTACCAGGGTTCAGCTGAAGCCTGTTGTTCCCCATCTAGGCCACCACAGCCCCCAGGCACCTCTAGAGGGTGGTCACAGCATCACTTGCTTCACCCGGGATGGAGATGTACAGTTGAGTATCATCAGCATACTGGTGATACCTCATCCCATGTGATGGATGAACTCCCCCAGTGGTTTCATGTAGGTGCTAAAAAGGAGTGGGGAGAGTACTGAGCCCTGCGGCAACCCACAAAGGAGGGGCCGTGGCCAGATCTCTCTCTTCCTATCAACACCGATTGGGATCAGGCCTGGAGGAAAGAGGTGAACCAGAACCACACTGCCCACCCCCAACTCTCTGAGCAATTTGTAAATGCTAATATAGTACAACCATGCACACCAAGAAATTCTTGTAAAGACATAGGGATATATTTGTGTCATATTTGGATTGCACAGTTCCTTTCCCCCCCCCCAAAGTTTTTATTATTTTTTACAACAAAGATAAAAAAACTACAAAAAACAAAAACACTACAAACAAAATAAAACATTAAAAGTGTAAAAACACAAAAGAAAAGACTTTTAGAAAGTTACATACATACAGGTGACTTCCAGCTTTCAACAGCAAGAATATACAATTCCCACAAACAAACCCTTCCTCTATATCAAACCATAATCACATTATTTCTATAAATCCCTCCATTAACACATATACAAATCTCTAATATGATTGCTCCTTCCCCTTATATAATATACTGTATATATACATATATTTAAATTTCTACTTCAAACTTCCCTTCCTCTTAAAAAATAACCCATTTAATTTTTTTTCTTTCTACTACTACTCTATATACTTCTGTCTACACAATAAACATCAAATTATAGAAACAAATAAATTGTCTGCCTTTATAATAAACAATCTTAACCCTATTAGATCTAAAAAACAGTGTAAAACATTATTATATCTTATCAATATCCTTTAAGTTTTACAAATCTATAACCCTATAAATCCTAATCCAAACCATAAGAAAAGAAAAGAAAAGATATCATATTAGTCTCATTATCAATCCAATTAAATATTCTTAATTTTTATAAATTGACTACCTTTATAATTAACAATCTTAACCCTACTTATGCTTAAAAACAATATAAAATATTACCAGAACTTGTCAATATGTTTTAAGTCTTAAAAATCAAAAATCATGTGAATCATGTTAACCTAATTATCAGTCCAATTAAATATTCTTAATTTTTTACCCCTCCTCAAAATATACCAGGGCATTCAAATATTTCACCATTACACCAACAGCATTTTTTTACAAAGATCTAACAACCCAATAGTCCCCAAAAATACAAACTTTCCAGCGAAAGAGAAAAAAAACTCCCCCATTCCATACTCTTCTTTCCCATAACATTGATTGAAATAGTCATAACATTTCCCCTGATTGGAAGTTCCTTGTGCAGTCCTAAGGTTAAACAATTGTTTTAATCCCATAAATACCAATCCAGAGTTTTCAGATGAGAATATTCCATTTTTCCCCACAACAGTAAAAACGCCATCTTTTCCAACGTCGTCGTCTTCTTCTATCATTTTATTTTCATATAGTTGTTTCATTTTAACTAGAATCTCATCTCGCATTTCCCAGTCTGTATGATAATTTGACAACCCTTTGAAAAAATATTTTCTTGCTCACAACGTAATTCTCTGAGATCTTCTTTAAAATCTTCCATTGTTCAAAGAGTAAATTATAGCACACCCTAAAAAGTTAACTCACAGAAATAGAGGTTAATGAATTAATCCAAAATTAACCAAAGAAAATATACTAGCAGACAGTTTGGAAAAAAGTAAACAGAAAGCCTAAAGTTTAAAATAAGAAATGTGTAGAAAGAACACTTCAACCTTGAAATTCAGCAACAAAGATAACAACGGAAAGGCAATGTTACAGCTCTTAATATAACCCAGATGGGGGGGGAGGAAGCCAAAACTTTTTTTTTATAGTTAAAAATCTCCAGAAATAACTATAATCACCAAGAGATTCCGCTTTTTCTTACTGTAAAAAGCTTCTCTTAAGATACAAAACTTAAAAAAAAACAAATTGGGTGTTTAAGAAATGGAAAGGCATGACTTATTTCCCTTTTTAAGGGAGTACATTACGTGGCTTAGAAAAGATTAAATCCCAGCCTCCCAGTGTAGTCTTACCGCTCGGTCGCAGACGCTGTCTATGATCTCCTGGCTACAACTCTTGGGGCTACAGAAAAACCTGTCTGTGCCCCCAAAAAAAACTACCACGATGCCAGCTCTGCCCAAGGAGCTCACAGGCAACGTTGTTCAGTCGGCCATTTTCCAGAGGAAGCTCATCTGGATTGCACAGTTCCTAATGATGAACACTTATAGAATGGTTATCAATTTATGTCATAAGAAATATGTGTATTATCGGTGACAGACATTGATAGTTACTCAGAACACAGTCCCATAAAGACAGCCTTGGTGTTTTGCTGCCACATTGTAATGCCATCCCGGTCCCATACTGTATAGCCATTCTCTGCTGTTTAATGATAAAAGTTAAATGGTAAATCACTATACAGGTTCATACAACCACTTAGATTCAGAATCATAACTTGAACAAATTCCAAGGTAACCTCATCCATAACTAAATTATTGTTGATTGTTTTTATTATTGTTAGCCACCCAGAGTCACTGGTTTGAAATGGGTGGCTATATAAATTGAATGAATAAATAAATAAATACATTCTGACTTTGCTTTCATAATTTGCATAGTACAATGTGTATTCAATTTTAATCTAATTTTATAAATATTATTTTTTCCAGATATTCCTTCAGTTAAAATAATACCTTCCACGTTGTGGCCTGAAGAAGGACAATCTATAACTTTGATTTGTGAATCCAAAGGAAAACCACTGTAAGTGATTTAACAAGTGATATGTTTTTGTTATTTTCTTTATTTTCCTTTGATTGCAGCTTCTGACTGCAAAGCTGTACTGTTTTTCTTTTGTCCTGGGGTGTAAAATGATCTCTACTACAGAAAATCCCTTGAAGCATGTCTTCATTAAGTGCCTATGGAAGACTGGTCTTTTACTTTGTCATTTATTTTAGTCTTGGGAAAGGATTCCTGCTGTGCATATTTTTTTAAGGAAGCTATTTCAACCTGAAAGAATTGCAGGCTTATTTGCTGTTCATATCATCAGACTGATGATAGGTACATATTCTCAAAGCAAAGTCTCACATCTGATAAAAAGCTTCTAAAATCAACACTCTTTTTTTTAAGGAAAGTGTTGAACCTCTGCCTGTTTCAGTTGTCATTTACATGGTAATTGGAAATTTAGTGATGTATGCAAATGTCTTTTCAACTATCCCAATTTTAAAATAGCATTAAGAGAGTGAAGGTGAATATATTTGAAGTTAAAGAGGGATTTTTTAAAAATTTCTTTACAAACAAACCTTAAACTCATTCTGAATATACTTTAAAATTGATGTATAATTTACCACTAAGTAAATATGAGCACTATTATATCTATTATATCCATCTACCATTATCAGAAATAATTCAAATGATCTTTTCCCACTTCTCAGTATTAGGTTAGATTCTCTCACACACATACCTTTTAATTTGTTTACTTATATCTGCATACTACACTTCCGGCAAAGTATTACCATATTGTTTGGGATTTGTGTTTCTATGTATGTCTACAAAGAATACTGATGGAGTAACCAATCCTGAAATGTGAATGGAAGAATTTAGTGTAAGTAGTAGGGAGACACATATGCATCCTGACTGGTTTTCTGAAGAATAGATTATTAGCAGTCCAGTTTTTCTGACTAAGAAAGTAGCCTATTTACCATAATTAGTAAATTTACTATCCCTGGTCCCCCCTCAACAGGAAGACAACAACAATGTAACAGCAGCAACAATGACTTTTTATCACCCAATTACATTACCGCAATATGCTCTCTTGGGGGTTCTTTGAAGACTACTTGGAACCTGCATTCTATTTATTAGTGGTTGAGATAGTGGTTGAGATTTGCACATAACACCAGTGCTGAAAGCTCTGCATTGATTATTCAGGTACATCTCAAAATGTTGGTTTTTAACCTAAAAGCCCGATATGTTCCCCGTTGGGGGAGATGGGCGGTTATATAAATTTAATTAAATAAATAAATAAAATAAATGTCTTTCTGAAATGCTGGTCAGGTATTACCTGCTTACTTGCAGGACTTCTGTTTCAAATGAGTCCTACCTGTCCACTGTGCATGTTGTGGATATGGATCCTGAGGCTCCCTTCCCAGGAGACATTTGGGGAAAGGCAATGAACTTAGGTTTTCTTTTGCCATTGATCTTGATTTTCAGGAAAGCAGTTAAAACAGAGCTAACCACCAGGGAATCTAACATCTAATATGAGAATAAAGGATGGTAGTGAATTTATTGTTTTGATATTTCTTTATTTTCATTATGGCTTTTGATTATTTTGTGCACTACCATGAGTCCTTGTAGAGTATAGTGACATTAAAATATTCTAATAAATACTTAAATTTATATACTGCCCCCATTTCATAAACAAATGAAAAAACAAAGCAATATTCAACTACAACATAATAACTATAATTTTATAAATTATAAAGATTTTTTTGTAAATAAATAAATATTTATAGTAAATAAATATTTTAAAGTAATTTTTTTAAAGTAAATAAAGATAATTATAAAAATTCTAAGAGCCAGTTTGGTCTAGTGGTTAAGGCAACGGGCTAGAAACCAGGAAACTGAGAGTTCTAGTTCCACCTAAGGCATGAAAGCCAGCTGGGTGACCTTGGGCCAGTCACTCTGTCTCAGCCCAACTCACCTCACACGGTTGTTGTTCTGGGGAAAATAGGAGGAGGAAGAAGTATTTGGTATGTTCGTCGCCTTGAGTTATTTATAAAAATAATAAAGGCGGCATGGAAAATAAATAAATAAATAAATAAATAAATAAATAAATAAATAAATAAATAAATTCCTCAAGACCAGTCAAGCCAACTGCAATCCTAATTCCTGTTGAACAAAATTGTTTTAATTGTAATTTTGAGATGTAATTATCATGGTGACCTTTTAAGGCAGCCTATCATGGAAATCATTTTTTTTTGAGAAGTTAGAAGAAAAAGGCAATTAGTTCATTATAAAACTTGCCTCCAAAAGAATTGGGATACAGGTGAAAGGAGAAGTTCATCATTTTGTGTGCTTCTGATTTAGCATCTGGGAAAAGGAGAGAGGCTGAGATGGATATTGGAAAGATGGAAGGAGAAATATGTGTTGTTCCTGACTTATGCTGTTCCACAACACTAGAAATGACCTCCTTGACATCAGGGTCATGGGCATCTGCAAAAGTTTCAGCAAAATGACAAAAGTGTGTTGTGTAGAGGAAGGCAGAGATAATGCTAGCAAAGGAATGCAGAAGCCATAAGCAGATAACAGACAGTAAACAACATCTCATCCCTGGTAAACATAGAAGCATGAGAAAGAGACTCAAAATAAACCTGCCTTGATTCTGTATTATAAGAGAGGCAGAGAAAAGCTCTGCAAGCTTCGAAGTTTCTGTTACTATACCCTACAACAATAAAATCAAGTTGCAGCAGTTCCTGCAGTGTCTTTTTCCTGATCTGGCCTACCTTGAAAGGTCTGACATGATGTGAGGTAACAATGCAAGAAGCTTCACCCATTTAGTACTTGCATAAAGTGTCACAATGGAAGTAGAAAAGGGATAGAGTTTCTGTTGCCTCCCCACCACTCTTGCCTCCACGACAATGATCTGGGTAGATCCACAAAGAAAGAAGGCAGAAAAAAAGTCCACTAACCTTTGCAAGTAGAATTGGAATATAGAAAAGTTGTATTTGAAAGCTGATATTCCTGAATTGCAAGGCTATTTATATTTCACCAATAACACTTTTGAAATATACTATTGTAGAGCTTCTAATGCTCTACAAACTAATGAGATCAGGTGGGAGTGCAATCTAACAACAATAAAGATACATCCAAAGACAAACCATCTCCAATAGGAAAGGTGTTTCTCCCTTATCTTGAAAAAGTCACAGACCATATTGGAATACTATTAGAGAAACACAACCTAAGTACAATCTATAAGCTAACAAAGAATATTCAAGATATCATTCAATTTCCCAAGGGTGGCATAAATCCACTCTCATCACCAGTGGTCTACCACATTCCCTGCAGTTGTGGACAGGTGTATATTGGAACCACAAAACACAGTATTAATACTCAGTTAAAAGAACGAGAAGGGAATTGCCATCTAGGACAATCTGAAAAGTCAGCAGTAGCTGAACATGTGCTGCTTCATATTGTGCACAAGGTGCAGTTCAAAGATTCAGAAGTTCTGGCAGCCATGACAAACTACCAAGTGTGACTACATAGAGAAGCTATTGAGATCTGTAAACATTCCAACAAATTCAACAGGAAGGAGAGTTTGAAAATCAGCAAAACATGGATCACAGCTTTATGCCACACAAAGACTAAACAGCTCTTAACTAATCAAAAAGTATCTGCAGCAGTCTCACCAGCAAGAACACCTAGCAATATTCTGGCTGAAAGACAAGCCAATCAGGAACCAGCTCTCTTGGAATACTCCAAAATTGACCAATTAGAAAAGTCTACCTACACAAAGAACCAATCACCAGTCTCGCTCAAGGACAGGCTGATCAGGAACTGGTTCTCTTGGAATTTCTTCAAAATGGACCAATCGGAAGTCTACATAGATAAAGAACCAGTCAGGAACCAGATTTCTTTGACTCCCATGACATGGACCAATATAAGATCAGTTTGCCAGGTTCAAATATAAGAGCCCAGTCATTTCCTCTTCAGTTGCCTGAGAGCTGCCAAGAAGTACACTACAAAGCAGCTCACTCTGCCTCTGTTGCCAACTGCTGGCAAAACATCAGGACACCAGAAAACTAGACCACAGCTATTCAGCCTGAAAGCTCCTTACTCTTGAAATCATCTGGAGTTCAAGGGTACAAGAATGCACATCAAGCCTAGAGCCAGCCAGAGTATGTTAATCTTACAAGGCTGCTTTCTTACTTCTTTCAAGTAAGTAAAGCACTTTTTTAAAAACTTTGTGCAAAATATATTTTCTAGCCTTCTTTATTTTCTTCAGATTTCTTCAGATATCCATCTTGAGCATCTAAAGCAGAGCTTTCCAAACTGTGTGTCGCGACACAAAAGTGTGTCACCACACACAGCGTGGTGTGTTGCCACACCACCCGGAAGCGGTGGTGCGCACGTGTACGGTGGCAGCGGCACGGGATCAGTGCTTCTGCGTTTTAGTGGAGGCTGCTGCCGCCACCGTGCGTGCGCCGCCACACGCCCCCCTGCGCCGCCACCATGCACGCACGCGCCGCCGTTGCGCTGCCGCCGCCGTCACCACTAGCGTGTCGCCAGCGGCGGCACTTTGGAAAGCCCTGATCTAAAGTATCACAGTAACTCAGTGCTACATAATTACTCACCAGAATATTTCTAAGTTTACAGGGTTTCTTTCATGGGAAAGGAACTTACCATGATTTCCTATATATTTGTCTATAGAAGTCATACCCCCCCATACTTGTGTGTGTGGGGGTATGACTTCTACTGTATGTACATTGTTCAGGGAATAAGATGCTTTTTTTTCCTTGCTGTTCAGAGATTGAGTATCATACTGAATACCTGCATAAGATTTATGAGTTTGGGAACTCTAAAACTATCACTTTCTTAGAAAAAAGATTCAAGCAAAATAATGGGGTAATTTTCAAATGAATTTTCAAATTAAAACAAGAAATATTAATTTATACTTAATAATGGAAATGTCCCTAATTTTAGGTTGATTATGCAGTACATCTTTTTAAGGACATTCAAAATCTCTGCCTTCTTAATGGCCAACAAATGTCATACAGTGTTGCTTAGTGATTTAATTAAGGAACAGAAGGAGATTAAGCGTTAATGATTCCAAGACTTCCTATGCCAGTATATAGACTTCTTATCCATCTCAATGGAGAGTGTTGGCAGGATGTTCAAATGCATTTTGTCCCAACTTTTAGATCTTTCCTGCCAATCTGTCAGATTTACTGTATAAGCCAAGGAGATTCTGGGGAGAACTGGACAGATAAAACCAGTAGATAAAATAGGTTAAAATTTGGCACATAAAAAACATGATATTACAAAAAATTATTTTCTTCATGCCAACAATTAACAGAGCAGGTGCTAGTTGCACCTCCCGAAAAATAGAAGGAATCTGTTTATTTTTTATATGATCAGCAAATTATCACTTTAAATTTAAACAAATATTAATGACAAACATCAAACATCAGGCAAAGTATAAAAGATATAAATGAGGTTTGTATTTGCTACATTGTATATAGTATATTGTCTATAGTAAATTTCAATGCAATAGGTCAGATTTCCAGTAACATGAGAAATGAGAACTTGTGAAAGTATAACCAATGGTAACTTTAGGCATTCAGTTTTCAGGGAAACATACAAAATCAACACATTTCTAAAACCCATTTTCCATTCCTTTAGTTTAGTATTATTTTAATACTTCAAGATGCTATTTTTTTAAAAAAAATGAGAAATATTTATAGCAAGAGATTGTAAAACTAATTGCTAAACATTGTGGCTTTTTAAAAACGTTTTTATTCTTTATCCTGCCTTTTCTCAAGTAACTTTGTACAAGTTTTTGGGTTTTTTTTATTATGATAAATAATAAAATAAACCACCCATATGAGTTGGGTGGTCGAGAAGTCTAATAAATTAATAAATAAATAAAATAAAAGGTTTTTTTTCCCCCTCTTCAATCATGTCTGATTCTCAGAGACTGACTGGGCAAGTCTCTGAAGTTTTCTTAGCAAGGTTTTTCAGAAGTGGTTTGCCATTGCCCCCTACCTAGGGCTGGGAGAAAGTGATTGGCCCAAGTTCAATCAGCTGGCTTTGTGCCTGAGGTGGGACTAGAACTCACGGTCTCCAGGGCTTCCAGTGGGGAATGGCGAACTGAGCGGTGGTGCCCATGGGCTTAGCGGGCGGAGCTGACATCGCAGCAACTTTTTTTCTCCTGAAGCCCAGAAATGTTTTCTGGATAAAGGAAAACACTTGGAATCATCCCAGCTGTCCTCCAGATGGCTTCTTGTAGCCAGAAGATCGCAAACAGCATTTCACGTTCGACTCATAAGAGCTAGCTGGGAGGCAGGGACGTCATCACTTTCAAAGCCATGCTGTAGCCTTAAAGGGACACTAAGACTGGCCACCCCATTTCTAAATCACCTATGTATGTATGTATGTATGTATGTATGTATGTATGTATGTATATTAAGTATGCGTACCCTAAGAGAGGCTTTCTACAATAAGGAGAAGCTGGCTCTCTTGGTGCTTATCGTTATTTTTGGGATTACTTTAAGTTGTAGATTTCATTCTCCTTCCAAATATAAAGGAGGATTGAGAGTAAGCAATTGTGTTCCTGTTATTATTTTTGTATTAAATTTGAAGATATTAGCATTTTCCTGCATGTTGAATTGGCTGATTTGAACCTTCAGCTTTCTGTTTTCACTTTCCCTTGGGAACTGTCTGTTTATCTCACTTTCCCTTTTGTAAATACATTTCGGAACTTTTCATATCCTCAACTTTCGCTGGTTAAGTTGATAGGATGTACGCTGGTTTAAAGGGAGAAATCAAGGTGTGATAGGCAGAGTAAACAGACAGAGACAGAGTGCAGCATTTCTGGCTAAAATATCTTTACTATAAATAAAAGCAGAGTTGTATATACAGTTACATCATTGCAAAAAGGTACAGACAAAGCAGAGTACATCTTCTCCAGTGTAGTGCTTCCACTGACAGACATAACAGACATGAAGGAGCACCATGGCATCACTCACATAGCCAGGTATAGCTCACACTTCCCAGTCCACAGGAACAAAACACGTGAAGAAGTACATGGCTAAAAGACACAAGAAGTCAAGAAGCATAGAACACCATTTTGCATGGTTAGATATTCAGTTCTTCCAGCTTTCTGATTGGCTGGAAGTTAGGTGTGACACACACCAGGCCTAAAGCATAGGCCATAGCAGTGCTGCATCTAAGCAAGCATGTGATCCCCCCCTCCCTTGCTCTACACAGAGCAAGGCTTCCCACAGAAGGAATCAGGAGGACTTGTTCCCATGCAAACTAGCCAAAACAATACACACGTGACAGTTGTTATCTGGCCACCTGGCTGTGCCTTGTAGAGAAAACAATTTGCTAATTTCATACGGGAAATCTGACACCCCTCCCAAATTGTTTTCGGCACACACTGTAGCAATGGGATTTTCAAAGCTGTAAAATACATTTTTACAGAAACAGATACAAAAATGGTTAGTACACGTATTAATCACATTGTTCAAGTTTCAGTTTTTACAACCAATAGTCATCAAAACTAGAAATGGTTTAAAAACACTTGTTACACATATGTATTACACAATATACACTTTATGCGATGTTCTATTCAGATACATACAAATACATAATAATACAAATTATGCAGTAGCAGAAAAGAGTAAATAGAAAACAGCAAAATTGCCCACAGACGTTCTGTCCCCTCCTTTGCAAAAACGCAGCTGACATAGATAAACAGGGATTCCAAACCTGTTGCATGCTGTTAGCTGATATTTTTGAGGCAGAGGCTTGCTTTGATTTTAAGAAAAACCGCAGGACTGTTTTCAACCCTTTCCAGCCTCGCATAGATGGCTAAACCATTTTGCAGGCTTGGTATTTTACCTGGGCAAACTAGGTAAACTAAATTAGGGTGTTACTACCACTGGTGTTACTGCAGAGTGATATACAACAAATTAAGGATAAGCTTCCTTTACACATTACACTCTGTAGGAAATCAAGAACCATAGGATTCTCTGTTCTGGGCTCTAGAAACTTCACTACCAAGATAAATGCTTGAATTTTTGCCTAACTCCCTCAGCTGGAAATAGTGCCTCAGCTGACTGACAAATTCTTATACAAGGTGGAAAGATTCAGTTTCTAAGCAGAAAACAACTACATAAGTAAGAAGTACTATACAAACTTCTACAACCTCTTATGTACACACAGAAAACAGCACGTGACTGTTTTACACATCCCAGTTAGCATCTGCACTGATGCTATCAATGATTGGCCTGCTTTAAGATCCATAAAGCACTCTGTGAAGTCAATGGACTTTCTGGGAATTGTCACACATGTATAGCCAAAGGCTTGCCTTACACACACTGTTTCAGGGAGATCTATATTCTAATATGCTGTGTCAACATCACAATATGTAAATCGACACCTGTTTCATGCTACGCAACCAGAAAACGTACCACACGTAAACATTCTGGCCTAGCTGTAGGTGCACACATTAGATCACAGTTCACAAACTCCTCCTGTGAAACAAATCCCTGGGCAACAAAGCTGGCTTTACACTGCAGAGTATTATCAGGAAGAAATTTCTTTCTGAACACTCATCTGGAACCTACAGCTTACTAACACAAAGGACAGGTTGGTTACTTTTAACACTTCACCAAAACTCTCAAACTGACTATCCTCAGCTGTGTTCCAATGTTCTTGCCTCTCAACAGGCGGGAGCAACACATCTTGAAAAGACTGGGTTTTCTTTTCAGGTAACTTGACACACTGTCACCTGCTAAATCACAAATCTGTCAGGCTTCACACCCTTTGTGGAATAAGAGGACCCATGAGGAATGACCACTGTTCTTTCCCCATCACCGTCTTCTTCTTTCCACTACCTGACTCCCTCTCCAGGCCCTGCACCTGCCCAGGTGAAATTTCCACTTCCTTCACCTGAGGGGCCCTTTTAACACACTAGGAGACTGGGGAACAGAATAAACCTGAACTGGTGTTTGCCCATCTACTGAAGGAGCATGGACAGTAGGTTTTACACTAGCAATGCAGCAACACTTCTGCAACATTAGCATGTAACCTTTCCCAACCAGTAGGCTGCTTAAAAATAAAGCCCTTCTGGAGGTTTGGATTTGACCATGGCCTAATGAAACAACGATATGCCTTGGATTTTAATCAACAACCAACAACCAACAACCTGAAGCACTGTGCTTTTGGTTGGTTCTTCCTTCGCTGTGACCTGGGGATGTGAACACATACAAATGTTCCACAGACATGCAGGTACTTCAATGAAGGGCGCTTGCCAAACAAAAGAAAAATAATGAACTTCTTTTTACAGTTGAATTCTACAACCTATTAGTTAGAAAACACACTGCAATCACGGTAGCCTCTCCCCAGACATGGGATGGCACCTGAGCAACTAACATCAGGCTATTTTTAATGTTATTCACAACACCAACACTCAGCTAGAATTCCAACATTGGCAAGTCTTTGGGAGAATACTTTCCTACAAAGCCAATTCTAGAACACATGGCTCAGGAACTCTCCACTACAATCAGACTGGAACTGACCTACTAGATAACCATATTTTCTTCCTACTATTGCTACATACACTTCAAAGCAAGCACAGACCTTCGCTTTAGACTTCAACAAGTAGCAACAACACAAAGCAGGTATGATTATCAACCAGAAGGAACATGAAACGCACCCCACCATTACTAAGAGAATGGGGGCTAACTAGGTCTCTGTGAACCAACTGAAATGGTCTAGTTAACATACTGTCACTTTGCCTAGCAACAGATACAGTCCTGATATTAGATTGGTTACACACAGTTTACACACATAACACAATCAAGGACATTTTGCACATTTCCTGGGTTCTAACTCAGAATGCATTTGGCTATCTGAGACAAACTTTCCCATCCCGGGGTACCCCAGTACTTTGTGAAAACATTATGGATGCATTTATGATGTGGGGAAACATTAAACACACAATGTCCTGTCCACACAATCTCCTTCTTAGGAAGCATCTCACACACTTGATTTTACAGTTTTTCTCTAACACACTCAGCCTCTAACACACTCAGTTTCATATTTCTCAATGAAACATCCAGCACCTTTGAACACAAGTACACTCAGACTTGACCAGGGCTGGAACACTGAGGAGAGAAAAACAAGTGTAGGAACACATACACATTTCACACACTTATCACAGAAATATCAGCTAAAATAACTTGCTGAACTCAAGGCTTGCTGTTGTAACAATCACTGTTCGTGTTTACGAATTTTACTGCAGCCGAATTCAACAACCAAGTCTCTGGAGAAATGCTTACATACAGCAGTCAGCAGAGTAGAAAACTTGGATTTGTTGTTTAGCTGACTTCTGGCTTCTGGCTTCCCCTCCTTTCATAAATCAGGCCTCTTGTGCACTGGCAGCATCCACTGGACGATGGCAGGGAACAGCCTTCCAGTGATTTCTGAGAAGAATCACACCGAACCACAGCAACTGTAGATTCCATTCCAGGTTTCACTTCAGCTGGAATGCTCTGTTTGGAAGTCTCAGGAACAACAACAACAGATGACTTGTAAAATAATCCACAGTAAGGTTGCAGGGAGATAGCGTCTTTGCTTTCTCGATCAGTAGATCAAAACTGCTGTCCAAGCTTGACAAAATCACGCATGCTTTTTCACATTCTGGCAAAAATAGGCCTCCTTCTTTCTCAAGTGCAGTAAACAAAGTCTTGAGCTTACCAAGGTGGGTCATCACATTCTCACCCGGCTGCAGCTTCAAACTATAAAGCTGTCTTAATAGTCCATCAAGGGCAACAGAGTTCTACTTTGTATTAAAGGCTCTAACAGCCTCTCAGCACTCATACGCATTCCTTGAGTGGCTGATATAATTCTGTTCAGAGGATTTGATTCCCAAAAGCAAAACGCTATAAGCACGGTCCAAACACGCTTGCACTTCTTCAGAGGGATCCTCTGGAGGTGGATTTGCCACATACTGCCACAGATCATCTTGCAAAAAGAATGATTTCATCTCCACACACCAGGTCAGATAGTTTGTGCCATCTAAAGGCTCAAATGGCAGACTGACCAGACTCTGTACAGCCATTGCTGACCACTCAAAGAAAACACGTTTACTCTGAAACCAGCCTCTAAAAACAAACTCCCTTTTACAGCCAGGTACAACGCAGCAAAGAAAACACAAATATCTCTCTGGGCAACCATAACCTGATAGGATGTACGCTGGTTTGAAGGGAAAAATCAAGGCGTGATAGGCAGAGTAAACAGACAGAGACAGAGTGCAGCATTTCTGGCTAAAATATCTTTACTATAAATAAAAGCAGAGTTGTATATACAGTTACATCGTTGCAAAAAGGTACAGACAAAGCAGAGTACATCTTCTCCAGTGTAGTGCTTCCACTGACAGACATAACAGACATGAAGGAGCACCATGGCATCACTCACATAGCCAGGCATAGCTCACACTTCCCAGTCCACAGGAACAAAACACGTGAAGAAGTAAATGGCTAAAAGACACAAGAAATCAAGAAGCATAGAACACCATTTTGCATGGTTAGATATTCAGTTCTTCCAGCTTTCTGATTGGCTGGAAGTTAGGTGTGACACACACCAGGCCTAAAGCATAGGCCATAGCAGTGCTGCATCTAAGCAAGCATGTGATCCCCCCCTCCCTTGCTCTACACAGAGCAAGGCTTCCCACAGAAGGAATCAGGAGGACTTGTTCCCATGCAAACTAGCCAAAACAATACACACATGACAGTTGTTATCTGGCCACCTGGCTGTGCCTTATAGAGAAAACAATTTGCTAATTTCATACGGGAAATCTGACATAAGTTCCTCGGGGGCACCATAATCTACTGCGTGAGACATGGAGGATTTTAAACATATTTCTTCTGACTTCTATCAAGCTTTTATGCAAGATATTCAGGACATCATAGAAAATATGAGATTTAAAATGTGCCATCAGGTTGGGGATATGGTGGATGAAATTGAAGAATTCAACAGTGATAGAAATGTTTCTTTTAAGAGTGAAATTGGGATTTTTATTGAGATGCTGGATGAAGATCAGATAGTGGACTTGGAGAAATTTAGGGGTGAGAGAGATCTGCAAGCCACAAGTGAAATTGGCTTTCTGGTGAAATGCCATGAAAAGAAGCTGGAATTTTTGAGGGGGGCAGTTGGGCTGTTTGATTCTTTTAAGAGAAAAGCTCTGTGCATATCAAGGGGATATGTAAATGCTCTGGTTTATTTTGAAGTGGGATAAGGGTTGAAGAATGTTTATTTGGTTTGCTTTAAGGGTCTGATTGATGTCATTTGCTTTTAAAGATTCGGATTAAGATTATTAGGGTTAAAAATGTGTTCATTTGGATGGTTTTAAGGATTTGATTTAAGGTTACTGTTTTTAATTGTCCTGGTTTTTGGGGTTCATTAAGATTAAGATTACTAAACTGTTGTATTATCAAGAGTTCCCCGTTGGGGGAGATGGGCGGTTATATAAATTAAATAAATAAATAAATAAATAAATAAATAAATAAAGTATAATAACAGACAATCTATGAGTTTTTTAATTTGATTCTTATTTTAGTAGACAGATATTTACAGAATAGTGTTAGGAAGGGAGTATTTAAATATGTGTTATATTTTGGAGGGGAGAAAGATGTTTAGGAGGTTTATATGATTTTTTTATTCTTATTTTAATATAAGGGGGAGGAGTAACTGTACTTAGTGAATAATGTGGTTTTGGTTTAATATAGTGTAAGAGATTGATTATGGAAATTTTTCTATATCCTTGCTGTTAAAAGTCAGAAGCCACATCTTTTTGTAAATTTGAAAAAAAAATCTCTTGTGTTTTTGCACCTTTTTAGTTCTTTTTTCCTTTTTTTGTAGTTTTTATTCTTCTCTTGAAACCTAATAAAATTTATTTTTTTAAAATCTCATGGTCTCCCAGTTTCTAGCTTGATGCCTTAACCACTACACCAAACTAGCTCTCATGATAAGAGTACACTGCTGTTTATTAAACATACAAATAATTGAAATCATCCAGTACATTTGACTAGAAATTGGAGAACTGATAATGGGAATCAGTGCTTTCCCAAGCCAGCCTTTTCCCAATCAGTTATTTTCCAAGCTTCTTGGACTTACTTCAAAGTGACAGGCAATTGACATCCAACAGGTAAACAATCTCAGGCTGTGTAAGTGTGTATTACGTTGTAATGCAATGAAAGGTAAGTTAATCAGTGAATTATTAGAATGAGAAGGAGAAGGAGGAGGAGGAGGAGGAGGAGGAGGAGGAGGAGGAGGAGGAGGAGGAGGAGGAAGAGGAAGACTTTACTAATTTTCTTGGACTTGGAAAAAGCCTTTAACAATTTGCAGTGCAATTCATTCTGGCAATACTGAACAAAATGAACCTCAGAGAGGAATTTATAGCTTGGGTTAAAACCATATATCAATGGCATAACGCAAAGATTATGGCTAACAGAACCATAATCTTTCTTCAGATTTTCAAATCAGTAAAGGAACAAGGCAAGGATGTCTATTCTCTCCTTTACTATTTATCATTTTGTTAGAAATACTGACAGGAAAAAATCCAAGGTGATAAACAAATAACAGGTCTCAAAATTTGTGGAGTGGAATATAAGCTTAAATGCTATGCAGATGATGTAGTATCAATTATAGTAAAACCACTATAATAAAAGGCAATAAAACAGTTAATGTAAACAATTTATAATTATGCAGAATATTCTGGATATAAAATCAATGTTCAGAAAAAAAAACAATTACAAGATTTTTAATGCATGACAAAATCATTTTTTTGCAAGAGGAATCTAGCTGTCAGCTCACTCAATGAAATATCTTGGTTTGTACCTGACAATCAAGAAATATATCAAAATAATTATCTTAAATTATGGCAACAGATTAAAAGTGATGTTGAAAGGTGGAGGAATTTAAAATTATCTTGGCTAGGATCAATTGCAGTTATCAAAATGAATGTACAACTCAAGATAAACTATTTATTTCAAATGGCACCAATTCGAATTTCAGAGAGAATCTTACAAGAATGGCAAGAAACTGTCAGTAAATTCATATGGAGCAGGAAAAGACCTAGAGTCAAACAAAAAAATCCTACAAGATTCCAAAATAAGAGGTGGCCTCACCCTTCCAGAATTTAAATTGTACCATAAAGCAAGCTGCCTGTCATGAATAACAGAGTGGATAAAATCTCCAAATAGCAGAATAGCAATTTTGTAAGGAGCTGGCTTAGCCAATGGCCTTCATAGATATACAAAGCAGGATAAAAACTTTAAAAGACATATTGTTAGACCAACTTTGATAAAAGTATGGAATTCCACCAAGAGAATAATAAGCCCAACAACCTCTAGCTTCTCCTTCAATGCTTTTCATGTTGGATATAGTTATAGCAAGAAAAATGTAATTGCATATGCAGGTATGGTTCACTCAGATTCTACAAATAGACTAAAAACACACCAAGAACTACTTAGTGAAGGCTGGAATATACCATAGATGATGTATTTACAAATTGTTGGAAGGATAAAATCAGATCTGAAGAAGGAAGGAGGAACATTAAGAAATAAACAGAATTTGAAACACTAGTACAAAACCAACACCACCTATTAGGTCATATATATAAAAATTTACTTAGATATGACACAGAGACAGAACAAACAAAAAACTGTATGATAAAATGGATGCAAAACTTCAAAGAAACAGTTGCAACACAACAATTGGAGGAATTATAGACTAAATCTGTAAATTTTACACCAAGTTATAACTTAAAAGAAAATTGGCACAAAATGTTTTACAGATAGTACACAACTCCATTAATATCTAAGACAGACAAATGATACAGTAACAAATGTTGGAAATGTCATGAAACAGAAGGAACGTTTTATCACATGTGGTGGACATGTAAAAAAGTTCAAATCTACTGGAAAGACATCCATAGTATAATGCAGAAAATCTTGAAATTTAAATTTGTAATGAAACCAGAACTTTTCCTACTAGGTATAATCTCAAAAAAATTAACAAGAAATATCATAATTTAATGTGATATATATGTTTATAGTAGCAAGAACAAATTTTGCTTAACACTGGAGAAAGACACAATTCTGACAATATCTGGCTGCTAAGTTAAACTTGGAGAATATGCAGCAATGGCAAAACTAACAGTATATATACACAATAGAAGTTTAACTAATTTAAGCAAGAATGATTCCAGTAACATACAACTCATCATGCAACATGGTAAATATAATCACTTACAGTCTGGCTTCTAAGGGGGCCTAAATGTCTAAAAATATTGCAAATTAGAAAATGCATAAAAAAGGGGGAGTCAGAAACCCAATAGATCCATTATTATTATGATGATGGTTGCATAGTCAGCCAGATTTTTAGACTGGATTTGGAATTATTGTCCACCTATCGAGTCCTTCCCAAGGATCTGGGATAGGCAGATGTTGTTGTTTAATAATATTAAAGATATTGTCGCAGGATGTAAGCTGTTCCAAGTAAAGCTGCTTTTTGGAATTGACTGATGGTGATTTTGTCAATGCCAATGGTGTTCAAGTGGTGCTCCAGATGTTTTGGAATTGCACCCAAGGTGCCCATTACTATTGGTACTATCTTTTATTTTGTTATACAGTCATTCTACTTCTATTTGCAGGTCTTTGTATTTTGTGATTTTTTCCAGTTCTTTCTCTTCTATTCTGCTGTCTCCAGGGATTGCAATGTCCATAATTATAATTATTATCGTTTTCCTCTTTTTTCTTTCTTTTTCTTTCTTGGTAATTCAGTCTTGTAAATATGTCTATGAAGGTTCTCAGTCATCCAGGTGGAATTGTATGTAGCTTGAATCATGTCAACTGGATTTCTATTTTCTCAGTGGAAACGTTTCGCTCCTTATCCAAGGAGCTTCTTCAGTCTGAGCAAAGTTGGTAAGGGAATCCTAAATATGTTTCTAGGTAGCTGTGTGACCTTACACCTGGGGGCATGGTTATATTGAGATGTATTTTAAGTCCTTTTATTATCTAAAGGAGGATCGTTAAGATCACCATGCTGCTGTTGAGCTTGTGAAATGGTCTTAATCTTCCTAGGCACAGAAGACAGAGCCGGGAGAAAGATGGGCGAAAGATTGTGCCTGAGACCCCCACCTCTATTCAAGGAAGGATTTTCCAAGTTGGCATAAATGGATTCCTTGACCCCTCTCTCAAACCACCTATCTTCTCTGTCTAAAATGTGAACATTAATGTCCTCAAATGAGTGTCCTTTTTCCTTTAAATGAAGATAAACTGCTGACTCTGGTCCTGTGGTGTTACTTCTCCTGTGTTGGGCCATCCTCCTGTACAAAAGTTGTTTGGTTTCTCCAAAGAGGGGATTGTTTGATTGAAGAGACCCAAAGTGAAGCAACTCTGCCGAATCTTACTGAATGAAAGGAAACCATGGGAAATAGGTGGTCCGTCAAATTACCTGGCCCTATGCTATGAAGATATGCAGACGATACCACCCTAATGGCAGAAAGTGAAGAGGAACTAAAGAGCCTCTTGATGAGTGTGAAAGAGGAGAGTGCAAAAGCTGGCTTGAAACTCAACATTAAAAAAACACAGATCATGGCATCTGGTCCCATCACTTCCTGGCAAATAGAAGGGGAAGAAATGGAAGAAGTGACAGATTTTATTTTCTTGGGCTCCAAGATCACCGCAGACAGTGACTGCAGCCATGAAATTAAAAGACGCTTGCTCCTTTGGAGGAAAGCTATGGCAAACCTAGACAGCATATTAAAAAGCAGAGACATCATCTTGCTGACAAAGGTCAGTATAGTTAAAGCTATGGTTTTTCCAGTAGTAATGTATGGCTGTGAGAGTTGGACCATAAGGAAGGCTGAGCGCCGAAGAATTGATGCTTTCGAACTGTGGTGCTGGAGAAGACTCTTGAGAGTCCCTTGGACTGCAAGGAGGTCAAATCAGTCAATCCTAAAGGAAATCAACCCTGACTGCTCATTGGAAGGACAGATGTTGAAGCTGAAGCTCAAATACTTTGGCTACCTAATGCGAAGAGAGGACTCACTGGAAAAGACCCTGATGCTGGGAATGACAAGGCAAAAGGAGAAGGGGACGGCGGAGGATGAGATGGTTAGATTGCATCACCGATGTAATGAACATGAATTTGAGTAAACTCCGGGTGATAGTGGAGGACAGGAAGGCCTGGCGTGCTATGGTCCATGAGGTCACAAAGAGTCAGACACGACTAAACGACTGAACAACAACATGCTATGAAGAACTTTATAAGTGAAAAACAGCCCCTTGAATTTTGCCCAGAAGTCCACTGGCAAGCAGTATACCTCACAGAGCAAAGTGTCACATAGGCATACCAAGGTCTTTCCCACATACCATTACTGGGAGGAGGGGGCAAAAGGTGTCAATCTCTGAAGCACTGCATAAATAAGGATGAAGGACATTACCTCTCCCCCACAACACTGACTGGAACTGGCCCTTGAAAAAGGAGAACTACCATAGTATGGTGCTTCCAATTCTCAAATCTCATAGTCGGCCATAAAGGATAACATGGTTGATGGTATCAAAAGCCACTGAGAGATCAAGGGCTACAAGAATGGACACACCACCCCCATCCCAGCTTTACCAAAGGTCTTCAGTAAGTACAATCAATGCATCTCTGTCCTGAACCCTGACCTGAATGAAAAGAATCAGCTTCCTCCACAATCTTCTGCAACTATAGTCTGACCACCTTGTCAACAAACTTCCTGAAAAAAGGCAAATTGGAGACAGGTTGATAATTATCCAAAATCCTTGGATCCAAGACAGTTTCTTGAGGAGGGAATGTACCACCATCTTCAAGGCTGAAGCAACTAACCTCTCTCTCAAAGCCAGTGCCACTGCATGGACCCAGTGACTGGTCACCTCCCAGGCAATCTTAACAACCCAAGAAGGGCCCAGGTCTAATAATCAGGTGGCCAAACTCAAACTCATAGTTTGAAGTTTCATGGCTACCTCATCAGGAATCACAGCAGGGATTGGGTCACCTTTAAGAAAGCCACTGGTTGAATATAATCAGAGGTAATACAGGCAGATAAATATTGATGTTTTGTCATCTTTATTGCCACAAGGTAATCCTGAATGTGGGCTCTTAGCCATCTTCGATCAACTCTCACTTTGTGTTTTACTCCAAAGTGTTCCAGGCTGTTTGAGTGGCACTTCATCTCCCAGAGCTCCTTGATTTACTGATCAACACACAGGGAGAGGCCCTATAGGGGCAATGCGGTCCAAGACTCATTCAGGCAGTGACAAAGGCCTTAGCCAAACTGCCCATAAAAATTTTCAGAGAGAATGCCAAGCTCTCTCTGGAACTCAACAGGCTGGGACAGGCTGATTGAATAGGCCTGCAGAAGAGCTGGGGGGCTGACATCAATGAGCCAGAGGACAATCAGTGAGAGTTCTGTCCACAGCAATAGATTGATGACAATGTCCTCTAATACAAAATCATGTCACAGCTACCCTGAAGAGAAAAACAGATCTAAAGTATGATCAACAGTGTATGTTGGGCCTTCAATGACTCCTGGTAGTTACAAAGATTCTTTCTTATAACATTTTTAGCAACGATATGAAAGTTGCTAAAGTTGCTTGCCTCTGTCTTCTTCCAGGATGTTTTTCAACTTCATGTCTCTCGAACAGACTATATTTACAGGGACAAAAGCCTTCTTATGGTGGCAAAATATTCTGCAGAAGCTGGGAAGCTGGGATGTACCCTTTTGCCTATGCTGCCCTCCTGTCTTCCTCAGTAATAGTGGAAAGAAAGAAAGAAAGAAAAAAAGAAAGAAAGAAAGAAAGAAAGAAAGAAAGAAAGAAAGAAAGAAAGAAAGAAAGAAAGAAAGAACAGCATATTTATGGAAATATCTTTCAAGATAATTTTCTTGGCAGCTTCTATCAAAACAGTGTTTTGGAGGAAGGGTAAAGGGACAAATAAAGGTCTCATGGCATATGTTGGGTTTAAGAATCATGACAATGCATAGAAAACAGATGTTGCAACTGCTGATATGAACTTGGAAATGAGTTAACTGTAACAAGCTTATTAGGAACTAAAAGCCATTAAATGAATTGCTTCTAGCTCCTAATGCCATTATAATTCTTTGTTTCTGAAAGCTCCCAGAGTTTAATTCTAATCATGAGGAATAATCACAGCATCTTCATTCTGAAAAGAACGCAAGTTGGTTAAAGATATATGTGTAGTGTGGAAAATATGTTTTAAAAGGAAATGCAATATGGAAAATAAAACGAAAATCAAATTGTACAGTTAGAAGCAAATACCATATAAAGAAATAAATATACTATTGAAAGGACATTGAGTTTGTCTTGCCATAGTGTTTGATACTGTAGGTCTACAGTATCAATTAATTTTTAAAGTATATAAATAAATTGTGTTTATTTACTACTGGAAACTAAATAGCTGAGTAATATGCAGTGTTTATCTAGCATTGAGATACTATATTACAACACAGTAATATAATATCCCAGTTGGGAGAAGGAAGGAAGGAAGGAAGGAAGGAAGGAAGGAAGGAAGGAAGGAAGGAAGGAAGGAAGGAAAGAAGGAAACAGGACAAATGGAGATCAGAATAAGCATTCCCAACAATCAAGGTGGTTTTATTTAGGTGGTTCAAACACCTATCCTATCTATTTATTTATGTATTTATTTCAATATTTATAAGGCCACCCAACTCAGACAGTGTGGGCAGCATACAACATAAACACACAATAAATCAAAAAGAAGAAGAAAAAACTATATAACAACAAACAAGCATTATATAAATACAAAATCTAAAATGGGAACCAAGCACCCAACAAAAAACAACCTCAGGGGGGACTCCCACTCAACCAACCCCTAATGCCTGGAGGAAGAGCCAGGGCTCTTAAGAACTTTCCTAAAGGTAAGGATAATTGGGGCCTGTCAAATATTGAGGAGGGGGGGGAGAGGGAGATTGTTCCACAGAGCAGGGGCAACCACAGAAAAGGCATGCTTCCTAGGTCCCATAAGATGACAAGACTTAAAAGGAGGACCCTGGAACATGCCCTCCCTGTGGAAGCATGTGGGGTGGGCAGATGTTCTTGGGAGAAGGCAGTTCCTCAAGTAACCTGGTCCTATGCCATGTAGGGCTTTCAAGGTAATCCCCAGTGCCTTGAACCACAGCCAGAAGCCTACTGGGAGCCAGTGCAGCTCACAGAGTAGCAGTGTTACGGTACGTTTAATTGACATTTTGGACTTTCTGTAGCTATGGAAAGCTTCTTCATAGGCTGCTAAATCTGTTTTCACAAATAGATCTTGCACTATTTCTGAAAGTGCTACACTGCTGTACATACAAGCACACATGTCTATGAAGGTTCTCAGTCATCCAGGTGGAATTGTCTGTAGCTTGAATCATGTCAACTGGATTTCTATTTTCTCAGTGGAAACGTTTCGCTCCTTACAAGCACACACAATTCCTGACCAGCACTTTCTGTTTTTAAACTTTCTTCATATGGGCTGGGGATGAGATAAAGGCAGCTTCATGAGCACATGGCAGAAGAAAGCAGTTATTAGGGTATGTTTATGCCATGATTGGGGGAAGGAAGGAAAATGCATTGTTTGAATTTCACCATGCTGATTTAATAACTTAGTACTCTAAAATTATTAGATTCTTATTTCTAAGCCAGCACCTTCACCACTACACCAAACTGGCTCTGATGTTAAAATGTTGTTGGATTTTAAATAATATTTGACAAGGAAAGGCAGATGTGTTTTCTTACCATTCAAATGGTTGTGACCATGACACTTATTTTTTCAAGGAAACTATTCTTAAGTGCTTCTTTTTTCTTTATTTGCTTTATTCAAACTGATTTTGTTTCAATAACAATTAACACTAGATATAATAAGGAAGTAAGGCTCAGGTAACCATGATGACTGGGGAAATATAAACTGATAGTGATAACATTCTCATGCATGTTTACTTAAAAGGAGGTGCAAGTGGGTATGGATTGAGTGTCAGATCAGAAATAAGTAGGATCGACTATATGCAGTTATTTATTTATTATTTAAATTTATATGACCTCCCATCTCCCCCAACCGGCACTTGCTCCTAGAATGGCTTCTTTCAGAGAAGTAGAAGTCTGGGACAACAGTCTATATCAGGGGTCTGGTGGTCTTCATTCCATTGTTCTTGACTGCAATCCAATCTAGATTGGATATACCTCTGATAGGGGATATAGATGGCATGTAGGGGATTATATGAAAATGAATAAATCACTAAGAACTGAAGCCTCTATTTATGTTGTATGTTCAAACTATGACTAGTATAGGCTTTACCACAGTTATGCCAAATCATCTTCCTTCCCTTCCCATCTTCCTTCCATGATTTGCATAACATTCATGAAAAATATGGACTTTAAAAAATGTTCAATAGTTTATGACTACCACTTGAAGATGTTCCTGTGCTGTAGATTGTGATAGATTCATACACCCTTGAATTTGCTGACCAGAAGTAGTTTATGACTACTTGCTTTTCTGCTATCTTCCTGTCTTAACTTTGGATACCTGTTCCTAGCTTTACTCCTACCCTGATTTCTTGACTGCTGGCCAATTTCCAGATTTCATGGCATATGACCAATTTGCCTTTCTAGCATGCTACCGACTTATCCTTTTGATCTGACACTCAACCCAGTTCGATCTCATTCACAACTCATCTGGTATACTGGGCTGTTTGCCTGGGTTTCGCTATTTTTGGATTGTTAGCATTTTTCTTCAGAAAATTATGAAGATTTTTTAAAAATCAAATATTGATAAATGAATCATTCTTATGTAGGAAAATAAAAAAGCTTCAAATGCAGAATGCAAGAGGAGTATAGATGAATCCAATTTGGGAATATACTGTAGCTGTATGCAGCTGTTGATATGAGGTGATTTGCCACTTTGTCATCCCTGAATGGCAGTTCCCTTCCCCACATTGCATTTCCAATAGCAAGTCAGCTTTTTAATTATCCTCACATTTAAAAGCAATTTGCAATATCATCAAGAAGAATAAAGGGGCAGCTACAGTTTAGATTTTAGGTTACTATTTCCCTTACAAGCATACCATTTCCCCAAAGGACATATGTAGCAATCAAGGCCTTTGTCGCTTTCCTTTTATATTTATTAGCTTTAGTAAATAAAAAAAATCTGTTAGATTCTAAAGTTTCTCTTCTTAAAATATATAAACAATGGTTGGTAAAATTGTTAGAATACTTAAAGAACAAATATATATATACACACACATACACACATACACATACACACACACACATACATACATACATACAGTATATATTTCAAAACATGCAAATGTAAGAAGTTTCAAGATAATGAAACATTCAATAGGGTACATCAAATAGTAGTTACAAATTACTGAAATTAATTGAGAGCTGTGTTGTTAATGCTAATGAAATACAGTTGGGGATGTTAGGAGTGAAACTGTACGATTTTATTATAAATATGCCTTCAGTTAAATCCTTGACACCTTTCTTCCATTAAATAATCAGTTTTCACTTACTTCACCTATTCATATCTTGTGTTTATTATTTATATTAGTATTATTATCTATCATCTATCTATCTATCTATCTATCTATCTATCTATCTATCTATCTATCATCTATTTATCTATCTAGATTCAGTATATTCTATCTGATAGCATCCTTTTTTTCTGCCTGTTTATGTTTTCCTAACAGTTGGATGCTTTATTTGCTTTAATCTTCCAATGCAACAATATTTGTAAATGATATGGAAAGCATAATGGGTTTCCCCGACTGTTGAAAGATTCAAGGGAAGCAATGTAGAAATCTTCCGCAAGTTAGTGCCCATTAGTTGAATTATTTAAAAACTTCCCCAGCTACTGGGTGATGGGTCTTGCAGTCCAATATTTTAGCAATACAATTGAAAGGCTGATTTATATTGCAACATTAAAACAAAACCAACAACAATATTTTTTAATTGATTAATAATCTGACCACATCAAAAAGCTATAAAACCAGTACATAGAAAACAGTAGAATATATTCATAATAAATCATCACCCCTGCATCAACCCCAATCCATTCTAGGTAGTCTATCTTCTTTGAAATAATCTTTGATATAAAAATTCCAGTCTTGCTAGTGATATGCAGGTTCATTCCCTGCAAGAAGAAGAAAGTTTCTCCTAGGTGTCCCAATATTTTTCAGTTATTAAATAAGGATCTAAGTAAATGGTCCATTCCACAGGGTACAGTTTTCAATCAAACATGATATGTGTGATATCTTCAACAGCTGATGCAACACAGATACACAGTCTTTCTTCAAATGGAACTCCATGGAACCTCCCATGTGTTTCCATGGAATCTAGTTGTTCAAAATGTGCTCTAGAGAAAGCTCTTCTACGATGTTGGGACATGTAAGTTGTTAAATACTTTTTTTATATGGGAGTATGATTTGCGTTGAGCCAGCCACTACAAGGACTTAGCATGTTCTTGGGATGCAATATCATCTTGGGCAGCAACATCCAAGACCCTTTGTTTGAAACTTTTCTTGGCCTTCAGATTTGATTGGACTGGGAATTTAACAGATAATCCATATTATGAGATGGCATTTGGAAGTTGGGCAGCCCAAGTGTGAAGAGACATATTAAATGTCTGCTCTTTGAAACACAGTCTGCATCCATAAATAAGATCTTCAGCCAGTGGTTGAATATTTTAATTACTAGATGACTTTGTATAAGGGATATGCCCAAGAATGCCCTTACTGCTGGAGTTGGCATGGATTTGTCCACCCCCAAGATGCATTTCAGAAAAGTGGACTGTTTCAATAAGGGAGCATTTATATATCCCCACAGTTCTGAATCATATGTAATCATTGAACTATTTTGCTGTTGTATACCTTTATGATTGGAATTAGGGAACCAGAGTATGTTATCAATATTTATTTTTAAGTGCAGAGTTGCAGAAGAGATCAATAAAATAGTCTTTTGCAGTATAAAATACAGTTGCATTTATTTAAAACAAAAGAAGAAACGTATCTACAGTCTCTTTCACCTCAAAGAGGCTCAGAGGCAAACAACTTACATCTGAATAGGTAAAGATAAGCATAGCCAGCCAGCTTAACAACAAATCTCTATTTTATACAAGTTAACTTCCTGATAACAAATAATCAGTTGTCATAGTAATCAATGTAGCATGTTACATTGATTACTATTACAACAGGGTAGCTATGATTGGTGTGTTGCCTGATAGCATTGGCACACGCTATAGTCCATAAAGAACTCCTCTTGAAATGTGGGAACCAGGAACCTGTTTCTGTAAAAACAATTCCTAAGTATAGATAGGACTTTACCTGATGCATGCATACTGTATCCTGTCCAGGCTCCAGTTATACCTAGTCTGTCTCTTCCTGGAAACAGCTACCTTGGTCTTGGACTTATTAGTGTTCAGATAGTTGAAAACACAGTATGAGCTGATCCTGCACAGCAATCTTCTCATCCATACTTGGGTGTACGACAACAATACCATGTTGTCTGCATAAAGCACAATGTTTACATGTTTAATTTTAACTTTAGGCATATGCATGTCAGTTGATTGAAGGAACTTTGGGATATCACCTATGTACAGATTGAACAAAATGAGAGCCATCCATGTCTGACCCCTTTATTGGTGCTAATTTTCCCTGTTAGGGAAGCATGCACTCCTGTGTGTACCCTTACGTGTCCTCTACATTTGGAGGCAGTGAATAATTGGCTGTAATATTCCTTCCACATGAAACCAGGTATAGGGATGTCCAGGAAGAACCTATGTTCCTGCAAAACTCCTGCAACCAAATGCCAAAAAAAGACTGGGTTTGGATTTTTGGTGTTAATTCTAAATTTAACCAGAGAGAAGACAAGTGGTGAGACTTCTTACACTTGATAATTTTCTTATACTCTTGTCTAAGCTCTAGCATGGTAGCATAGTTGTGGTCTGATGGATGGTTCCATGCTAGACACATAACTAGCCTTAATCTTTTTCTCATGGGATGACATTTTGAGTCAAAACAATGAGGGCCTATTATCTGAGACCTTCTGGGGAGGGCCTTTTCAGTTAAACATTTTCTTAGTCCTGTACTTAGGTTTTCATAGGCTATAGGGACAGAATTAACGTCTGTGAAGTAACTGTGTCTACCAGAGTCAGGGCTTGATCAGAATTCATATATTCAGTCAGAGCCATAGTATCCACTCTGGCCCATTTTATTCTTCTGTCTTGGTGGTCCTCTAAGTCAAGTGAGACCCATCTATCATTTGAGGTATGAGTGCCCGTAGAAATTTACAGCAACTGGTTGGTGGTTGCTATCCTCTCTTACAGCAACCTGAATGTCTAAGAAAAGGGACACATTACTATTTAGAGCCTGTATATAGTCTAAAGTGTTACTTGATTTCTCTTGGCGGTAAGTAAAGGAGTAAACAAAGCTTTGGTCACTGCCCCCTAGAATTTGCAGGTTATACTTGCATACCAGGTTTAACAACTGCATACCATCAGCATTTCTTTTCTGGTCCCTAAAAGACCATGAAGGTAATAGAGAATGGAATTCTTTGGGAATATTAATGTTATTGATATGATCTATACAATGTTTATATAGAAGGCCCCAGGCTTACATTGAAATCACCTAAAACAATTATAATTGTTTGAGGAATTTTTGAGGTTTTCTCTGTCAATGTTTGTTCTAAACTCACCCATATATCAAGGGAATCATAAGTAGATGTTTGAGTGTATATAAACATTCAGCATCACATTCACAGAGGCCTTATATTGGAATTGACAGCTAAGCAAATTATTTGTTCTGATATGAATAAAACATTCAAAACATTTCAGTTTCTACTATAGAACTCAAAATAATTGATTTATTCCCTTCTTTTTGTCCAAGAGATACAAAAGTAAGTGAATTAGTAATCCATGAAAAATACTACTTTTTTCCAACCCTGCATAAAATTGGCCAAGTTGTTGAGGTTTCTTTTTAATTAAACATTTTTAAAAATCACTTACCAAACAATGGAAGCAATAATAGTAATAATAATAATAATAATCAGAGAGAAGACAAATGATGAAACTTCTTACCCTTGATAATTTTCTTATACTCTTGTCTAAGCTTCTTTAACTACAAAGAAGCAAGGATGGATGCACTTTAGTGTAGCTACTGTCACTGTATCAGTTTTCTAACAATTGGCTTAATATTTCTTCCAGATATACAGTTTTGTTTTTGTTTTTTTTAATATAACACCCTGCCAATAAAGCTTAACAAACAACCTAAAAACTGAGTATTATAGCAATGTAATCTGTATTACAGATTCACAGTACACATTTTTACATTTTACAGCTACCATTGGGAAAAAGAAAGCACTATAGAATGTGCAAGGATATTACATTAAAATGTATAATCTCTATCTTCTATATTGCAAACTGACTGAAGAAGCTACTTGGACAAGCAGCAAAATGTTTCAACCAAAAGAAAGAAATCCAGTTGCCATGGCTCAAACTACAAAGAATTCCACCTGGATGACTGACAATCTTCATTGACATATCTATATTGCAAAGAATTTTAAAATAACAGCATGCTCAATTCCTTTAATATCTGTCCTGTTTCCCTAAGGCATGAGCTGGTCTCAAGACTGAATATCCCAAAGGATAACTATGGTGTGTTCATGAACAGAGGCCTGCCCTGTAAATAACATTCTGCAGCTTCATACAACCAACTATAAACAATTAGGCACAGTCAAAGTAGAATGTATTTTTAGATAATTTTCTTATTTGGGACCAATACTTTTTATTTTTTTTACAGAAATATATCGTTTATTTGTTATACGATACACTACAGCACGCACACACATACACACACAATATATATATATATGTGTGTGTGTGTGTGTGCGTGTGTGTATGTATGTATGTATATCTGTGTGCATGTTCGTGTATATGCGTGTGTGTATGTACAGTATGTATCCTTGGTAACTACTACTACTTTCAGGAGAGGACATGCATTACATTAGAAGTGGAAGCACATTAATCATAGCTGGGTATTATTATCTCTACCTATTATCTCTATCTCATACTAAAATTAACCATTAGCTGATCCAAGCACTGTTGTATAGCATCAAGCTATCCTTGGCTGATGTAAAAAAAACCTGTTCATTAACATTTTAATCATGTTTATATTAATATGTTTTTTTCCCTCTAATTTTAAATGTTTAACTAGACAACCTGTGACACGTTGGGTCATCATTTCTGAAATATTTCCTTACCTAAACAGAGAAACAGAATGACCATGGGTGGATTGCTATTGGTTTGGTTTGGTTTCAAGATTAAAGAAGAAAGCATAAGTTTATTAAAGAAGAAAGATACATAGCAAGTGAAATATAGATGCTTTTTTTTAAACAAAGGATGCTTTTGATGACAACATTTCTGGTTGATCTGCCATCCTTTAAGAATACTCTAACATTTTCACTTCTTTTTCCCTGGATTAACGCGACATACAGCTGACCATACTGGAAAACCAGTTTCTCCAGCAAATTCTCCATGGTTTGTCCTTGTGCTTTATGTGTAGTGAGAAGAAAGCATGACTGTATCAGAAACTGGGTCCTCTGAAGAGGGACATCTTCACCTTCTGATAAATTGAGCATAATTCTTGAAATCATGACAATGTCATTTTTGAACACATCAATGTTTATCTTTGCTACAATGAGATTCTTGTGGAGTTCATCCACAATCATCTGTGTTCCATTGCAAAGCCTTGGAAGATCCAAGTTCCTCATTAAAATGATGGGAGATCCTATCTTCAATTCCAGTTTATGTGGTGGCAATTCAGAGAGTTCAAGTGAATCAAGAAATTCTGTTGGAAGATGAGTGGCATTAGCTCCTTCACTGACAGCATTGAAGGAACAGTAAATCAAGTCCATCTGAGCCCTTAATCTGTTTAAAACTTTCTAAAACCAACAATAATCATCCTTTTGCTGTATATTAAAAAAAATGTATAGTGAGAGCAAAGCATGACTGAATATTCCAAAAAAAAACTTTTTTTGTTATAAATCTTTAAACTTGTGGTTATTTTTTTAAAAGGATTGAAGGAGACTGCCCCAGTGATTTCAATAAAACTTGCCAGTCTAAAGGTTCTCAATCTTTAAAAAAACATCCAAAGAAAAAAATCCAAAGTAATTAAGATACGAGCCTCAGTCAAACTTGAAGTCCATATAGGTGGCATTAGTTACAATAAGTGTTGGAGGAGAATTCTGAGAGTGCCTTGGACTGCAAGAAGATCAAACCAGTCCATACTCCAGGAAATAAAGCCAGACTGCTCACTTGAGGGAATGATATTAAAGGCAAAACTGAAGTACTTTGGCCACATAATGAGAAGACAGGATACCCTGGAGAAGAAGCTGATGCTAGGGAAAGTGGAAGGCAAAAGGAAGAGGGGCCGACCAAGGGCAAGATGGATGGATGATATTCTGGAGGTGACAGACTCGACCGTGGGGGAGCTGGGGATGGAGATGGCTGACAGGAAGCTCTGGCGTGGGCTGGTCCATGAAGTCACGAAGAGTCGGTAGCGACTGAACGAATAAACAACAAAAAGTTACAATAAGAACGGTGAAATCCTGTGACTCCCAGCTGATTGTAAACCAAACACAAAAAATGTAGTTCCTGCTGTCTGCTCACAAAAAAAGAAAAAAAACCCAGCAGTGCAGAGTACATATGGGTTATCTTGCAATCTCTCCTTACTCTGGAGAGATTTTGAAAGCCTGAATCGTGCATTTGAGCACCGTTTTCAGCCGCAATGTGTTCCTCTATTCGAGAGGAATGTCAGTTCACCATGGTGGCTCGCCAGAAGTGGGAAAGAAGGCAATGGTAAACCATTTTGGTATAGTTGCCTTTGTCCTGTGGTCATGATATTTTGGGCTTGACTTAATCTTTACCTTACAAACTTAACCAAGTTTTGAGTTTAAGCAGCATTTGAAATGGGACTGAAAGTGAATTTTTACTTACAAAGGAACTGATTCTGAATAAAAGTTAGGATCAAAACTTGCATCACAACTGTATATCCTCTCAAAGACTTGTGTGAATATGATGTTATTTGTCACATGAAGACTGGATACATATAGGCAATTAGCAAATCAACATATATATTTATTTTCTCTGTACAATATACCTTGCAAGTGCATTTTCCCTAATGTTGTATGCCAAATATAAGCATTTTTGCCTGCACCTTTTCATCATGACTTTAGTCATACATATTTTTGAATTGTACAACACATTTCAGATAATACCAGATTTTCATGTACATATGTGTTTGCAATATGTTTGGGTATTACAAATTGGGTCAATCTACCTAAAAAATGTGGAGATAACTGATTTCTCATTCATCCCAAACTTCTGTTCTCCCTGCCTTCTGAAATTAGCCAGGTGATGGCCCAAAAGGTATTTTCTTAAGGTAATCCTTTATGCCTCTTTCTAGTATCAGATTTTTTTCTTTTTCTTTTGCCAGTTATTCTTAAATGTCAGCTGAGTTTGTTTATTCTGGGGCTTTATCTTTCCTCTTTAAATCCTTTAATGTTATGCTGCTATTATTCACCCTCCTTAAATGGCTCATTGAATTAATTATTTTACATCCACCCTGAAAGCTCTACCTAAACCCAACTTTGCACTTTCTTTCACTGCATGCACAAGATGCATGAAGGAAATAAAGAACTAAGCAGTATGAGATGTCTTATATTTGTATACACTGAACATTCCTTGAATGATTTTCAATATAATGATTATTATTCTACTGTTACCTAGTGATATTAGATAATCACATTATCTAAAACATGTTTAGCCTGGCAACATTTTTTTAACAAAAGTGAATCACAGTGGAACACAATTCAGGGTTGCGATCTCAGCCCCATAGGCATTTAACCCTTTCCATTAAGCTTTTTTCTTATTGTCAGACAGACCGTTTGCTTGGACAGCAATTGTTGCCAGAGCTGATTATGCTGTTTTTAACAAGGAAAAGAAACATAAATAGGTACAGGAAAACCAAAGAAGCAAGGCAGGTTCTCCTTCAGCAGTCTCTTGAAAGGAATGTCTAGGGGACAGTGCTCAAAGAAAATCCATTTTATAGCATGCTGAATGTAGTCAGTGCTCTTTCTCACCACTGATGCAGAAAACTGCTGTCTGGTCCATCTGATGCAAACCTTGCCTTTGCAATAATTATATGAATACTAACAGAGCTTGCTTAGTTGTCAGAAGATTTGAGAAAGGCTTCCTATTTTGGGCTGTTTAACTTAATCTTTAGTAATTTAGAATCCTGAAATACAGACAGTCAGGTTAAAGAATAATTGGAAAAGGCCTTAAGCAGTTTGCCATTCTACATGATACATAAACCATTACCTGCTTCAAGGTATTTTGACACATGTTCTCTCTCTCCCCCTCTCTCTCCTACATACACACACACACACACACACAGAGTAATCTGTTTCATTAAAACAAACTAGTTTGTCATTTACAGAGATTTCCTGTGCTGAAAACTCTAGATATCCCTGACCCACATGTAAGTAATACTACCTTCTTGTTGAGTTAAAAGATTTTATTAAAGCAAATTTGCCTTTCCAAATATTTCAAACTGGCCTGCATGCATACAGTAGTTGGTTGCTGTATATTCAATACAAGCATAATTTAACATTCTCTTCTCCCAAAACAAATAGATGGTTTGTGTTTGGCAGTGTAGTGCATAGCATCTGAAACTGTATTTATTCTGTGGTCCTCAGAAAGGAAATATTTTTTTCTTTCTTTTGAAAATTGTGAGAGGAGGTGGGAGAAGTAAACTAAGAATATTTGCAATTTCTCTTTTTCTTCTGTTCTCTCTAAAGTGAATGAGCACCTAATTTTTTTTTTGTAATTGTGGAGAAATTAGTTCATTTTCCTTTCTTTTTGAAATGGAAAAATGAAATACAGTTACTGAATTTTTAATCTTACTAACTTTTCCTCTTAGAATCTCAAAGTCATCCATATTTCATTTAAGCATATGGTTAATTAATTGTTAAAATTTTGTGCTGTCTCATTGAAAAGCAATCAATTTTATTCTTGCCATTAACAGTCAGAGTGAAACATTATTTCTACAAGATACTTCCTGTATTAAACACAATTGATTCTGAAGTTGGTGTTATTTTAAAAAAACATGTTCACCAATCATTTAGGACTGCATTCAAGGAATGTGTTCAAAGCATCATGAGTGCACAGAAATAGTTGTGGAAATAGATTCTGGACACTATTTTTGTAGCTAGAGGCCTCTCAAGTTCGGCATGCAGCCATGGCTTATCTATGTTTTGTGTTATGGTGGCAGGCTGGCTTAGTGTGAGGGAATAATTAAGGACATTTCTCCATTTTCTCTTGCTTCTTGACTGTTCAATTTTAGCCCAAAACATCTGCTTCCTAGATAAAGGAAATGATGCGGTAGAGTATCAGGAAAGAAAACACCTTTATTTTCTTTCCTGAATCTTACCTCATCAGTGTTCTCATTTTTCTCCTATCTGACCTCAGTAAGAAAAATTGCAGAGACCTAAATTGCTGTTTGTAGTCATATCACAATTTCCTGTATTGTATCAGTGTCACTTTTTTTTTTTACCTTTTCCAGGCAGAGGAGTAAGAAAACACAAGAAATTACCTATAATACTTTAAATAATATAGGCTATTTCTTGTAGTTTTAAAATAGTTTGCCTTTCCATTACTCAGCATTCGCAACATATAATATATTTAATAAATTAACCTATATATTTCTTTTTTAGAACTCATTGTCTGAGATTGCTTGAGATGGGAGAAAGCAGCTATGAGGGAACTGAAGATGAGAAAATATGTATCTTATAAAGTTGGTTTTAAATCATTACAGATTTTTGTCTGCTAAATTTAGTACCCATTCTTCTACACATTAAAGAGAAATAAGTTCAGTCAGCATTTTAGCAAAAATGCACCAGGAGTTTGAACATAAATGTTTTCTGCTAAATTACATGTGCAAAACTGGCTTCAAAGCTCATCTGTTTGCTGGATAAGAAATTCCCTTGAGCTTCTAGCTTTGGGTTTGGAGGTTAGCCAGAGGACTGAATAATCAGACTCAGCATAGGTAAAATAATAAATGAAGAACTGAAGTGCTTACTTTACCAAGGAAATGCTGCTTTGCAATTTGAAATACTGTTATATTTGGAATGCATTTATTAATTCTCCCCCACCCTGAATAAATATTGGACTCTGTTTTGAAATATTTTTTCATAAGAAAAAAATGTAAAATCATTTTCAAGGAATCTACTTGAATACTTCTAGCCTTTTGATATCACATTTCCCCCTAAATTACCTTATTCATATATACATATACATATACATATACATATACATATACATATACATATACATATACATATACATATACACACACAGAGAGAGTACATACATATATACATACTGTACATACATACACACACAATAAGAAATTTCTACAACATATTTATATAGAGAATTATGATCAGTTTAAAGATACAGATTCTGTTAAAATCAGTTACTTAACTTCTGAATATTCCCAGTTATTACATCATATGATATGTGGTAGGATAACCCAGTTTAAGGAGGGTAGTTACAGTATTTACTTAAGATTTCTAATGTTTTCATATCCAAAAACTTCAGGGATAATTGCTAGTTGTACCATAGCAATTGTGGAAGTTTGTTATTTGTATATCCACTTGCTGTTGATGTTATAACGATGCTTCAGCAAGTTATTTCTCAGATAGTGGAGTACTCCGAGGATCTGACACCATCTGATCAAAAGCAAGGTTTGATGAGGCTTTCAAGACTGATGTCAGACTTTTTAGAGAGGTCAAGTCAAGAAACAGACACCACAAGAACTACTGGAAATCTAGTTTATTGTTATAAGGTAGTATAACAGAATCTTGATAGCCTGACAAAGTTTCTCTCTCTCTCCCCTCTTATACCAAAGGGAGGGATGGAGAAAGGAGGGACAAATTGAGTTTGTTCCTCATCCCCTCCTGTCTGCATATTTTCTTCAATACCATCTCTATACTTTTCTGTACTAACACTCTATTCTCTAGTTTTGTTGTCTCTAGCAGTATATTCTTGTCTGTGTTTACTCAGAAATGGAGTGTATTACCAGGTAAACTGGTGGAGGGTTACTGCCTATACCCAAGGGATGGACAGCTGTTGATTGCTGAACACTACTGTGTTTTGGGATAGGACTTAAAGCCAGCAATGAAGTTAAGTTGGTAGGGAAAAAGTCTAAAATGGGCAAAGCTTCATCATACATATAGTTGAGACCAAGTTTTTCTTTTTCTTTTTTCTCCTAGTTTGGGGAAATATTTACTTTTATTAATTTATTGTATTTTCCATTTAAAAAGAGAATGAAACCTTGTTGCTGCTATTTGGTACCAAACAATTTTATCAATATTTGGCAATGCTGACATAGGGGGCTCCAGGTACACATGGCTTGTGAGTTGCATATTTTCCACTTCTGCTCTATACTTGGAGTCTTCAATGTCCTGTATTATTATTATTATTATTATTATTATTATTATTATTATTATTATCATTAGTTTTGTTTTAACTATCTATGCACAGGAATTCACTGTTCTCTCTCCTAAATAAAGCAAAGTTTGTAAGGGAGAAGACATAACTAAAACAGAACATTGGATCAAATAATTTATGCATATATTGCAGGTCCATATCATTGTTATACTTAATATTTAAAATGAAATTTGGGTTATTTGTAATGCTTCATGGGAAATAATATCTAATCTGAAAAAAGATGAAGAGGACTGGTCACCCATCATCCTTGAAGATACTCCTATTTAGGCTGACCATATTTCCTTCAGACAAAAACGGGACATTTGGGATGGCAAAACGGGACAGGGTCTTATGCCACCATGCCGGCCTCCAAACCCCGCCCCCCAGTCCATGCAATTGGCTCCCACCTGCAAACCCCGCCCCCGCCCCACACGATTGGCTCCCGCCTGCAAACCCCGCCCCCATCAGCGTGATTGGCTCGGATTTTAATTTTTCTTTATTTTTAAAGGGTTTTTTTTTCTTCTAGCAGTAAATGGTGCGTCAGAGCTGGTGTGTTTGGGGGAGGCCGGAGTACACACACTGTGCACACAGCACCGTCATCGGCCGGGGAACAAGGGGCGGGGATGGAGGGGATGGAGGCCCACCACTGCCCCATCCCCCTCGGGCTTGGCCGAAGGAGGGAGGAGAGTCACTGCTGCTGCCACCGCCGCAGAGCAGGAGAAGCAGGAGGAGCCGGCTGCGCTCGGCTGCTTCAACCATACCACTCCGCCCCTTGCTGCCCGCTGAAGCTCCCCAGGGTGGCCGGCTCCTGCTTCTCCTGCTCGGCGGCCCGACAACTCTCCTCCCTCGGCCAAGCCCGATCAGATGCACATACACACATTTTTCTTCTTATATCTCTTTTTTTCCCCGCCCCCCCTATATTTTTATTTTTATTTTTATAGTTTATTAATCTCTACTTAATATTATATTCTTTTTGAATATATATAGAAGAAAGAAGAAAAATGTAAATCAAGTATTTACACAATTTTTTGTTAAGAAAACTGGAGGTATTTTAATGAAATGTACGTAAGTATTGTATGGTAAAGATGTATAAGTCAAAAATTGAATTTGAAATAAATACTTAATAAATCAGTAATATAACATAAGAGAAGAAAAAGAAAATAGTGATAAGGTTAGAAATAGATATATATATAAATAAAGTAGTTAGAAAAGGTTAGAGGAAGAAGAAGGGAAGAGGGAAATAGGGAAAATAATTTAGAATAAAGATATATTATATGAAATATATTAGATAATGAATATTATAAATCAAATGTAAATATGTATACATATATGTAGTTATTGTTATATGTAGCGGCAACAACTCTCCTCCCTTGGCCAACCCCAATCAGATGCACACACACACACTCACACACTCACAGGACAGACTGCCCTCGGCAGGAGCCGGCCGCGCTGAGGGGCTTCAGCCACACCACTCCGCCCCTCGCCACCCGCTGAAGCCCCCCAGCATGGTCAGCTCCTGCCAGGGCAGTCTGTCCTGTGAGTGTGTGTGTGTGTGAGAGAAGCAGGAGCGGCCACCCTGGGGAGCTTCAGCAGGCAGCAAGGGGCGGAGTGGTGTGGCTGAAGCAGCGGAGCGCAGCCGGCTTCTCCTGTTCAGCGGCCCGCCAACTCTCCTCCCTCGGCCAATCCCGATCAGATGCACACACACACACTCACACACTCACAGGACAGACTGCCCTCGGCAGGAGCCAGCCGCGCTGAGGGGCTTCAGCCACACCACTCCGCCCCTCGCCACCCGCTGAAGCCCCCCAGCATGGTCAGCTCCTGCCAGGGCAGTCTGTCCTGTGAGTGTGTGTGTGTGTGTGTGTGTGTGTGAGAAGCAGGAGCGGCCACGCTGGGGAGCTTCAGCGGGCAGCAAGGGGCGTAGTGGTGTGGCTGAAGCAGCCGAGCGCAGCCGGATTCTCCTGCTCAGCGGCCCGCCAACTCTCCTCCCTCGGCCAAGCTCGATCAGATGCGCACACATACACACACACGCACCCCATACGCTCTTTCTCCAGCCTCCCCATGACCAAATGCACCCTGACCTGTTGTAGGGAGGCTGGAGAAAGGGTGTGGGGTGTGTGTGTGTGTGTGTGCACACGCGATTACACTGAGCAAGTAATCTGCACACACACACACACACACACACACACACACACACACTCTTTCCACAACCTTCCCCTGGCCTCACCACTGCTGGGCAGGCAATCTCAGGATCAGGTAAGGAGGCAGGAACCTGGACTGTGGTGCTGCTTCTGCTGCTGGGATCGCACGTGGCAACTGGACTTCCAGTTGCCGCGCTGATAGGGCCTCTTCCGGGCTGCCTCCAATGGCAAGTCCGGCTCCAGTCCTCCTTCCTGTCTTCCTGTCCTCCTTCCCGCCGGGTTTAAAAAAGGGACAAAATTGAGATTTTTATCAAAACGACGGGACGGTGGAAAAATGCTAAAATAACGGGACTGTCCCGTTCAAAACGGGACGTATTGTCACCCTACTCCTATTAGAACACTGAGCCATAAGCAAAGAATTATGAACTCTAAAGCTCAGTTTTTCTAATACACTGATAAAGCATATCAGAAAGATTCCTATAGCTAAAGTATATGTGTCATTTGCCCTTCCTTCAAAATAGCTATGTATCTCTGTTTAAAATACTGTATATCCTATATTGAAAGTGATCCTCTATATATTAAATGTGTATCCAAAGTTCAGTTTAAAAGTAAAACCACATAAGAAAATAAAGTTCCTGGCAGTAGTCAAGCCCTGATCACAGGGTTCTCCACTTTGGTATTGTATTATATCTATACTTTACTGCTAACATGAAATGTGTTGTATTTATGTGAGGGTCAGTGTTCAAAGTTGCCAGCACATGGTAGCTGCAATGTATTAGAAGCTTTGGTGTGTTTTTTATCGTTCGCTTCAGTTGATGAGAAGTTACTGTGAAAAAATTTGTGTTGCTATTGTTTATGAAATGGAAGCCTGCAGCGAGTACTTGCCTGTGCTTTAAGCAATATGCTGTGATTGAAGGAACTCATCCAATTGAAATTCCCTGCCAAAAGTTATTTATGGAGATGAGTGTGTTGATTTGAGTGTTGTGTGTTGCTGGGCCAAAAAATATAAAGATGGTAAGCCAGGAGGAACTGATTTGGGTGATCAAGACTGAAGGGGATGACCTGTGACAGCAGCTGACAAGTTTCACATGAGAAAGATCCATGAACTGATTAATGGCATATAAATCAAAGGGAAATTATTCTTAAACTTGACATTTCACATTAACATGTGGGTCACATTATTGATGTTCTTCAATAGCAGAAGGTTTGTCAAAGATGGGTTTTCACATGGTGATGGCAGAGATGACGGGTTCGGGAGTTGAAATTTGCCAGCAGTTGTATGTTCCTTCTAAGGTGTGAGTGTATAGTGTGTATATAGTTTGGTATAGTGTTTAAGGCATCAGGCTAGAATTCAGGAAAGTGTGAGTTCTACTCCTGCCTTAGGCACAAAACTGGCTGGATGACTATGTGGATCTCAATGAAAAAGTTACCCACATTCATACCATGCTGGCATTCATGCATACATGCAGTATGACAATTCATACTCACATTGCTGTTCTGATTTTTTTTATTCTTCTATTTCATTATTTACAAACATAATTTTATGTAATTCTATAAAATTGTTTGCCAATCTCATCTGCTAGTTTCAGTGATCAGAATTATAAACACAAAATGGATGAAATTGTTCTTGCTAGTGATAGGTAGATTTCCAATTTAAATGGCTGTTTATGTGAACTGCATTATTAAAATGATTCAACTGTTCGTCAACTATATACTAGGCTTCTTTTATATCTGTTATGCCTGCTTAAACTATTATATCCTTAGAAATATCTTTAAATATTTAATACCATTTTCTATTTTCTATTTTATTGGGTTATGGCATAGTAGCCAAGCTGCTAGAGCACAGCTTTCCAAACTGTGTGTCGCAACACTTTAGTGTGTCGCAACACACAGTCTGGTGTGTCGCCACACAACCCGGAAGCGGCAGCAGGGGTGTGCATTGTGGCGGCGGCAGCGGTGCGCCATGAGCGCTTCCACATTTTAGCGGAGGCCGCCCCCGCTACCACCATCATGCACGCCCCCACCCCCGTGCATGCCGCTGCGCCACCACTGCCACCGTTGGTGTGTCGCCAATGGCGGCACTTTAGAAAGCACTGTGCTAGAGTATGTTATATAACTTAGAACATCTGTACTAGCACTGTAAATATATGCTTGAACTGAGATGTCTCTTTAAGAAGCATAGTTATTTTTCCCATTGTTTTTTTCAAATTATTATATGTAATATGTTATGGCACTAAAAGTGTTATTTATTGTTATTACATTGTTCTGTTTTGTCACCTATTACAAAAATATATTTTGTATTTATATTACCATTTATCTTGGGGCTTAAGAATAGAGTATTTCAAAATAGGTATGCAATAATATAATTTATAATATATAGTAATCAGCAAAGGAGGGCTATTTTTCTCCAACCATCTCAAATCTTTTTCTCTGTGACTTTTCAGCTCCTTGTAGTTCCCCTTAGAACTATGTCATCAAACCTTTAGAGATTACTTACCCACTTCTACCAAAGTTTATTCCAGTTGATCTTATTTGATGGCACTTTGATTGCTACCCAATGTATTTTCATTTTCTTTCATGATTATTGTGAAGTATTCAACTTTTCTGTAGCTTTTTCCCAGTGCAACTTTTAACAATGTGTGAAGTCAACGTGTCTATCGACTTCATTAATGAATTAAAGCCTTAAATTACTGCTTGAAAGGAGTTATTATTTTATCCTAGTATTACACTATGAAACTGATTTATATACCAAAGTATCTGTTTTCAACTATTCCAATGGTTGTATTGTGTTTAGATGGGTGTTCTCCCGCAATCTTGTTTTTATTACCTTGTTTATCTTGTTTTATTTATTTTAAAAGTTTTTTTAATAGTTGTTATATTGTTTTAACTATTGGTTGTACATTACCCAGAGTCATGTTTATATAAATAAACTATAAAGCTATATAAATGTAATAAATACTGTAAATAAATTCCAGTGATACATATGATACAACATTGGTACAATGTCTGGTTTCATTTATCTAATACTCAATTTCCAAGAGTTTGTGGCTATAAAAGTGTATTTTAAACAATAAGAAGAAATCAATAAAATGAAACTGTCCATATTTTACATATTGTTTCTGAAAAAGTAGTAATTTTTCATATAAAAATATGGAGAAATGTATCCTTTAAAAAATATTTTTCTTCGTTCCTTTCATTGGGAAACTTGAATTCATCCAGAAAACTTTATCTGAATATTTATTTATAGCAGCCTTTGAAGGATTTGAATGTTCAATATCAAATGCCATTTCCAATGTTGTTATTGTTTGAATGGACTAAAGATTAAGATTGTTAGAATAAAAGGAAGGTATATAAGGTTGGTTTCTTTAAAATAAATATGTTGTTATTTCTGGTAACCCTTACTGGACCTTTGCTGACATCAGGACTGAAATGACAATGCTTTATGGATTTGTTTATAGATAAGAGATGGGATATAGGAAGAAGAGATTATTTGTTGTAATATAAGAGGAGGTGAAAAATTACTAAAATTGTTTATACTTGTCATGATGAAGGTTGGGAGTCACTTTTTATATATTTCTTTTATTTCTTTTACTATATTCTTACTTTCTTTTTTTTCTTTCTATTCATTATGTCTTTCCTATTTTTCCCTTTGCACCTTTTTTTCTAGTTTTCTATCTTTCTTTTAGTTTTTACTGTTGTAATTATAATTCTTTAATAAATTTACTTGAAAAAAGATATTTCTAATGTGTCATGTAACTGGGAGATAATCTCTAACAGTGAAAGATATTCAGTTCTTATGATGTTATAAAAAATTACAGAGCAATCCTACTGGAGCAGAAGGAGATTATCATACGTGTAGATCCACAGCAATATAGAAGTTGGATAAATAAATAAATAAATAAATAAATAAATAAATATACAGAGCTGCAAATAATCAGAAAAATGGGGGAAAGAGGAACTTTAGATTCCGAGAATTCAAATCAATCAGTCAAATCTGCCCTCATCCTTTGAATGAATAACAAGTGTACTGCAGTTGGTACATTTACACCTGCTAAGCTTTTCAAAGATGTAACTGGCCTTAAGGGTAGGTGTGCAGCCTCATTTTAACAAACATCCTATGGCTGACGAACTATGGATTATTCTGTCCAGAGAGAGTGACTAGCCCAAGGTCACCTAGCTGGCTTTGTGTATAAGACAAGATTAGAACTTACAAACTCCTTGTTTCTAACCTGGTGCCTTAACCACTATCCAAAACCAGCTCTCTTATTGCTCTTACAGTTGCTGTGTAAAGAATCTATGTTAATTTAGTATCTATGTATGTATGATATATGTATGATACAGTATATATACATAAATATATAAATGAAGAAATAATGTTATTTTGGTTTATGATGTATTTTTCATAGGCCAGATCCAGTATTATGGACAAAAGATGGTGGAGAATTACCAGATCCAGAAAGAATGGTTGTCAATGGTAGGGAGCTAAACATTAATTTCCTAAATAGAACGGACAATGGTACTTACAGATGCGAAGCAGAAAACTCTATTGGCCTAAACAGCGCAGAGTATGTTCTTATTATACACGGTGAGTACTCTATTATTGATATGATGATGTGCGTTGACATGTGTTGTAATTAATTTTACTTGTAGTACTTAAAAATATTTTTACCTTACCTTTCTAAAACTAATGTTGGTTGTGATGTAAAATTACAAATGTATTAAACATTCTGAGCCCATGAGTGTATGTGTGTGTAATAGAGAGAGGGATAGTGTATATTGTTGATGGAAGTTGCTTTCATAAATTAAATGACTGAGAAAAAAAAATCTAGGGTACAGTTAGAATTGGCCGTTTAGGCTGTTGAGTTCTGCACCATTGAATGTAGAAATCCAAATTCAAGTATCCAAAACAGACAACTGTCTAGTGTGTGCTTGAACACAGCCAGTGAAGGAGTAATTGTAATTTCTCAACAAAATATAGTTATTGCTTCAAATGGGATGCCTTCAAACTGTAAAGGAAAAAATAAAAATGGCAATAATGTTGTTTATTGATCAGGAGTTTTCTATTGGAAATGATCACAGTAACAGTTTGCTTTCCTGTGATACTGTGCTTTATAATTGAACATCCCAAATTCTATTTAGTTGGGGCTTACACAAATTTTAAGTAGTAAAGTACCCAAAATTTAAATAGTAAAGCAGAATTTAGATCCTTATAAAACTATGCTTCTGTATTTAGGGGGGGGGGGAAAGACTGCAAAGAACAAGCAATATATACAGAATGTACAATTCCATGCTTTCAGTTAACAAACATCATTTGATCTGAGTCACTGCAGTTCCTAAAGTGTCTTAATATAGAATCATGTACGCTCTTTTTTTCAGAATAACTTTTTGTGTGTAGGAAAAGTATGAAATTAATTTTATCAATACTTAATGAGCAGAACAATTCAAGATTGCTAGCTGCATGGCAGCCAAGTATATATGCTTTTTAATTAGTCAGTTGTGGCTCTGTTGTTGAACTATAATTGACCAAAATCATCCCATGGATTAATGCTGCCCTTCTTATAGATAAGTGCCGTGAAATTTAATTTGCATTAGGTTAATGACAAAAGTATCGATAGATTTGTAGAAATTATAAGAATTTATGCACTTAGGTTTAACATTTTTAAACTGATATAAATGAAACCAGCAAATATGGTTCATCCCTTTTTCCCAATAGGAACTGTATGCTTTGTCTACCAAGTGCTATGATATAGAGAATATGTGTGTGGAACAGATGTTATTCTATTATTTTCTAAAAGTTTCAGTTATTTATACATTTCTTTGCTTTTTAAAGCAATGTTTAAAAATTGTTCTGTGACATGAAAATGCCCTCCTTCCCCATCCCTAAACACCCATCAGATTTTCTGTCTACTCTTAGTTTCATCAAAGTCCATTTGACTAAGAAATAGAAACCAAGATAAGGTCATAGAGGTGTCAAGTAGAAGCAGGCATATGATGCTCTTTGGCTATATTATCCATTATAGTTCTTCAAAAATAAAAAGAGGTGACTACAATTGCCTAGAAAAACGAAGCAAAATGAAACAAAAATAAACTTTGGCTATGGAGATATAATGGGTTAGATGCAAAGGCAGGGAACAACTTCAATGGATTACTTTCTGGTGAATGGGTATTTTGTGATTAGGCATCTTATTTTATTTTTATTTTTTTTTTATTTGGAACATTTCTAAGGCCAGACACCCACCAGTGACTCTGAACATCTTACAAAAGATCGAAAAGTATAAAAGAGTAAAAAAATACAAAAGGATGATCACAAACAACCACAGCAGGGAGGCAGTAGCTTACATACTTCAAAATTACAATGCAATTAGTGGGATCACACTCCATCCCTAATCCAATCCCTGTGGCAAATAGCAGGTCTTTAATGGCCTCTTAAATATCATTACAGTCAGGCTCCTACAAACACAACTACCATGGAAGACAATTTGTGATAGCAACCCAGGCATAATTTTAAAAGGTCAAAATCAGTCCTGTGATTTTAATGTAATCTAAAGTTTCTATTTACTCCTGATAGAAGAAATAAAACCACTTTTTTTTTGCCCCCAGAACACATCTACCACTGACTTTGGGTTGCCTAGTATTCATTGAGAAAAGTTTCAGGACAGAAAGCAATTTATAAGTGAACAAATAAACTATACACCTTATACATTTCTTCATACGTTCCCTTCACATAATTCCTGCCATAAAATGGCAAATAAATTTTCAGAAACCGTAATATATTTTTCTACAGGTTTTTTTTTCATACCATAGTATGATAGGTGTTTTAGAAATATGGGTGAATTAAAGTTTATGAAACCCATTTCCTTTTGTTACTAGCTAATTGTTTGCCTCATATTGATCTGATTATCTAGCTCAATGGGAATCAGAAAAATGTGTCATTATAAAGATTATGTTGTAATGATAAAAGTTTATCATTTGCTAGTTGCTGACACATTCTGTAATTTGGTGGTCTTTCATATTATGAAGCTGAGATTTGGTCTTGCTGACATTTTCTGTAATGGATAATTGAGATTTTTTTTAAATTTCCTAATTAAATTTCTGCAAATATAGATTTAGAACTACAGAGGATAATTGCAGTTGTGATGAGAGACAGAGAAAGGGTGTTAGTTTAGCAACACTAGACTCATCTGAAATGAAATAAGATTTTCATGGCACTTCCAAGCTTTTAAAAGTTTCTTTATTTAGCAGTCTTTGTGGTCAAATGTTTCTTCAGTACAGTTTGATTTTACAGATAATCTTAGACAATTTCTTATTCTTATCTTATTTTTGAGCAATAAGATTATACATATAGGTTTTTGAACTGCTTCAAATGGGACAGTATTCTTTTTTTTTTTGGTCTTTGCAGTGTGAACATGGAAGAAAGGTTTTGACATTTAATAGAGGGCATACCCTTATCTTCATTTTGCACAAAAATTGTCTCTAACATTTAATATATTCTTCCAGTGCAGAGTTAAACACTGTGGTTAGGTAAGGGAATTTATGATAGTCTTTTCTCTGTTTAAGAGTTCAATTTAAGAGGACCAAGCACAACAGAATGAAAGTAATTTCTTTCCAAATATGCTGAGGACATTTATAGGGGTTCAGCAGAACAGTGACTACACATTTCATATTATTTCTCTCCAATTGGTCATGTGACATGTCATTATCAGTTATCCTTGGAAATCTGCTTCTTATAAAAGAGGAATACATTGGAAGAAGTAACTGAAGCAGACATGGCTTAAATATTAGCACCATTCTCTTTAGTCCTTTTTTCCTGGATTTTTAATTATGTTCTTGATTTTAGAAATTTGAAAACTTGAAAAACAACTATAAATGTGTGTATGTGTGAATTTATCTTGTTTTTCTAACATCTCCTAATGTGAATCTCAAAATGCAAATTATGAAAATAACCCTGATGGAACATATACACCTCTCTCTCTCTCTCTCTCTCTCCCCCCCCCCCCCTCTCTCTCTCTGATTCAGTATATTCTGGAGAAGAGAGAGAATTTGTGCTGAACATTATAGGTTTGCCAGACTAGGAAACTGGGCTGCTTGGAGCCTTCACAAAGTATATGGCTTGGATTCTTTCTCCATCTAGAGAAAAAGTGCTGGCTTTATTTTCATTAAAGTGAATTTAAAATTGAAGGAGCTTAATGACCTTCCAATAATCTTGGGGAAACTCATAAAAAAACAAGAACATAAGAATGGCTTTCCTGATCCAGTCCCATCTTAGGCCAACATTTGGTTTCTTACAATAGCAAACCAGATGCTCCTGTGGTCTTTGCAAGCAAAAAGTAGAAATAGATCCCTTTCCCTGCAACCTCTATTGGAGGTATGCCATCCCCAACCTGGAGGTAATATTGTATGTCAATGAATTTTATCCATTACCTAATCAAGCAGTCCAAGTTAGTGGCCATCATTACATCTTGTAGTAATCAGTTCAAAAGATATTCCTGCACCAGCTGAAGAAGTGTTTTCTCTTTTCTGCACTAACATTTTCTTCCACTCAGCTTCACTGGATGATCCCCCAGCCTAATGTTTTGAGAGGGATAAAATGATTCCTTGTCTGGTTTCTCTTTGCCTCTCATGATTTTATACATCTCAATAATTCCAGGCTAAGTCACCTTTTTCCAAGCAAAGAAGTTCAAAATATTCTAGCCTCATGCCTTATTAAATAATTACTTTGCAATATTTTTCCAGGGAATTAACACTTGGGGTAAACTTCTTGAACAGTTCTAATGTTATGACTGATAATCAAACTTAGTTTATATAAGGATAAAAAAAGTTGCTTCTAGAATAAAACTATGTTAGACTATATAGAAACCTGTGCAATGGAAAAAGACAAGTGAAATTTTTATTTATTTATTCTTTAAGAAGAAACAGTTGGCCAAACCACTGGCTCAGAAATATGTTTTATATTTCACATTTTCAAAACACTCAAATGATTTACAGGCATTTTCTTTTAAATTTTGTTTTTTTCAATTATTTTCTCTCACATACACTCCTTTTTCCTGTTTTCTCTTCTTCAGTAGGAGAAGGTACATATTTATTTTAAAATATGGATAGTACTATGAAATATATCTATATTACATCTTTTCAGCTCAATAATATTACCTGTTTTATTAACACTTTATGTAATTCTTGAAGCATAGCTATTATTATTAAACGTGTGGCAAATAAGTTTTCAATATGGAGAAAAATGCATTTTTACTAAATTATTAGAATCTGATGTTACTTTTTGACTTGTGAATGTGAAGATTGTACATAGAAATATAAGAAGGGTAAAAAATAGATGTTTTAATCTGTTTTTCCAGATTTTCCAGGCTGACCTGGAGATTCTGAATCTGAGACTCAGATTCAGATAAATTATCATATTGATGCTATAATTCTACAATGCTATAATATAAATATATTTCAGCTCTTCCTATCTAGGGAAAACTGCAATAGCTATCTTGTAAATGTGCATACTTGCCAGACATTCACAGTAATACATGCTGCTGGTCAGGTATAGAATGCACATTCCCGTGAGGGACAAATGTTCTTTGTTTTGTACATAAAGGCAGACACATCTTCTAGCCAGGTTGGAAGGGGAGGGGGGGAGAGAGAGAATATTTTTAAAACAAAGGACAGAACTCTAAGAGAAGTTGCTGAACCAAGGCTGGGAAAGAACAGAGCTTATCTCATATTCCCAATAGCCTCAGATTAAAGTTTGAAATCCCAGGCAATGGGGAAGTCCAGGAAAGTTGAAATAGAGGAACAGATACATCAAGTAGCAGCTATTTCTGAAGAAATAGATAAGAATGATTTTGCTCTAGGTTTATTTTTCTAAGTCATACAAGTTTAATGTTCTTATTCCTCTGTACAAATTATGAAACTGAATGGGTAACCTTAGAGTTTTATTCATCTCCCAGTTTATCTGTGAAGAAATCAGATTTTCAGTAGACTTTTCTTTTAAACTATAATATTAATTTGAAGCATCTAACCAATCGTTCTGGAGCAAAGAACAAGTGATTTGTAGCTATCTCATGGTCTGCTTAGATTGCATTTTCTTCTGTACTATTCCTTTAAGCAATTGTTTCATCATGATCTGGATAACTCTGGAGTTTATTCTTTCATCTTTGAATGCTTGCATTTTAATTCTGGCTTTTATATTTTATTATTTTAAAACAATCTTTTTATTTTGTTTATCCTGGGTGAGATTGGCCTATCAGGATGGATGGATGGATGGAAGGAAGGGAGGGAGGAAGGGAGGGACCTAGTTTCATACCACTACAATAGACAGCTAGAAGACTGCTATTGTGAGAGCTCTACTTCTACACATATAGTGGTTGAGGGTAGAGACGTGCACCCAGAAGAGATATAGTGACAGTAGGAACTACGAAGCTAGTACACCAAGCAGGAGGTGCCATGCCATGGAGTACTAAAAGGTTTCTGGGAAAGGATGTATCAAACTGACTGGCAGCGTGTCCCAGACTAAATATGCCTTTTCCATCCCTACCTAGAGGTGCTAATGATTGAAGTTCTTGAAGTTCTTGCATTCTTAGCATTCATCCATCCCTGAATACATTATCATACTGTCAAACTATTAGGTTTCACTCTCCTTCTATGGAAAAAGCTGCAATAGTGATATCAGTTTGCACCAACAAGGTTTATCAAAACCCTTGCAGTTCAAGGTTCTAAACAAATCAGTGAGTACTCATGCTTGGTCCCTGTTTCATTGCTTCCTTGATCTATAACATTACATAAAATTAGCTAGGATAGTAGGGTAAGGAAAAAAGTAAAAAAGATAAAAGCTAAGAAAGAGATGCAATGGCAGTTGGTGGGATAACAATGCAAATCATTATGATGGGTTCTTTGATAGCAGTTTTCCATATTACAAGACCTATATTTTAATAAAACCAAGTAATTCACTTACTCTGTTTCTATTATATTGTTCTATATTGTCAGACCTTTTTTCAAGTAATTATTTTACTATTTATTTATTTTCTTGGCACAATCAGTATTAATAACTTTTAATTTCCATTGGCTTTTATATCATAAATGGTAGCTGCACAGGTAATGAGGGAACTTACATAAGATTAAGTTTGTATTAGTAAATATATTGGCCACCAAACTTTATTATTCATTTATTTTCACTTATCTCTTCATATATCTTATTGTATAAAAACATATATACACACACACACACACACATACATACATACATACATACATACAAGGAATAACAACTGTTCCTGTTACTTTCCTTTTTCTGAGTTTTGAATTTTTATTCAGTTACTGAATTCCTGAATATTTATTCATAACAATGACTCACATTTCCTAAAAAGACTGAATGTGTAATGCTTCTAAACTGCATTTTGATTGGACTTGTTACATAGGAATTTACTCCAAGGAGACAGCCTTTTTTTTTTCTTATATAGTGGGGTTAATGGCTTATGACTTACCAATGTAGAGGGTTGGTTCCCAGTCTCTGGAGAAGTAGCCTAATATTATCTAATGAGCAACTTAAGACATTGAGATTCAGCAACAATAAAGCTTTATTGATTTAAAAAGGGTTTTTGGGGGGAGGGGATGGAACACAATTCACTCATTCAAACAAACATATGCTTCTGTCCATGGCTGAGTTGGTTAGACTTGACCTGAGTTGTTGGAGAAGACAACTGCAGAGCACAGGTAGAGATTCAGGCAATGGAGACTTCCAATCACATTTTCCTTTCCACATCACCTCTGCCTTTTGTTGTCCTGCTAGGTTACTAAGTCAAATGTGACTTGCTGTATAGCAGTTAACTCTTCAATTCGTTATCTCTGGTTACTGTCCTCCAGTCCCTGTCCGATCTTGATGAATTGCTTTCCAGGTCTATGCATCACTGCATGACCTTAAATATACCCAACTACTGACCCCATTATCCCATTTTCAAGATATAAAATATGTTTTCGCATTCCACTTGTCTATTAGTTTAATTATCACTGGTGCCAGTCTGCTTCCTGTCTCCCAGAATTCATGAAGGTTAAAATGGAGTTGCTTCAGCCAAACTTAGCAAACCAAAGTTTTGTTCTGTGCTTTACTTTGCTTTTCCAAAAAGTTTTTGTTTCTTATTTTTGATTGTCTCTACTATGAGTTCTCCATTTCAAATAAGGGTTTTGAAATAACTGTTTTAGTAAGTGGCCTTAAATGAAGAATAAAAAGAGGAGACCCACTATGCTTTGGAGCTCCAGTGAAGAGTCAGTGTCACTCTCAGGGAGATCAAGCCACATCCACATGGCTATTTTGCCATACCTCTTTCCCATCCTGGAATCAGTGGAAAAACATGTTGCCCAAAGCCTTGCTGCTCACATAATTAATCCTAGTAGTCGTGCAGAATGGGCCTGTATGTGATGCTATCTATGTAGCTCTAACAAACATTCTAAGGGCCATGATTGATAGTGCCCTTGGCTAAAATTCTTCCTTGCTTAACATTATCCTACATGTGAAACTCTGGGCCAATTATTTGACCAATCAGCCAGAGGTGGCAGCAAAGAGTTTGTTTTTGTATCTCTTGGGTGCTATCTAGTGGTAGTCCAGATATGTGAATCTGCTGGCTAAGTGCTGTTGAAGAGTTGGAGTTTGAGAAGGATGTAGCAGTGGGAATCAGTGTGGGAATTGTAAACTATCTTAATAAGGATACATAAGAAAAGAAAATGAGAAAACACAGCCAAAAGAGAACTGAGTGGTGGGAAAACAAGTCAGGAACCAGACGAAAGGGGACATTTTTGAAGAAGAAAAAACCACAGCAGAACAAGTTGGAGCCATAGGTTTGCCAACATAAAACATGCCATTTAGGGCTACCTGCTGCATCACTGCAGCATCTTGAGGCAGAATAGTGGGAAAACATCTGGAGCACAGCATCTAAAGCTCTTCTTGGGCTGTCTCATCTGTACATGGATGGTGAAGTCCAAGCAGTGTGTGGAGTTACACTGGAAATGGCTAGTGAGCTGTCCTCATGGAAAGCAAGGAGCCTGTGCGGATTTGGCATTAGTTTCAGCAGAGGGACTGAACCATATTTATAAATCAAGCTTCATAAAACCAGGAAGCTTGGAAAATGGAGATGTAAAAGAGTGGAAATGCTGTTCTTTCTAGATGACCCACAAGTGTTTCTAATATTTGGGAAATCAATCCTTTTTTATTCATTGTTGTTGTTGCTGTAATATACATGAAAAACAAAAGAAGGAGCAAGAAAAAAAGAAACTCAATGTTTATAAAAATAAACTTATGTTTATAAAAGTTGATAATATTTATAAGATACAAACATAGACTCCCCAAAACACATTGTAATACTGATAATAATTGAGAAGTTTTAGATACTACTAAGGCATCTGGACCAGACTGTGATATCAAGAGGTGTTTAATTTAAAAAGCTGTCATTTTTTTAGTATCAGGTGCCGGTTACTCAAATGTTTAATAACTTGATTGGCAATAACTTGTCTATAACTTCCAAAAATCCCAAAAATATTTCATCTGAATTTTTAAATTGGGATTATCCCAGAGAGTAAGTTTATCATGTGAATAAATTTCAAAATTTACTTTCCAACATCATCCAAATGTGCTTTGCAGTTTTTAATGCAGGAAATGCAATAGAAGTGTGTCTAAAGATGAAGCCAACTCCTTGCCATGATATAAATATATATATATTATTAATTGGAAAAGCCCTTTTAAATCAGTTATAAATCCTCCCTTACATTTATTTGTGAACTGTCATGAGTTGCTGGGATTCATATGTTCCTTTTCCTCTCCAGTCACCAGTTATTTAATAAAAGAATGTCCTGAGGCTAAACTGCATAGTTTATCAGTCATTATCTCTTTAGTATTTACATTTAGTACAATTTTTTTTTATTATATATACCACCATCTATGGAAGTACTGTGCAACCATCCTAGGTACAAGATAACCTATTGCTTCATTTCATCAAAGGATATTTGAGAAGTACAGGTCAATGAGTTATACAATATAGAAAATGTGTGGGAAGAACACCTGAAAATGAATTCATTTCAATTCAGAGTGAGGTCAAGCCCTCCCTATTGCTTAGAGATGCTATAATCTATCTCATGTGTTCCTTTTCTGGTAGAGTTTTGTGGGTTTCTTTTTTCCTTTTCCTTTTTGTTTTTATGAACACAAGTGCAGGATTTTTATCTAGTGTCTCCAACATGCTCCACATGATTAGATGTGGTAATGGAGAAATTAAATGCAGGATGTATGAGTAACTAGACATAACTTTGAATAGTTTGCTTTTAGCCTTTGTTTGTTTGTTTGATCAATTTATATAGCCACCCAATCAATGGGCAACTCAGGGTGGCATTCAAAGTTAAAAAAAGGATAGTAATAACAACATTAATTATAGTAAAACATACTGTTGCAGAGGCAATATCAAGCAACAAAAAACAACCAGAAACAAACTCTACTATTAGAAAAACATGCATGTATCATATTGTTGTAACTGGGAGAGGTGAGATGAGGTCTCAAATTTCTACTTCTCCCAAAACCACCAGCTGGAGGAGAATTTGCAACACCTGAAGACATGTTTGATTGCAGTGAGAAGGTGGAAATAGATTAGGGTTATTTTATGAGCTAACCTCAATTTCACAGTTTTAAGGATCCAAGCCATAATTGTTTCTGCTAAATTTTAATGTCACAACATGGAAATATATGTATGTTTAAATTATTTGTAAAATAAACATGGCTTACCCAAGGCTATGTAATAATTTAATAATTTATTATATTATTTACAAAATAACAGACATAAGAATATTCAACCAGCTAATATTCAACCGCCCAGAGTCCCTCTTGAGGGCGGAGATGGGCGGTGACAAAATTTGATAAATAAATAAAAAAATAAATAAATAATAAAAAAGAGAAAACAATTACAAATAGAATATTAAAAACTTTGAATGTGTGGGCAAATGAGAACTCTTTCATTTGGTACTGAAATGAAAACAATATTGGCACAAGTAAGTAAAGGTACTAGCTCTTTCTTTTCTTAATTTGTTGAAGTTCTTAATGCAAAACCAGGATAATATGAGAGAAGGTACCCTTATAAGTATTTGGTGTGATATACCGTATTTTCCGGCGTATAAGACGACTGGGCGTATAAGACGACCCCCAACTTTTCCAGTTAAAATATAGAGTTTGGGATATACGCCGGAAAATACGGTACTTGCCGTATAAGACCTCTCCTGGCCAAGTGCAGACGCTCGCCGGAACGCAGCCCCCAGGGAAGAGCAGGAGGACGAGCGCGGGGCGGCATACTGCATTGGGTCCTGTCGCTCGAAGGAGAAACGCGGGGAGGGGGGAGCGATCTCCGTTCCCTCGGAGCAGCCTTGGGAAGGGAGAGGGCAAAATGCAGTGGCTCCATGACGGGCTCCAAACTCGTCCTCCTGCTCTTCCCTGGGGGCTGCGTTCCGGCGAGCGGCTGCACTTGGCCAGGAGAGGTCTTATACGGCGAGTACGTATTTTCCGGCATATAAGACGACACCCGGCGTATAAGACGACCCCCGACTTTTGAGAAGATTTTCCTGGGTTAAAAAGTCGTCTTATACGCCGGAAAATATGGTAGTTCCATTTGATAAATTGATTTGGTTGGAACTGCTGAACCCTTCCCAGATTGGAACCTGCAAGTGTTTTTCAATTGCATCCCTAAATATAATGTATTATATTAATCCACCCTATAGATTATCATACAGCTTTATCCTGGCAAGGCCATCCTTTCCCAGGAAAGACCACAGTTCATGACCTACCTAAAACTGATAAGAAGGCTGCAAGATGTTGAAGATATTAAAGAGCATGAAGGAGGAGGGGGGGGGAAAGGAAACTTGCCAGTTAGGTCATGCAATCAAGCAAAAAATCCCAGAACTACTTTTGAAAGCACTTTATCACTTTCATTTCAGCCCATAGAATTTGCTTGGCTAGATTTCATGGCCAGGAGTTTAAAGAGAATGAATAAGGTCATAACCTTCTTGCATCTCTCATGACAGAATTCATTTATCAGGACAACCAAGAGTATTTCAGTGCCAAACCTTGCCTTAGACTTTATTTTTTCCCCAAAAGTTATTGGAATCTACTGTTGATTGTCTTCCCATTCAGATTTGAAACAACAGCATTTCCAACTCTTAGTTTTCTGTGAGATAATATTAAGTCACAGCATATAACAGGCATTATTGCTATGTTGAGGGAAGATTCACCTTATGTTCAGCTTCCTAAAGCAGAGAAACAGCTCCTGGTACAGTATTCCTTGCTAGCCCTGTCCATATATTATCAAAGAGATAGGGAAACTTCACCTGGTCTTCAGTGATTGCTCTTCCCCTCTGCATTACTTTGAAATCTCCATGAAAACGAATTTTGGCATAGGATTGTGCTGTAGTTCACATATTCATTTACGAAGCACGTATTCAGCAAAGCAAATAATATTTCTTAGCCAGTTCTGTTTATGTAAAATTGAAAAAAATATTTTTTGTGAGCACTTGTAAGATATTTATTATATGGCAAACATACTCTGAAATTCCAGGCCTTTTTTCTTGTATGATTGCTAACCTATCCATTTTTAAAATGAATTATGCTGTTTACAGAATAATGCAAAGGAATGTACAGGTTGTTTCTTAAAAAAAAGAGCATTCATTATTAATGTTGAGTAATGTTAGTTCTGTTTAGTAGTCATGGCAGTTGCTCTCCAGGCAATGTTGTAGTTTGTCCTTGTGATTAATGTGGCAACATTAGATTTTGAAAAGCCTGCCTTAATTTTGCTAGCCAGGGTTATCTCTTATCAGAGAACAGCTTTAAATGTCAGCATGTCAAGGATGTAAGCATGGAGTTATATAGATACTTATGTAAAAAAAAATTAAAAGTAAATTTGAGAGAATAATACTATTTGCTCTAATTAGTTGGGAATGGGAATGTGACATTTTAGGGTATTTCAAATGTATTAACTAGGGAAGAGACAGGCAGTCTTTTAAAATGGCAATATAATTTGTTATGCATGAAAATTAGGAATAGGTCCAAAAAAAAAAGTCTAGTGGAATAATTAGCTGTGAATGGAAGCTGCTGATGTATTTAAAATATTCTAAACCTCAGGATTTGAAGGATTCCATGCTTTGAATAATCCTATATGATGCTACTTGATTTTACTTTTTCTGTTGTCCCACAGAAGTAATGCCTGACATTGGTTTCAAAAGACAATAAAAGCTGTATTTCTGATTTGCGTTATCCTCCACAGATATCATTAGCCATTCCTGAACTAATGGTGTTTTTAACTGTGTCTATGTAGCTAGTTTCCTAGATATGCAGAGCGTAAAGCCAAGTTTCTGCATATTTTAAATGGTTTTCTTCCATGCTTTCTCTGTGTCTTTTTGACCAAAACAAAACAAAACAAAAAAAACTTTGCTTCAGGCAGTGCAGATTTTAGAGATGATTTTCCCCCCATCCTCTGTTTATTGTGCTTTCAATATTAAAATGTCTGTATCATATATACTTTCCATATACACATATGCACACATAGGCTTGCAATAGGGAATTTATGATGTCATTTAACAGCAGTACCTTTAGATTGATATGCAGCAGCACTTGGTTTAGAGTATGACCTGAATGCTGATAATGCTTGTTTGTTTCTTTTCTGGTAAGTGTCCTCTATGGATCACTCATTTAATTAGCACATTGGTATGAATAGCTCCCAAAACTGCCCCCCCACTAAACATTAATTCTAATAAACTATTGCTTTATATTATGCATTTAATATTCACCAATGCTGTTGAATGATAGTGAACCCTATAAAAGTTAAGGGTTTTTTTATGTGTTCTCTGCTCTGGGTCTTAGCAGATGACTGTGTCTCTAACAAAATGTGGAAGAAGACAAGCAAATCAAAACCAGCAGCTTTTAGAGTTAGTAGTCATTTGCTCACATTTTTTTTCATTGAGTCTGTCTGAAAAGTAGGTGTTTTAACATACAGCCATCACTTAACCTGTGTATTTATTTTAGCATGATGATATTGTGTTGTCATCTCCCACGCTGACACAGCATGTTATTTCATCCGTATTTGCTTTCTTACCGTACGAGGCATTTAAAATGGCTTAGCAAAGAGACGGATTCTTGTCATAAAGATTTACTCTCTGTCTTCAAATCTTCTCTTTTGAGCAATCTTCCATGTTGGTTGGTTCAAAATTCAGTCTGTTGCTGTTTGAACGTTAAAAGAAAAATAGAGAGAGAGCGCAAGAGAGAGATCTGATGTCAAGAATTTCAAAGTATATTACCGTACCTTTGTTGGTCTGTGCTAAGCATGTTTTAATTGATACATTTTCTACACATGTGTATTGACAAGCTGAATCATTGTTATGCTGCTTCTCTATGTTTGCATGATATGATTTTATGTTATATTTTTTTCCACTCACCAGATGTTTCCAACATTTTGCTTCCCACCACTGTCATCCCCTCCCTTACCACTGCAACAGTCACAGCCACTATAGCCTTAACAGGCACAGGCACATCGGCAACAGCCATCAACACCCGAGGTACAGTATGCTTCTTTGTTATGGCCAGAAAATCACAATATAAATAGGCTATCACAGGGCTAGAAGCCTTAAAAGAATGATCAAAATGCTAAAGGAAGAATGACATTTCTGTGCACATTTTAGTTTTGTTAAGTGAGAAGTCCAGTTTGGTTGTCTGCAATTAACATAGCTGTGAATGATTCAACAGCACTTTCTCTAATGACATTTATGAATGTGGGTGGTTGCTTAAATGCTTTCCTAAGTAATTGCTTCCTTTAGGATTATCATATTAAACTTGTGTTAGAAGCAAACCTACTTAATTTTAAATTAACATTATCTCTTAAGAGGATATGTGTTCTGTTGCTAATATGTTGTGTTTGTGTAAAAGATTTGTATTTAACCATATATTTGTTTAAAACTGTTTGATTAATGATTTTAGTGTAATTTCTTAATAATTCTGCTTAGTGAACAAAATGATAGGGCTTTCCAGTTTCTTGTACTGGCAGTGTTCAACAGTTTCTCATTTTTAGTGGAGGATGTACTTTACATTTTAGAAGACTAATTCATCTTATATTAGAAAATTATTATGGATTATTGGAGAATAAATTAATTGTATAAAAGCAGTCTGCCACCCTCCTACTTTTTCTCCACTCACCTCCACCCCTCTGTTATATACATTTGAGTTCTAAGTACACTTTGCAAACTTATGGCTGAATTCATGATTTCAGCTAAGTAAGCTGAACAAAAACAAACATTCCATAGCAAGTAGTTGTTTGTCAACTTCAGATACTCTTGAATGACACTGAAATGGGCTTTGGTACCAGGGACTGAGGCAGAAAGGGCAAAACAGAAAATTTGGTAGAGGTATCTCTGGAAGAGGAACACAGCTCTACAGTATATGTCATAATCTGATCTGCTCAGCAGGTTCCCCAATTCTCAAGAAATCATTTTCAGAGGAATTTGTGCTCTTTCAGGAAGGCGCAGAACAGCATGTTTTGGGCAGTTCCCTTCTGTGGGCAGGCATGTGGATGTCTGTATGACTAAGAACTACCAGCTGAGTTCAAGAGATTATAAATGTAGGTTTAACGGTGCATTTTCAGATTGAACAGCGCTACTTTTTTTTAAAGAGAATCTTGAGATATTTAGAATGTCTTCAAAGGGCACTTAGAATGTCTGTATACAGTCACATTCAATTAAATCAGGTTAAATTTAAATATTTATCTTTTAAAAAATTATTTAGCTGTTGTAATTTATCGTCTGGTTCGCTTTCTGATGGAAGCACTATATTGTAGCTCTGCTTTTTGGTTCCCTCTTCTGTTTTCATGTCAGCATCTCTGAAATTCTTCTCTTTGGATATGCTTGAAACAGCAGTTTCAGGAGGGAATGGAGGTAAATATTTAATTCTTTGTTTAATAAGGCACTGTACAATACTCAGTATGAAATTACTGCAGATGTCACTTGTCTTAGGATAAAATGTGCCTTTTAAGTAAATAAAAATAAAGAGTGCCATAAAATTAGAAGAGGTTGTAGAATGGAGGCTTGATACATTGATGAAATATTGAGAGCCAGTGTACTGGTTAAGGTTTTGTATTAAACCTGGAGTAATCATGTTTAAACCCTTCCTCAGCTATGGAAACTGGAAACACTTCATGACTTTAGTCCAGTCACTCTCTCTCAATCAACTTGCCTCACAGTGTTCTTGTCATGTAACAACAAGGGATGTGATGCCAACACATTAACATTAGATTGGTACGCCCCCAGCGACTGATGGACCCAGATAGGTTCCAGAGGAAGCTGGTGGTTGTTCCTGCTGGTCCGCTGCATGGCCCATCTGAAGCCTTGGTTGCTGCTTGTAATAAGGGGGCAGCTGAGGCCTTGGATCAGATCATGCCCATGCAACCTCTCCCCTCTCCTGGATCCTGTCACTACCTGTGGTTTATGGATGAGTTGAGGGAGCTTAAATGAGAGAAGAGATGTCTAGAGCACCACTGGTGCTTAACCAAGGTCGAGCTCAACTGAACATGGATTAAAGCCACTATGAAGGCCTACCTTGTGGTGGTAAGGCCAGTGAAGCAGCAGTACTTCTCTGCCCTTATTGCATCTTCAGAGTGCCATCCCACAGCCCTGTTTCAGGTGACATGAGCCTTCTTGGGTAAAGAGGGCTTGGGGAACTTTCTGCAGGGACATGAGGAGGAATTTGCTCAGCACCTGCCGGATAAAATTGCTCAGATTCACTTGCAGTTGGATGCCAGCCTTATTGCAAGTCCAGAGGAGATGCCTGAGGTAGAGTCTTGCCCGGTTACCTGGGAATGGTTTGAACCTATTGGACCTGAGGAAGTGGACAGGATCCTTTGGACTGTGAGCTCAGCCACCTACTCTTGAGATCCATCCCCTCCTGGCTTGTGAAAGTGTCCCGGGGGGTGTCATGTGAATGGGTTCTGGTGGTGGTTAATTCTTCTTTGCGTGAGGGAGTTGTTCCTTTACCTCTTAAAGAGGCTTTGGTTCACCCCCTCCTCAAGAAGCCATGGCTAGACCCCACCATTCTGGACAATTTTTGTCCAGTATCCAACTTCTCCTTTTTGGGGAAGGTGGTTGAGAAGGTGGTTGTACAACAGCTTCAGAGGGCCTTGGATGAAGTGGAATATCTGGATCCTTTTCAGTCAGAATTCAGACCTGGGTATGGGACAGAAATTGCATTGCTTGTGCTTTTGGATGATCTCTGGCATTGGCAGGATGGAGGTCATGCATCCATTCTTGTGTTTCTTGACCTGTCGGCAGCCTTTGATCTTTCTAGACCGGCTCAGAGAACTAGGGGTGGGTGGCATGGTGTTGTGCTGGTTTGCCTCCTTTCTCCAGGGTCGATTTCAGATGGAGTTGATTGGGGAGGAGCGGTCCTACCCTCAGCCCTTACTATGTGGGGTACTGCAGGGTTCAGTGCTCTCCCCTCTCCTATTTAATATCTATAGTACATGAGGCTGCTGGGTAAGTTCATACATCGCCACTGTACACTGATGATATCCAACTATACATCTCTGTCCCTGGTGAATTAAGTGATGCCGTGGACATCTTATCCCAGTGCCTGGAGGCTGTGAGAGTCTGGATGGGGAACAAAAGGCTTCAGCTGAACCCTGGCAAGACTGAATGGCTTTGGGTTTTGAGTCCTGCCAGTACTGGGACTATACCATCTTTGATGCTGGATGGGGTTGCACTGCCCCAGACAGAAGCAGTGTGCAATCTTGGGGTCCTCCTAGACTCATGACTCCTGCTCAAAGAGCAGGTGGCAATCATGGCTAGGAGGGCCTTTGTACAGCTTCGTGTTGTGCACCAGTTGCGCCCCTGGATCGGGAGGCCATTCTCACTGTCAGTCATGCCTCAGTCACTTCTACATTGGACTATTGTAATGTGCTCTACATGGGCTGCCCTTGAAGAATATTCAGAAGCTTCAAGCAATGTGGAATGTGGCAGTGTGGGCAGTTATGTGTGCTCCTGGAAGAGCACATATTACATCTCTGCTTCACGAGCTGTGTTGGCTGACAGCTTGCTTCTGGGTCCAATTCATGGTGCTGTTTTTGACCTTTAAAGCCCTTCATGGCATGGAGCCGGGTTATCTGAGGGACAGCCTTTCCCGGATTACATCAGCCCATCCCATTAGATCAAGCAGGGAAGGCATGTTACAGGTTCCATCCACCAGGGAGTTGCATTTAGTAGGTCCCAGGAGGCGTGCCTTCTCTGCCGTGGCTCCCTCCTTGTGGAACATTCTTCTCCTTGAAATTAGGCTTGCTCCTTCCTTCCTATTGTTTAGGAAGTCCCTCAAGATATGGTTATATTGTCAGGCCTGGGGTCTTTGGGAACAGGAGACATTCTTAGATGGCTGTATTATGATTTACATTATTGCTCTCTCCTCAAGTTTGCTATGTTTTAAATATTTTTGATAATATTCTTTTAATAATTACTTTTGTCTTTTATAATGATATTTTTTGCTTAGTCACTGTTGTTATTTAATTATTGTATGCCACCTAGAGTCGCCTTGTGTGAGATGGGCGGCCATATAAATGGGAGCAATAAATAAATAGATAAATAAATAAATAAATAAATAAATAAATAAATAGAACTGTAGAGTTTCTTAATTAATTAGTTATACTTGATATGCCATTTTTCTGCCCTCATTGCAGATTGTAGAGTTCCAGATATGATATACAATATATTGAATATATATTGAAATATGTAGAAGTGACCAATAAATGTAACATCTCTTATACACTGTTTATTTTTTGTTTTGATTTTTTTTATACCACCATGTTTGCTGTTTCAATATGACTTAGACCAGAACCAGTCATTGCTACTGTTCATGACATGTCATTTCTATCATATATATATATATATTTATATTTATGTCTGGCCTTTGCTTGTATAGTTTAGAAAAGTTGTACAGCATAAAGCTTAATTGTGGAATAAAGTAACTGATTTAGCTGTACCAATCCCAAAAGCTGAGCAAGATGATTGACCACATCCCAGGAGGTACAAATTCATGACCTTTTTTTCATTAGATTAATACACATTCCCTTAGCTTTGTTTTCACATAATATCTTCCAATTTGCATTAAATCATAGCTTATCATTAATCATAATCCTTGTATTTCAAGTGCTATTAAATTTGGCTTTCTAGCATTCCACACGCAATCAAAGAATGTGCCATTTCAGTAAGGATGTTTCATGGAATATGTAATGAGAACTCCCATCTTAACTATTAGATCACTACATACAAAACTGATTTCTTATGACCCTCGGGCCTACATTATTGGTTATATTCCATAAGAAGTAACATTTACAATCGTTACAATTTACAAATACAGTTCGGGAATAACCTTGAAAGTTACTAAATCTATTTAGATCATTAGCATGCTATTTCACAGAAGGTCCTGTTGTTTACCTCCTAGTCAGAGACATATTTGCACTTTTGTTCCGTCTGTGTATTAAGTGATGTTCTTATGTGCTTCTGAATCACCAATTACATTCAGAAATCTAAATATAGTTCTGTGCAGGAAAAAAAAAAGTTCTGTGTAGGGGGCGTGGGGGCTCAGTGGGTAAGACGCCAGGCTTGTCGATTGGAAGATCGCAAGTTCGGAGGTTCGAATCCCTAGCCCCGCGTGACGGAGTGAGCTACCACACTAGCTCCAGCTCTTGCCAACCTAGCAATTCGAAAGCATGCAAATGCAACTAGATTAATAGGTACCACTTCAGTGGGTAGGTAACAGCGTTCCGCGTGCGTCATGCGGCCACATGACCGTGGAAGCGTTTTCGGACAACGCTGGCTCTTTGGCTAACAAACGGAGATGAGCACCGGCCCCTAGAGTCGGGCACAACTGCACAAATGTGCGGGGGGAACCTTTACCTTTTAGGGAAAAAAATGTTGTTTTATGCTTTCTGTGTCTTGAAAACTAACCATATAAACAAAAGCATTAGAAGATGGATGGATGGGAGAAGGGAGAAGGGAGAAGGGAGAAGGGAGAAGGGAGAAGGGAGAAGGGAGAAGGGAGAAGGGAGAAGGGAGAAGGGAGAAGGGAGAAGGGAGAAGGGAGAAGGGAGAAGGGAGAAGGGAAAGGAAAGAAAGGCTTAGTGCATGAATAGGATTCTTGTACTGTATCATTTTGTATAAAAGATTTTATTTCCTTTATATTATTAATTTATGAATTGATATGTTTACCATCAATGATGGCCTCTAGCCTCTATTGTAATGGGATACCTCAAAACAGATTTTACAGATGTTCAAAGTTTTCAACTAAGAGAGTTTCAAACATATTAGTTATTTAAATTTCATATAGTTGACTTAATAAATTATACTATTCAGATTGTGCAATTTTCTTCAAGTGATGCAGGTAGTTTTATTCAGATACATATCTGAAACAAAGATACTGCCAGGCCTAGTGGCCATGAATATCAGAAACAATTCCTGGTCAGCAGTTGCATCATGTTTCTTCCACGTTTTCCCCTAATTTTGGGAGCAACTGGATCTCATTGCTTGCAAGTCCTAATTTATTTAGTTTAGTTGAATTTATTCAATTTAGGCACTGCCCACCTCCACAGGACACTAGGCAGCTCACAGTGTAAGAACAATAAAATACAATATGAATGATCAGAAATAAAATAAATAAAGAACAAGAACAGAATAAAGGAGGAGGGGAAGAATTAAAAAAATACAAGAAGATAGTGGCCTGGCAGCAACACATCCCACATCCCACAAGGGTTCCAACCACCCAACCCAAGGCCTGGGAAATCATAATTGCTGGTAGTCTGGTTCAGGATGATGAGCTAGCCTACTATCACAGAACCATTTTACTTTTCTCGCTTGATTATATAATGCTGATGGTTATTGAGTCTTACTTCAGACAAATCAAGCTGGCCATGATTTCTATGAAGTAAAACCTAGATCATTTAATTTGACCCAGGTTTTGGCTAAGACAACTTGGAGAAGGTAATTTGAGGGCAAGAAGTCTCTTCTCTCCCTCTCTATATGGCCTGGGCATCAGGCCACCTGCAAAACTTCCTGGCACCCTTTCCTTCTTTACTTCCTGTTAGTTATCAAACACAGCATATCTCTTCTGCCCACATAGACCCACCTGACCTTTCTTACATCTCCTATTTCTGTCGTTGTCACCCCACACCTACCTGAGTCACCCACCCTATTTCCATTATCATATACTGTCTTTTCCTACTCTGTACCCACCCCTCCTATCTCTCCAGCATTGTGCACCTTCCTTCACTGCCATTACTGCCTGGTCCATGCACAGAACACTCCATATAGACATGAAACCTTTGGACATCCCTACATCTTCAAAAGCTGTTGCACATTATGAACATTTTTTATTGTCAAGTATTTCCCATAGAATTAGAACTTCCTTAATATGCTATATTAATTAATGCATCCCAAAAAAAATTTTATTTGTGATCTTCAACTTTTAAAATCGCTTTATAATTTTTTAGAAAATAATTTGATGCATATGTTGAAGAACAAAATGTAATAAATTGATTAATGGAAATAGGAATGTTTATCAATATTATTTAAATAAGTGTGAATATTTATATTTAATCACATATAAATTCAACAATCCAAAGTATAACATCATATGCTTAAAGCCCTAAATGCCACAAGGCCAGGATACTGCAAGACCACCTCTCCCTGAGGATATCTGTCTGCTCCAGTAGATCTGATAGGGTGGGCACACTCTAGCTCCCTTCCCAGTGTTGCCATCTAGCAGGATCTAGGCAGGGTGCCTTCTCACGGTAGTGGCCTCTGTCCTTTGGAACACCCCTGAGCTCCTGCAGGCCCTTACCATCATGGCCTTCCAAAGAGCTGTAAAGACTTGGGTTTTCCCCACAAGCCTTGGAGTGATGTGAGGCTGGAACCCAGGGAAACTCCACAGTTGTTACACAGATGTGTATATATGCTGTGTTTGGAGCACCAGGAGTGTTCTGTTTTGTTAGTTTTTGTGCCTTTTATTCTCTTTATGGCTTTTAATCTTTTATTACTATTGTGAGCCTCCCAGGGTTATATTACATAAGATGGGAGGCTATACCAACCTTTTAAATTAAAAATACTTTTATTTTCTGTATCTTTTCTATCTAAGGTCCTCTATAGGTAAAAATTAATTAGAATGCTTACTTAATTAGAAAAGGTTAAACTGCAAGAATTATGTGGACAATAGCTTTATTTTCCAGCTCCTTTGATATTAAAATATATTCCACAATGCCAAGCTTCTGCATGTGCCTTCAATCTTTCTTTTTCATGATCTCATTAAAATACCTTAGAACTTTCTGAGAGAGGGGTGCGATGGCTCAGCGGGTAAGATGCCAGACTTGTCGATCGGAAGATTGCAAGTTCAGAGGTTCAAATCCCTAACTTCGCATGACGGAGTGAGCTCCCACACTTGCCCCAGCTCTTGCCAACCTAGCAATTCGAAAGCATGCAAATGCAAGTAGATGAATAGGTACCACTTCGGTGGGTAGGTAACAGCATTCTGTGCATGTCATGCTGGCCACATGATCACGGAAGCATCTTTGGACAATGCTGGCTCTTCGGCTAACAAACGGAGATGAGCACTGGCCCCTAGAGTCGGACACGACTGTACAGGGGAAACTGTTACCTTTTACTACTTTCTGAGATACTAACAGAGAAATGCAACGAAAAGCAGCAGCAAAGTCATATACTAAAAAAATAGGCCAGCTCTCTCTAATGTCCCTGAGATAAGGGAAGAATTATCTTTCATATAGCTCTTATTAGGTTATTTGCACATATGACCAATAGTAAATGAAGTGATCAGTCTCTAATCTTTAAAGCAGCTGTGTTCAGCAACATATCAAATAGCTATTTTAGGTCATACAATTTTAAAATTGTTTTTAATTAGTTAAACTGATATGTCAGTCTATTTGATTTCCATGGGAGAAGTTGCATTTATCATTTCTTTCATTAATAATATCTTATGTACTTCTTAAAACTTTCCCATTCATCTTGGCCTCATTTTCTTAGCATCTTCAATAAAGATCAGTGATATTTAAAGATATTGATAGAAGTATCAGCTAACCCACTATTTTACTAGAAGTAAAGCAATCACCTGTTAGCATTGAAACTTCTTTTTTAATAATTTTTATTGAGTTAAAAAAAATAATAAAAGACAATACAAACTAAACTCAGAAAGGAAAAGAAAATAAAGAAAGAGAGAGTTCTTGGCAATCACTCGTAGCTGAGTAAGATTGTCTTCCAGGGATAAAATCTTCACAGTGGATCCATAAGTGGCTGTAAAGGCCAATTCTGGATCCGCACAACCTCCGACAATGAGGGCATAGGTTTCCAGGTGGAAGGCGCTCATAATGAGGGTTTGCTTGATGTGCCTTCTACTTAGTTCATTTCTCCCTTTCGCCCTGTACTCGTGCATCTTCAAAGTCCATAGTGCCTTTAATAAAGGCTGACCTCTAAAGTTAGGGCTTCCCAGTTCTCAATGCTGATATATATATATATATATATATATATATATATATATATATATATATTTAATTAGCTTTGAGAGTATCTTTGAATATTCCATTTTCCATTCTTAAGTTGGGAGTAAAGTAGCTGCTTTGGAAGACAATGGTCAGGCATTCAAACAACATGGCCGGTCCAGCGAAGTTGATGTTGGATGATAATTGTTTCAACGCTGGTAGTCTTTGCTTCTTCCAATACGCTAACATTAGTTCGCCTATCTTCCCAAGTAATTTGCAGAATTTTTCGGAGGCAGTGGTGATGGAATCTTTCAAGAAGTTGGAGGTGGCGTTTGTAGAGGGTCCATATTTCACAGGCATACAATAGGGTTGGTAGTACAATGGCATTGTAAACAAGCATTTTGCTCTCCCTGTGAATGTTCCGATCCTCAAACACTCTACGCTTCATTAAGGAGAAAGCTACACTCACAGAGCTCAGACAATGCTGAATTTCAGCGTCAATGTCGGCTTTTGTAGATAGATGGCTGCCAAGATTAGAAAAGTGGTTGACATTTTGTATTAACACACCTTTAAGCTGGATTGATGGCACTGCAGAGGGATTGGTTCAAACTTGCTGGTAAAGCACTTTGCTTTTTTTAATGTTAATCGAGAGGCCGAGCTTTTCATATGCTTCTGCAAAGATATTTAGGATAGTTTGAAGATCTTCCTCTGAGTGTGTACAGACTACGTTATCATCAGCATATTGAAGTTCTATAACAGAAGTTGTAATTACCTTATTTTTTGCTTTCAGCCTACTAAGATTAAAAAGCTTTCCATCTGTTCAATATATAATTTCTACACCAGTAGGAAGTTTCCCTTCAAGGTGTAGAATCATAGTCATAAAGATAGCAAACAAGGTTGGGGCAATAACACATCCCTGTTTAATGCCGGATCCCACTTTAAATGGATTGCTTTGAGAGCCATTATTATTCAGGATTGTTGCCATCGTGTCATCATGGAGTAGCTGCAAGATGTTCACAAATTTATCAGGGCATCTGATTTTCATAAGGATGGTCCAGAGAGCAGTACACTTTACAGTATCAAAAGCCTTAGTCAGATCAATAAACGCCATGTACAGAGGGCAGTTTTGCTCCTTGCACTTTTCTTGGAGCTGTTGTGCAGTGAAGTGTGGGATATTGCTGGCTTATGGGGTTTCATAGAGCGCAGAGTAAACAAAACATACAGACTTCAGCGTTTGGGGCTAAAAGTATTTTACTTGTAGCATAAGGCAATAATGGATATGAGTACATTATTGCAAAAGGAAAAAACAACCAACCATAAGCAGAGTTCCATCAGCAGATATGAAGAAAACCATGGCCTATACAAAAGGCCAGGCACAGTTACAGTTCAGGAACAGAGTACATGGCAACATGACCAAAGACAGAAGTCAAGAAGCATAGACCCATAGTTCACAGCTGAGATATACACTTGTTTCAGCATTCTGATTGGAGGAAAACATGGGATCATGGGTTACATGCACTTAATGTTAAAACTTTAAAGTCTATTGCACATAATACAAATTGCCATGAGATGGCAATGTTGCACATTGTCTCCCCCCGGGAAAACGTTCCCACGGGACGACCGATTTGCTAGCCATAACAGATGTCACATGGTGTTGGCACCTGCAGCTTATCGGTGGAATGTTTTGGAAAACACCCAGCGCAGAGAGAGAATGGAAAAATACAGTTTCTCACATGTTAGGGAACCACAGTGGAGAATACTATTTGAATCCTACACAGAAAATCTCCGACATGAAGATCATATCCACTGTCCCCCTGGAAAGGCAGAAGCCATTTTGGGTTTCAGGGAGGATGCCTTCTGATATAGATAGGAGATGGTTTGCAAGGATCCTTGGGAGGATTTTGCCGTAGCTAGATGGGAGATGCCTCGATAGTTTCCACAGTCTGTTCTATCACCCTTTTTAAAGAGAGTGATAATTATGGCACCCCTAAAGTCTGCTGGAATCTCCTCCCTGATCCAGATTTTTTCAATGAGCTTATTAAGTTGTTGTGTAAGTTCAGGCCCGCCTTCTTTAAAAACTTCAGCAGGAATCCCATCAGGTCCACTAGCTTTGTTATTTTTCATTTGATTGGTGGCTTTACTAATCATTAACATTTCAGTCTTGGTGCCAGCAAAAGTACATAAAGGGTTCCCAGAATTTTATAGAAACTTGTCCTATTTTAACTTTGGTGAAACAAACCAACTTTGTATTCCTTCCTTTTGCTTCTAGCAAACTTGATCTTTAATTCACCCAGATGCTGTCATCGGATTTGATCTCTCTTCAGATTTTCTTTTTTCCATTTCAAAGGCTTCTTCGAGGCTTTAACAAACCTCTTTTGTAAATCCAATAAGGAGTCATTGTCCAAGTCATCCTCTTGGTCTTATCATTTGTATTTCCACTTTAACTGTCATCTCTGTTTTATAATCCACATTTTTTTTCATTTTCCAGTATTTCAACCATTTCTTTATATTCTAGTTTTCTTTATATTCTAGTTTTTCTACATCAGATAAGGCTTGTTTCTGCTCTTTATCCTATAGATCTTCCAAGGTATTCACTGGCTTCCCTTCATCTCCTGGCACTGAAAACCATGGGAAATTGCTATCCTGCAGTCTCCTTGCAAGGAGCAGCTGTTCAGAGCACAAGTGGGCAATCTCCCATACTGTCCTTATCCGGGGAGGTTCCGTGGGACCGGTCTACTTGCCAGTCCTTCAATAATAGGCATGGTGTTGCCTCTGCTCATTCAGAGATGTGCTAGCCTGCCATTCCTCACCTGGAAGTCTCCACCTGTTAGCATGGAAACTTTTTATATTACTCCCCTTCCTTCTTTTTTGAAATAATGATAAGCCACAGTAGGTAGCAATGATGAGAAATATTACAAAATTATTCAGGAACTAGGCAGCAAAAGAAAGCCTGGCTTATACTGAGGAATGTTGTAATATGGATTGGGGAAAAACAAAGAAACAAATTTAGGATTGTACTAGTAAGAGCAATGAGACCAATGACATGGCTGGCCTGAAGAGACATAATTCTTGTCATACACTTGGATACAAGGCTATCAAATGTTATGAGTAAGTTTAGACACACCAAGTACCAGGTAGCTGGCAAAATCTCCTCCCTCAACAAAAGAACATGCAGCTGGCCATTGTGATGCAACTCTCCCTGCACTCAGAAAAAGAAAGGGGGGTATATTTATTTACCCTATCCATGCATCTGGGTACTCTTGCTGAGTGCAGATTCAATCAGTTATGGGAAGGTCTCATTGCTCTTACTAGTACAATCCTAAATTTGTTTCTTTGTTTTTCACCAATCCATATTACAACATTCCTCAGTATAAGCCACCAGATACTGCATGACATCTCAGAACCTATCACAATATTTTTCTGGACATTTGAAACTCATGGTTGGCTTTTAAGATTATAGTAGCATCTTATTTACTGCTGAACCTGTATACAGTATCAAATGAGTGAAATATTTGAAATCTCTTGCTCTTGGTTCTGTTTTAAAACATCTGATTACAACATTTTGGGGGGTTTGAGCACTAAAAATAAGTGAATCATGTATTGCCATCAATGCTGGCTCTGCCACAATACTGGTCACTCTGCCAAATATTTTCTGAGAGTATTTAAAGACTTCAGAGCTTTGGATACATAATAAACATCTTGTAGCCTGATGTGATCATTGAGTTTCTGGCAACAACATCTTAGGAAACAAATTTTCTAATTGTTAAGTGTGACTAAGGGCTCAGCCTCATTTCCTGTTTTTCCCAGAACAAAGATACCCCAATAACCTTTTATTGAAGACATAAATGCACAATATCCTCAACATACCTCTGGCCCACCAAGGGCAGCCTCCACACATCTTTTCTTGTTCCACTTCAGAAATGATGTTTTCTGACTTCTGGAAACACAAGCAGTGTTATGCTATCTGTCAGCAGTGCTTCATTTAATTGTAAGCAGCACTTCTACTCCTATTATCAAGTATAGGCTGTTGTGGGCATTCCCCACTCCTCTGGTCACTTGTAGCTCTGCTCCATGGTCATTTTGTCTTGAGCTCCTGGTTTTCCTCCTACAGAGGAATTCCCATATGAAGGCAGTGAGGCAGTGACATTTTTCCCCCTAATCTAATGCCATTTTGAGTACTTAGTGGTTTAGTGTTATGGCAGGTACTATGGCTACTTCCTGCCAGCCTTCCCTTCCATATTTAATTGACTTGGGATATTGGGGTCAAACTGATAAGAGTTCTGCCAGTTATTCTTTCTAGCCCAAGTAACAGGAATAACAGCAAACATGTCTACTAGTCTTCTGGAAGACTGGTACAGCTCTGTCCAAATATAGCCCAGTTGACAGTATGGAGAGCTGGAAGATGGCCCAGCTCAAATTAGTGCTGCCATGTGGAAGAAACCAGAAACATGCAGTTCCTTATTTCCAGGCACAATAATACAACATTCTTTCAATAAAGCCAAATAGGATGAGGAAAATCTGGCTTTAAATCTGAATTTGTCAATGTGAAGGAGAAAGATAGAAATAGGCCAGCAAATTTTAGTAATATATTACAACTACTGCTAGGTATGTTCAAAAGATATTTTATTACCTAGAATGATGACTAGAACAGTTCACTTTTGCAAGGGTATAGGGCAATTCTGATCCTATCTTATCTTCCTAATGCAGTTACACTTGCAAATTAGTGAACAATACTGTTTCAGGGTTGTTTGTTTGTTTGTTTGTTTGTTTTGTGCCTTCGATTCAGTGTTGACTACTGGCAACTGATGGAGTCTTGAAGGTTAATAAAAGAACTCCAAGCAGCTAACAACAATCTTGCAGAGTAGAAGCGTGAACCAGCAGGGAACTTGCATTTTAAGCTTAATTGCGTTCAGAAATAAATTCAGTCTTCACACATTAGTTAGATGAAGAAAAATAGAGATAGTTTACATTTATTCAGTAGATCTGGATACGAGTAGATTCATAGTAGATCTGCATGCAAGCGAGATGGAATGGATGAGAGCTGTATGGTGCAGCCCTCCTGCTTGCAGGTGTGCCCAAAGTGTAATGGAGGTTGTTAATCCCCCAGACTCAAGAAGAAGGAGGAAAAGGAAATCAGGTGACTCTGGTAACATCCCACAAGCACAGTAGAGATGTGTTTTCTATAAAAAAAACCCTATTATGCTTGTGAGACAATGCTGAGTTGACTCCTGGTAATCCCAACAGCTGCCTGGACAAATCCCTGCAGTTTTCTTGGCAAGATTTCAGAATTGGTTTGCCATTGCCTCCTTCCTAGGGCTGAGGGAGAGTGACTGGCTGAAGGTCACCCAGCTGGCTTTGTACCTAAGGCAGGACTAGAACACATTGTCTCCCGGTTTCTAGCCTGGTGCCTTAACTACTACAGCAAACTGGCTCTCTTCAGTTTGTTTACGTGCTTAAATATATTTGACGCAAACAAGCCAGATTTATTATTTTAAAAATAATGTGAACAGAAGTGCAAAGCCAGCAACAGATGAGCTATCTGTCACACAGTCACTGATGCAGGCCAATTATTATATGTATTCTCTCATTATTTCAACTATGAAAACCAAAAGAATGTAGCAGTAGCAGTAAAAAACCATGCAACACTAGAAACATTGCCTACATACCCAAGGTCTGAAGAAGCTTTCATTTTTCAGGGGAATAAAGCTATCAATTCACCTAAACGTTTGTGATGACTTTCAGTTGTTATCTTTCTCTCAAGGAAGTGGAACTTATTTTTCAAGTACATTCCTAAGTTGTAATTGACTGGGCTCCAATCACTATAATAGTTTATTAGTAACTTTTATTGTGTTCCCACTTGACAAGAGTAAGTGTTTATTATTTCAGCCTGTGACTATGAAAGTTGCAGCCAAAGAAATGGAAACTAGCTGTATAAGTTATTTCATACTAGGGCTAAGAACAGTGATGTCCCAACTCATATAAACCCCTGTTTATTAAAAGTCCCTTGTTTGCTGCCCAGAACAATAATCTAAATCTGAATGGTAAATATGAATTGTTATTGGCAGAATGTTTAAAATTTCCCAAAGTGGGTATCTTGAAATATTGTGATGTGTGGTAGTAGTCAACTGCACAAATAAGTGATGCACCTAAAACACTTTGAGGGCTAGTTTGGAAATGAAAAAGCATTATTAGTTTCTTTCTGTTTCTGCTCTTACTTTTTTTGTCCTTGGAAACTGTTATAATGCTACTGGTCACATTCTGAAAAAACAGAGTGGTGATCAGTTATTAAAGGTCATTACTATTTTTTTTTAAAAAAATAACTGCTTTGTCCAAATGTTTTGTTTGAGTGTGGACACCTGGTACAAGTGTGTGTGTGTGTGTGTGTGTGTGTGTGTGTGTGTTTGTCTAGGGGGGGAGAGAAAGATTCATAATATACAAAGTGAAATCTTGCATGTCCCTTTCCTACAGAACAACAGTGTACATTCCAGCTTTTCAATATCTTCAGTGGAAAGAAATAGTTTATAAGAACTACATCTGTTTTTGTCTAGTAACTTTTGATAGTGCTACAGATTCTGTTTATGAAGGGAGCTGCCTGAATTAACAAACTGGACTAAGCAGGCTTGATACCTTGATAATAAAACTGTACACAAAAGTTCTGTCTCAAAGGAAAAGAAAATCTCCAGATGTTGTCAGCAAGTAAATTCCTGACATATTTGTCAAGATTTCCAGATGCTAGGCTTTGCAGTTTCTATACACTGACCTATAATTGTCATAATAACTCCAGTAAATCACTTGGCAATAACATAAGTGAAATGCTCAAGGAATTCCCAAGCCTTGACTTTTCTCTAGCTGCTTTAATGGACCCCAAAGGCCACAGACACTTTAAAGCTCTTAAGACTCTTGTAAATTGCATGTGAGTTCCATGCCAAAACAGTGGGGAATTCAGGAACTGCAAAGTTTGCTTGAAGCTATCTAAACTGAGTGTCCCCCCCTGCTTTTTAACTATCTTTGAAATAAATAAATCATATTAAAGTATCCCTGTTTCAGTGTTCATTATGTGTCTCCCTGTTAGTATGATAAGAGATCATTTCCTATTTTTTGAACTAGTTCCACATTTTTTTAATGTTAAAAGATATCTCTGACAGTTACTTTTAATTGCCCAGTTTGATTCCTTTTTTCTATTGGAAAGAGGAGAACAGCCTGACATTCCCCATGCCTTTAAATATCCTTGGCATTCAATTTTACAGAGAATATATAGCCAATAGCTTTTATTTATAAACACACACAAACACACAGAGACATACACACATACTGTAAGGCTTTTAGAAGCTAATCAGTGGAATTAATTTCTTTATTTCATCACTTAAAATGAATGCAAAGTTCTCATTCTATAGAAGGAAAAATAGCTATTTAACCATATTTTATAAGTTTCATTTTTTTAAAAAAATGTATTTCCAAAACTTTTATAAAGAAGAGTAATTATGGCTAGCTCATGTAAAAGCAATATAATTTTTTTGCTGTGGAGTTTCTTAGGACAGGATTTTGATATATATATATATAGTATATGTATGTATGTATACTGTGTATGTATGTATGTATGTATGTATGTGTATATATAAAAAGGTACACCAGGGGCGTGGTGGCTCAGCGGGTAAGACGCCAGGCTTGTCAATCGGAAGATCGCAAGTTCGGAGGTTCAAATCCCTAGCCCTGTGTGCGGAGTGAGCTCCCGCACTAGCTCCAGCTCTTGCCAACCTAGCAATTCGAAAGCATGCAAATACAAGTAGAATAATAGGTACCACTTCGGTGGGTAGGTAACAGCGTTCTGCGTGTGTCATGCCGGCCACATGACTGTGGAAGCGTCTTCGGACAACGCTGGCTCTTCGGCTAACAAACGGAGATGAGCACCGGCCCCTAGAGTCGGACACGACTGCACAAATGTGCGGGGGGAACCTTTACTAAAGGTTCCCCCACACAGTCGTGTCCGACTCTAGGGGCTGGTGCTCATCTCCATTTGTTAGCCGAAGAGCCAGCGCTGTCTGAAGACGCTTCCCTGGTCATGTGGCTGGCATGACGTGCGCGGAACGCTGTTACCTTCCCACCAAAGTGGTACCTATTTATCTACTTGCATTTGCATGCTTTCGAATTGCTAGGTTGGCAAGAGCTGGGGCAAGTGCGGGAGCTCACTCCATCACACGGGACTAGAGTCTCAAACCTCTGAACTTGCGACCTTCAACAAGCCTTATTGTACGTCTTAACCACTGAGCCACCGTGCCCCTGTGTGTGTGTGTGTGTGTGTATTTCAGCATCTCTTGACCTGGAATGTGTACATACACACACACACACACTTTATACCACTGCAAGCTTTATCTAATACAGTTTTTTATGTCCTTTTGGGATAGAAGAAAAGAGCTCATAAATATTTAGTCCAAAATGAACTATTTAAAGGGGGCCTATAAATAAGGAAACGTTAGATTTTCTTCACCTACTTTATTTTTTCACTTACTTTCCCAAGAGCTAATGGATAATTTTTATTTAATTTAAAATACTTGTTTTTATATTATAAAAGCTTTATACTTCTGCTGTTGGCTTGGTCACACAAAATCTGCAATTATTTTCAATACAGTGTCAACAGCTCCATCTTCTCAGCTCTCTTCTGATCTACCATATCTTATGTAGTATATTTTTAGCAATTATAACAATTCTGAGATTTTTATTTTTCCTCAGCTCCACCTAATATTTGTTAGATGTGTTTTGTACATTCCAATCCATTCTACCTTATTCTTCATAAGCAACAGATCTGCTTTCATCATATTTGGCCAGTTGTCTAGAAACCATGCAACAGACCAAGTGTCTCTGGGTGAAACATATCTCTGCCTTATAGTTTAAACTCAGGTAGCCTGACTGAAACCACATCCCACACAAAAGTATTGTGAACATTCTCCTATTAGATAATAAAGGAAAGAGTATGAATATTTTTAGCCTGTTGGAGAGTAGAAATAGTGGCACGAGGTGCATTTTCACATTATCGTCTTTCAAGAGCACCTCCTGCTTGCTTCAGACAAAGATTGAATGCTGGCTTGATTCCAGCATTCAAGAAAAAGAAAAAGAGATGTTGGCTACAGAAATCAGTATAATAGCTGCCTTCCTTTTTTAGTAGTTTTGATATTTTTTCCATGTCTCAGGTAATGTTTCACAATGAGTGGAAATTAGTTGGCCGGTTAACTGGTACATTTGAATACTGATTAACTAGGGACTTAAAACATCCATTTATGACAACATCCAAGTATATTATTATTCATTTGTTTGTGTTTTGTTAAGTTGTAATACATTTAATATGCCTGTAAATTTGAAGAAGGAGAAGGAGGAGGAGGAGGAGGAGGAGGAGGAGGAGGAGGAGGAGGAGGAGGAGGAGGAGGAGGAGGAGGAGAAGAAGAAGAAGAAGAAGAAGAAGAAGAAGAAGAAGAAGAAGAAGAAGAAGAAGAAGAAGAAGAAGAAGAAGAAGAAGAGGAGGAGGAGGAGGAGGAGGAGGAGGAGGAGGAGGAGGAGGAGCAAATACTTGGTTAATACTTGGTTTTTAATTTAAGATAGTTTGGTATGATTGGTTCCATCATTCAAATATGCATTTTTCACTTCCTTACTTTAAAGACTGATTCAGATATTAGGGTAAGAGTACATGCCAATTGAACATCAATGTTTGCAATAGAAAATCAGTTACGCAAAAGGAAATTATGAAAAGAATAATACCAACTCCTAAATGCTAGTTTAATTTTATTTTGTTTAACATAAGATCACAACTGTCTTCAAGAAAGGATAAGAGTACTGGATTGTACACTGAAGTTCCACCCATCTTTTTCACCATCATGTTTTGATGAATGACATTAAAACTCCTTAAACTCTTTAAAACATGATGTTCATAAGAAATACATGCTTTTATGATGATGCTATCCATTCAACTGTGTCAGCTTTGATGGTGTCATGGCAGCCTCATGACATTAAAACTGTTCACAACATTGCATAATTATAATGTATAGTTTTCAGGCCCAGCCCAAGAATGACCAAGAACCAGTCTAGCCAAACTTCAGTTCTTTATTGCTAATGCCATATAGACAGAATCTTGCCAGACTAAAGCAACTCTAGCTAATCTATGGGGAAATAACCTGGGAAAGTTGTAGGGTGGGACTATTCTGAATCTCTTGGTTTTCCCTCAACTTCCCTCTGGACTATATTTCTGCTTAACTCCTTCCCCTTCTTGGAATGTGCTCCCTCCTTCCTGAGAAACAGTGGCACTGCTGAAATCCACCACAATAGTCCTGAATTAAATTACAACTGGAATCTCTCCAACATGATTGTACCATTCCTACTAACACTTCCCACCAACATAGGAAAGTCAGAAGGGAAAGGACAGGGTTTTAGTGGGCATCTCTATCACCTTACACATTCTTCAAACAAAAATAATACCAAACCAGCCAACTAAGGTTCAGCCCTACACTCATGCTACATTTAATGGACATCATATATATATTCCAACACAATCACTGGAAACCTGATTTGCTGTTCATTATGAATGAAAAATTGTGAATATTACAGACTGCCCAGAAATTCATATAGTGCATGAAGGCAGTGGATCTTCCAGTTCTGACATTCCAATCTGATCAACTGAATGTCTAAGGGAATTTCTTTTGAGAGGAAAAGGGCAGAGGGAGAATGGTTATATATCAATCAAAGAGAATATTTGTAGCTCAGGGTTGAACTGGGGAGTCTTTGGTGCTCTCTGAGCCTTGTTGTTTTCATGCAGACGTTTCATTGCCAGGCTAGGCAACATCTTCAGTGCGAAAAGGGAGTGGAACTTGCTGTCTGTTTATATTGATAGATACTGATCTATCAGTATCATTTATATTTATATTGATACTGATTTGACCTAACCAAGAAAGGTCAAATCAGTAAAGAAGAACAGAGGCGGATGAAAAGCAGTGGACCTATCATCCCACGCTTCTACGGACGCCCCAAAATACACAAGCCTGACATACCACTCCGTCCAATTGTATCATTACCAGGCACCCCCACATACAACATAGCTAAAGAACTTACAAGAAAACTTGGGCATCTCACAGAGGAGAGTGAATACTCTATCAATTCCCCACTACAGTGCCTCCAGAAAATCAAAGACATAAAAATAGATGAAGATGAAATTATGGTGTCATTCGATGTCACTGCACTCTTTACATCCATAGACCAAGCACTAGCGATTGAATCCATGGCAGCAGTTCTACGTAACACACTCGACCTAACAAGATACACCAAGATCAAAATACCCAGAATCATGGACCTCATCAACCTCTGCCTCACCACCTACTTTCAGTTCGATGGACAAATATTCCAACAAATCAAAGGAACACCTATGGGATCACCACTCTCAGGACTCATAGCAGAGATAGTAATGCAACATCTTGAAAGGATAGCACTCCCACACATACAACCCAAAGTATGGATCCAGTATGTAGATGACACCTTCGTCATAAAAAAAAAGGGTCAACTGGAGGAAACACATGAAGCCATCAACAACATCTTCAGAGGAATAAAATTCACAAGGGAAGAAGAAAACAACAACACACTACCCTTCTTGGACATCCTCATCAGTAGAGGAAATGATGGCATTCTAGAAACACAAGTCTACCGGAAATCTACCCACACTAACCAAGTGCTCCACTACCAAAGCAATAACCCAACCTCACACAAGAGGAGCTGTGTAAGAACACTATTCAGACGAGCACAAACGCACTGCAGCAACCCAGAACACCAGAAAAAGGAAACAGACCACTTATATAGCATCTTCCAGCAAAATGGATATCCACACAACTTTATCAAAAAGTGCCTGACCACTCAACCCACCACAGCAAAACCAACAGAAGCTATGAAAAGGATTACACTGCCATACATCAGAAACATCTCAGAAACTACTAATAGACTGTTACATCCACACGGCATCACTGTAGCACACAAACCTACCAAAACCCTTCAGAACATTGTAAGTAAACCAAAAGACCCAGTAGCCCAAGAAGAAAAAACAGGAGTTATCTACAACATACAGTGTAAGGACTGTAACAGCCACTATGTAGGACAGACTGGCAGAAGACTAGCAGAACGCATCCACGAACACCAACTAGCAGTCAGAAGACATGATGAAAACTCCTTAATCTCACAACACATGGACAGACTTAACCATACTTTCAACTGGGAAACTGTGAGCATATTAGACCAGGCCAAATCCAAAAATGCTAGAGAATTCCTAGAAGCTTGGCACTCAGACAAAGCAGCCATCAACAGACACATAGAGGTTAACAACATTTACATACCATTCATAAGAGACAATAGAATAGCCAGAAGACCAGAACACCCCTGGGCCAGCAATCAACAACAAGATATGCATAGATTAACAACAAGATTAGCAGCAGAGGAGCAATCAAACAACACAATAGACCTTAATCAAGGAACTATTAACTCAGTCAATCACCCTAACAGCACACAACAGCCCAATCAAGGAACTACCAAGGAGAGTACAAGACCCCCACCAACACAGGCAGGACAAGCCAGGGTATATAAACAGACAGCAAGTTCCACTCCCTTTTCGCACTGAAGATGTTGCCTAGCCTGGCAATGAAACGTCTGCATGAAAACAACAAGGCTCAGAGAGCACCAAAGACTCCCCGGTTATATATCACTTTATGCATTAAGTTTATTGGAAAACTTGTGAAAATTATACTTTGTAGTAACGAGTAATAGTGATGTGGGTATGTGTGTTGTCCTAATATTCACTCAGGCACACAATTGTGGTTTTGCCTCTTAACACTTGATGAACAACTCTTGATGAACACTCCATTGTACTTTTGAAAGTAATTCATAAACAATGGGGTTATTTTCAGCATTGCTGAACATGTTCATGAAAAGACATCACTTTCAGATTAACCATATTGAAAACATATTCAGCCATTATTAATTAAAATGATGTTGAATTATTTTATTTTTAACTATATTCATTTTCTCTTCCTCTTCATTGAGTAACAAATAAAGAATTAATTTTAGAAAGAACACATTTTTGTATTCTAAAATATTACCAGTATTTTTATATATATAATAAATACTAGAAATAAAGAACTTTGGCATTATTTTATATATCGTTCTGGTCAATTGCATTGTGTAAAAATAAAAATAAGAAAAATTGTTGATATCTTCATCTTATATCAATTGTTCCTAATGCTCCATTTACAGTATCAGTACCAATTCTAAAATTCTGAATATCATCCAGAGAAAAAAAGTTACTTTTTCTTAATAGTGTCATTATCAACACAATTTCAATGTCACTATAATAGATTTAAAGTTCAAAAACTAGCAAAATAAGCTAGCCTGTTTCCAAGATATCATGGGGATGCAGGGTCTCCTGTTCATTTAGATGTATAACATTTTAAAACGTTATGCTAAGTAGCAATTTCTATTGAAAGGAGTTTGGCTTTTCTGACTTACAGTAATGGTTCTGCTTATCATCACTTCACATATGCTCTATTAAAAACTTCCAACTTTTCACTACTATCAAGTCCTTTACAACTTCAAGCTTTTTTGGAGCTGTCTGAAAGCATATTTTGATTTGAATATGTCTGTTACTTCTACTTAGAGCAGGGGGGTGCGATGGCTCAGCAGGTAAGATACCAGGCTTGTTGATCGGAAGATCACAAGTTCGAAGGTTCAAATCCCTAGCCCCGCATGATGGAGTGAGCTCCCGCATTCGCCCCAGCTCTTGCCAACCTAGCAATTCGAAAGCATGCAAATGCAAGTAGATAAATAGGTACCACTTTGGTGGGAAGGTAACAGCGTTCCCGGCCACATGCCGGCCACATGACCACGGAAGCGTCTTCAGACAACGCTGGCTCTTCGGCTAACAAGCGGAGATGAGCACTGCCCCCCTAGAGTCAGACACAAATGTGCAGGGGAAACCTTTACCTTTACCTACTTAGAACACTTTCAAAGTGGTGATAAGGTCATGAGTCACTGTAGCATGGTCTTCCTGCTCTAAGTAGGGTCACAACCAGTGCACCAGTTGAATCTGGGAAAAGCACCCTGGCCACAGCTTCTATCTGCTGTTCTAGCAATAGCCATGAGTCCAAAATAACTCAAGTCACAAACCTGGTCCTTCAGGGACAGTGCCACTCTTTCAAGAGACATTACTGGGGGTTGAGGAAACCCACCTTTTCCTTCAATGCCACTAGTAGCATTAATGAAACATTAATAATCTTCCTGATCTAGGAAATTATCTCTCCCTCCAATGGAGCCAAGAGGGGCAGGAATCCAGCCCACATTTGGTAGAGAACACTTTAGACAGCCCCCTATCCACTTCATTGGATGTCACACATCAAAAGAAATTCTAGGCAACTAAGTAAGATGAAGCCCCATCATTATCCTGGACCCTGCCAATTGCAGAAGTAGCAAATACTGTATATATACTATAGTAAACTATACTATAGTAAAGTAGTAAATATATATACACACACAAATACATATACATATATACATACACATATGCATACATACATACACATGCATACTAATATATATACTCATAATGCTACTCGTTTTTTGGAGTAAGTACCCTTATGCAAGTATGGGGTGGGGGGAATAAAAAGTAGAAAGCAAAAGAAATTAAATGCAGAAAATAAGAAAAGAAACTAAATTTAGTTTAAACCAACACCATCCGCTATCTTTTCCACCATGTTCATTCGCTAATTCATTCATTGCCTTTTGTTCTTTAAACTTCTCACATCATTCACTCTATCCAACCATGAATTTCTTGCTCTTCTCCTTCCTCTCAAACTATTCACTGTTCCTTCATATTGTTTTGCAATGTGATCCTTTTTCCTTCAACAAATAGATATTCCTTTCACAACCACCTACTATCTTTACACCAGCATCTGCACAACTTAATATACCTCCATTCATTTCCCCATCTATAATAAAAATTCTACTAAGGTAAATTTATCTGCATGCTCTAATTTTCACCTTTTATACATTACATTCAAACTTCAATTATTTGCTACATTTTCTAAACAAAACATACCTACCTAGGTCTTTGATACATTAATTTTCAGAATCATAACCTTTGTGTAATCATACAGTATGTCTTACCTTTTTTGCAAATAATTCAGGTGCTCTTCCAACAACAGAACTCTCTACATAGAAAAGTACATACAGCGTCATTTCTTTGATAGAACAAGGCTAATGTCACCACAAGCATTCCTTATAGATTTATGTATAAATATGTAAAACAATCAAGGGGGCATTATACATCCTTTGTTTTACTCCCTGATCAATGTTAAACCAGGTTCTAAGTATTCAATTAATTATCACTCATGCTATGTTTCCATCATGTGCCTCTCTTAATGCCTTCAGCAACCAACTTTAACTTCCACATCTTCACAAAACATTCCATAATTTAACTCTATTGATTTTAATGTAAAATTTCTCTGAATCAACTAATGAAGAATAAATTCTCTTTCATGGATCATACATTTCTCTTTTATTTTTTATAGTAAATTTTATTAGGTTTCAAGAGAGAATAAAAACTACAAAGAAAGAAAAAACTACAAAGAAAGAAAAAAACTAAAAAAGTACAGAAAGACAAGATAATTTTTTTTTTCAAATTTACAAAAAGATGTGGGTTCTGACATTTAACAGCAAGGATATACAAATTTTTTTCCATAATCAATCTCTTACTCTATATTAAACCAAAAAACCACATTATTTCTATAGGTCATTCCACTTTAACACATAATAAAAATCACTAAGTACAGTTACTCTTTCCCCTTATATTAAAATAAAGAAAAAAAAGTTCATATAAACCTCCTAAACATCTTTCTCCCCTCCAAAAGATATAACATATTTAATTATTCCCTTCCTACCACTATTCTGGGGCGCGGTGGCTCAGCGGGTTAAACCGCTGAGCCGTTAGTCTGCCGACCATAAGGTTGGCAGTTCGAATCCGCATGGCGGGGTGAGCTCCCGTCACTAGCCCCAGCTTCTGCCCACCCAGCAGATCGAAAGCTAATGGCAAGTAGATGAATGGGGACCACTCACGTGGGCCAATTTGCTGGCGTCCTTTTCGGAGGGTCGCCCTGGGACCAAGAAGAGCTGGTGATTCCCGTAGATGGCGGCGGAGAATGGCAGAGGATGGCGGATCCCGAAAATGACAACTTCCTGGACATCAGCAGCTGGCTCGGAAGCAAAAGTTTCTGGGAGATGTAGTCTGACCTGCGGATGAAGAGCCGGTTCCCTCTCCCCTTCCCTAACGTGCGGGTAAAAATGTATGATGTCAATTAATGTAAGCCGCCTAGAGCCCTCCGCTTAGGGGGGGATAGGCGGGGTATAAATACAATAATAAATAAAAATAAATTCTATACATTTCTGTCTACTATAATAAGAATCAAATTAAAAAGAACGTAAGTTGTCTGCTATTATACTTAATAGTACAATAATTTTAATAAACCCAATCTTAATAAACCCAAAAAACAAAGACAATTCAAAACAGTAATTCCATATCTTTAAAGGAATAACATCAGTCAAATCCTTAAGGCAAACCAGATATTCTTCAACCCTTATCCCACTTCAAAATAAACCAGAGCAGTTACATATCCCCACAATGTGCACAGAGCTTTTCTCTCGAAAGAATCAAACAACCCAACTGCCCCCCTCAAAGATTCCAGGTTCTCTTCATGGCATTCCACCAGTTGATCAATTTTACTTATGGCTTGCAGATCACTCTCTCCCTCAGATTTCTCCAACTCCATTATCCAATCTTCAACCAGCATCTCAACAAAAAAATCCCAATCTCAGTCTTAAAAAAAAACCTTTCTATTGCTCTTAAAGTCCTCAATTTCATCCACCACATCCCCAACTTGATGGCACATTTTAGATCTCATATTTTCCACAATGTCCTGGATATCTTGCATAAAAGCTTGATAGAAGTCAGAAGAAATCTGTTTAAAATCCTCCATGTCTCACGCAGTAGATTATGGCATCCCCTAGGACCTTAACCAGCGAGAGTCGAAGATATGGAAGAGTTCTGAAGTGTGTTTACATAAAGTGAGAGTGAGATAACAGACTGTTCTCAAGGGAAAGTGAAAACAGAAAGCTGAAGGTTCAAATCAGCTGATTCAACATGTAGGAAAATGCTTATATCTTCAAATTTAATACAAAAATAATAACAGGAAGGCAATTGTTTAGTCTCAATCTTTGGAATTTCCTTTGGAAGGAAAATGAAATCCAAAACTTAAAAGATTTTTTTTTAAAAAAAAGTTATCCCAAAAATAATGTTAAGCACCAAGAGAACAAGCTTCTCCTCACTGTAGAAAGCCTCTCTTGTGCTTTTTTGTTGTTGTTTATTCATTCAGTCACTTCTGACTCTTCATGACTTCATGGACCAGCCCACACCAGAACTTCCTGTTGGCCGTCACCACCCCCCAGCTCCCCCAAGGTCGAGCCCGTCACCTCCAGAATATCATCCATCCATCTTGCTCTTGGTCGTCCCCTCTTCCTTTTGCCTTCCATTTTCCCTAGCATCAGCATCTTCTCCAGGGTATCCTGTCTTCTCATTATGTGGCCAAAGTACTTCAGTTTTGCCTTTAATATAATTCCCTCAAGTGAGCAGTCTGGCTTTATTTCCTGGAGTATGGACTGGTTTGGTCTTCTTGCAGTCCAAGGCACTCTCCAGGAAAACCTGCCTGAGCCCAAAAATAGTTACTGCGTTGTCACCTCCGCCCGCTGAATCAGTGGGCACAGCCGTTCAGTCCGCCATTCCCATGGATCATACATTTCTCAATGACCTGCTGAAGACCAAAAATCTACACATCTGTGTGGCATGAAGTCACATTGCATTTTCCAAATATTCTTTGTCACTTCCCTATCCTTTTGATCAGAAGTCTGCCAATAATTTCCCAGGCTAATTTACTCTCCCCTTGTAGTGTTTGTACTTCTTGTCATACTTGTGTAATTGAAAATAACATTCTTCCTGTTTTCATGCACATATGCACTATCACATGTTAAAGAAATTGCACAACCACTCCCCATTTTAATATTGCTCATTTATACAATGTACACCTGCAGCCATACTATTTTTTCAGCATTCTGATATCATTAATGACTTTCTTTTCATCATTTCTTTTTCTTGGCACAAACATTTATAGAATTCATTTCAATTCTGCTCCTCAATTTATCACTGTAATTATCATACAAATATCTAAAAATTTCCTTCCAGCATCCCACATTTCAGTTTCATTACACATCATTTCATGTTTTTATTCTTAATTCCATTCACTCAGCTGGAAGCTCCTTTTCACCTACTTCCAAAACATTCATTTCCATTAGAACTGCTCTGCTTTAATCTTAATTGTTCCTTGCTCTCGTTGATAACACATGCCCTTTACTATATATTATTCTTTACATTCAAAGTTGCAATATCACTATACCATGGCTATCACCAGAAAGACTCATGAATGTTGACTTCCACCACCCATCCTGGCTTTAGTTATTGCAGCTTTCACAGAAAGCTTTTTAGTGATGTAAAGAATGAGTAATCTAGGCAACAGTCTTATCCATGCCATGTGAAAGATTCCATGCTAATTGACCCCCTGAAGACAAAATACTAATCTGTTTTTGGCACATCTTAGCCACTATGTTAGAAGGGCAACCAAAGCCCCAATTTACTCCAAGCATATTCACATCATTTTATGAAGAGGATTTTCATACAACCCCCAATTATGAGATATGCATGCAATGTACTAACGCAATCAGGAAAGTGAGACATCATTTAAATATGATGAATGACACATAAACTGTTTTTTTTAATGGAAAACAAACAAACAAAAAACAGCAATTAGTGAATGTGACTCCTTAAAGCGAAATCCTTGAAGCAAAATGGGTTTTGCCCCTGGGTTTGCTTTATAAATTCTGCAATCCATCCTACCATTTCATTATGCTGACTATGTAGACTTAGCCTCAGTTTGAAGGACATTATCATGATCAGGTGACATACATATAGCGCTGCATGTATAGGCTTTTCTTCTAGAGACATGATTTAAATGATGTGTGTATGTGTGTGGGTTGGTGTGGGGGTGAAATTTAACTAGAATGGTCTAGTTTAATTAATTTAACAAATACACCATATAAATTAATATTATATTATAGATTCTAAGAATAGAATATAGTACTTGTATAAATAACTGAAAGTTACAATGGAAAAGAGCTACCTAATCATGAAGCCTATAAATAAAAATAATGTCAAAATTCTTATTCTGAAGAACAGATTTGAATTTCATATAAAACTAATGTGTTGTTTTGGACATAAAAAATGATCTGAAATGAAAAGGAATATGCACTATTTAAAAACACTGTTTATAGCTGAATACATGTATTTCAACTACCTTGGAATATAATTACTGAAATCCCCAGATTTGGCCATGCTGGCTGGGAATTTTAATACTAGTAGTCCAATATATCTAAGAAACAAAGGTTGGGAAAGGATGGTCTACCTAATTGAACATGATAATCTTCATAGTGCATATTCTAGATTCTGTTGCACCTTTAGAATCTGATCTCTAATAAAGCATGTTGAATATATGAAGAATAAAACTTAATTGTTAATTAGTGGCATGGCTTGGGTATTTTGGAGAAAATGGTGTATGTTTGTGTGTGTGTGTGCGTGTGTGTAATTTCAGGACTGTAATATTTTGAATTCTCCAGGCATGGTGACTTCCAGATGAATGGATTTCCAGTTCCCAAATTGTTAGCAATAACAATACTAGATATGGAATTCTTGGAACTGGTAGTCAGTGTAAATACAAAGCAATCATAATGGGGGAGCCTGAATAAGCTCTGTGAATGGTCAGTCTCATTTTAATTTCGGTAACCTTCAAACTGCAGCTCAGTTCACAATTGTGTTTACATACTTCAACTTGTTTTAGCACCATTGTAATTTAGTAAAATGAAACAGCTCCATTATTTGGTAATGTCTTGCCTAACCACTTTAAGCTTAGCCCACATTTCACTTTCTCCCAGTGGGCAGCATTTAAGACACTGGCTGCTGGGTTAAAGGGGATGCCTGTTAGGCGCCTGAAGATCCCTCCTCACCCACCTTACCAGGTGGCTGTCTCGGGGGGATGTCTGGGGGTGTCCCGGTCCCCATGGTCAATGAGTTGGGGGATGGATGAGCTGGAGAAGCCAGACAGAGCCCCACGGAGCTCCCTGGAGCAGCAGAGCAACAGAGCAGCAGAGGCATGGCGCAGCAGCCGAGTGGTGCGAGCAGCTGCAGGGAAACCAGGAGGTATACCACAGCAGACAAGTGCTGCAAAGAACCCTTGGGGTGGCCCGGCAGACCCAGTATGGAGCCTGGAGGGCAGCCCAGCAAGCCCAGACGGAGCCCCCTGGAGAAGTGGAGGCATGGTGCGGCAGCCAGGTGGTGCGGCGAACCCAGGAGGTACAGCATGGCAGCCGGGAAGCACGGTGAAAGATTGGGGTGGCCCAGTGGACCAAGCACAGAGACCCCTGGAGAGCAGCCCAGCGGGCCCAGACAGATCCCCCTGGAGCAGCAGAGGAACGGCGCGGCAATGGAGTGGCACGTCGAACCCTTAGAGAAGCCCAGTGGACCCAGAGGGTCAACTATAAGTCTCCCGTGATCCCCCAGCTCAGCGACTGAATACTGTGCTGAACCGGGTGGCCCGGCAAACTCCCTGGGCCAAGGGGCCAAGCCGGCTTGTGAGCCCGCCAGAGTAAGGAGCCAAGCACCATGGCAGATGGGAGCGACCTGGTGGATGTTGGCCAACGAGCCCCTCAGAACAGCAGAGGCTGGGGTGGAGACTCCCAGAGCAGCAGGAGCAGCAGGAGTTTGGTCCACAATAGAGAGCTATGGTGAGGCAAGTGGGCGAATGAGCCCTCAAAGTGAAGACCCAAGTGGGGCAGTGAGCCCCCTGGAGTGAGGGAACAAGTGCCCTGCCGGGGTCCCTCCATTGTGATGAGTGGGACACTCCCTCCCTGGTGTGATAAATGGGGAGGGAGCCTGAGAGTGGATGAGGTGTGTATGTGGGGAACCTCCCTCCTTGAGTGAGAGTCAGGGAGGAGGAGAAGTGGGTGGGGTGCCCCCTGCCGGCTATTGAGAGAGTCCGGGGAAGGGGGCATGGTAGATATGGGGGTGATGGTTGGGTTCCCACAGCGCTGAGAGCAGGAGCTGAAGTGCTCAGGAACTTGCCACCTCCCCATGACTGCTTGGTATATGTCTGTTGTTGTATGGTTGGATGGAGGGACCTCTAACCAGAGAACCCAGAGGGCTGGGATTGGGGGAAAATGGAAATGGGAGCTCTGAGGGATTTAGGGAAGGCTATTCCAGTCAGGTGGTAATGGGGCGGGGGTGTCATGGTTCCGAAAGGGAGTGAAAACCTGGCTTTGCCACCTCACTTGGGGTGGGAGTGGGGATAGTCAATCATGGGGGTGGTTTGCGCCTTGATGAGGCCCCAAGGAATGTATATTTTATATAAATGTTAAATATTTTTATATTTTATATTTATGATGTACTTGTTTTTATGATTTTAATCTATTGTTATTTTAGTTTAATTGTAAACTGCCCAGAGTTGCTTGCAAGATGGGTAGTGCAGAAATGTGATAAATAAATAAATAAAATAATTGTAATTTAGTAAAATGAAACAGCTCCATTATTTGGTAATGCCTTGCCTAACCAGTTTAAGATTAGCCCACATTTCACTTTCTCCCAGTGGGCAGCATTTAGGAAGTTAGTAATATGTCTGTATGCCTTAATCAAGCAAGCCCAAATGTTAAGTAATTTACAGGATAACATTAGAGACTGTTACAAGTGACATATTGTAATATGTCATTGAAAATCAGCTTCCCTTTGCACATTTGATCAACTGCCAGATGGAAGCTTTTATCACATTTATTTGATCTGAAATATACATAGTAATTACACTGAACCTTTTGATTTAAACCTTTATTACTGTCTCCAGAGAAACCAGGAATGAATCTGTCAGTGGCACCCTGGTGTAGATGCAACCTGGTAAGGCAAATTCTAATACTTTTTTTTCAGCAGTATGTTGACACAGGGACAATCAATCTTGCTGGGAAGAAAAACCCAGTAAGGGGTAAGAAAATGCCATGAACCAAGTACAATCCTGCTTTTTATTATTCACATTAAAATCCTTTAGAAAACCACACACAATCTTGGGAAGCTCATAAGCCCAGTCAACATCATTAGGAGTCCATTTAATTATTCTGAATAGCATTTATGGATGGATGGATGGATGGATGGATGGATGGATGGAAGGAAGGAAGGAAGGAAGGAAGGAAGGAAGGAAGGAAGGAAGGGGGAGGGGGAGGGGAGATTATAGTTAAAAATAATTTTTTATTAATTTGGTTAACAAAAAATTCCTTCAAATAGGCTACAATTAAATATAACATTGAATTTGTTTTCAGATTAACTGGAAAAAAGTCTAATGTTAAACCATTAACTTAATTGTTAAAATAAATCAATGTAATTTTACTAGAACAAGGGGAAAAAATAACTCCTTTATTCTTGCTGCTGTCATATAATTTATCTTATCCTTTTTTATCCTTTTGATCCCCCATCCACACACAAAAAAAACCTCGATATTTTAAATAGCAACCATGGGTACCAATGGAGATTTTTATTTTTTAAAAAAATAGAGAAAGAATAGAGGCTTCTCTCCTCTCATGTGGTGGCTTTGGTTCATTAGGAATCAGAATGCTTGTGAATAAAATTAAAGAAGGGAGTAAGATGCATGTTATGTATATATGCGTAATATGTTATTTGATTCTCAGAACACTATCACCACTCTGTGGAGGAAATGTTTTTCTACATTGTTCATACCCTCAAGAATAGTCTGCTTTTCTTTTATTGGTAATGATTTCATATCTATGTTTCTGGAAATACCCAAGGGTAGATAATTTAATATCCTTCAGAAGTTTTAAATTCCTGGGCAATCCCAGACAGTATGGCTATGATAAGAGACTATGGGAACTGTAGTGCCCTATTTCTGGATACACCCCTATCTGTGTTTTGCTCATGATATCTGCAAGTGATCTTTGTTGTGGGTTTTCCGGGCTGTGTGGCCGTGTTCTGGCAGTTTAGGAACCAAAGCTGCCAGAACACGGCCACACAACCCGGAAAACCCACAACCACCATCGGATTCCAGCCGTGAAAACCTTCGACTATACATTGATATTTGTTTTGTTTTGTTTTGTTTCAATAATTTAATTTAATTTAATTTAATTTAATTTAATTTAATTTAATTTAATTTAATTTAATTTAATTTAATTTAATTTAATTATTTTTTAATTTAATTTAATTTAATTTTTAATTTAGACACCGCTCGACTCTAAGCAAATCTATTTTAACCTTCTGTTGCCATTATAGTAGGTTCCTTGTCTACTTGTGAATTAGAAATAGGTTAATAAAACTTGTGAATCCACAGAGGATTATGGCAAATAGCACAGGGTGTAATTTATGTGCATTATATTTTAAATGATTTCCACACATTAGAGAACAAAAGAGATGCAAGCACTGAGAAATATCCTTTTGTCAATTTTAAAAATCAGGTAATGAGCTGACCACTTTAAAGCATTTTCATTGTAAAATTACTTGATATGTATGTAATCAAAAATAGAATTGTGTTATGCTCTAATTAGAGAAAAGAATTTCAAGTGAGGAAGCTCAATTTTTTCTAGACAACTTTTTTTTAAAAAAAATAATTTCATTGAGTTTAAAGCAAAGATAAAAACTACAATAAAAGGAAAAAACTGCCAAAAAAAAGAAAATAAAAAACTAAAAAAATGAGAAACACAAGAAAAAAGAATGTTTTAAAGATTACATAGAAAGGTGACTTCCGACTTTCAACAGGAAGAATGTAAAGCAAATTCCAAATCAATCCCTTACTCTATATCAAACCAAGATCACATTATTTCTATAAATCCTTCCATTAACACATATACAAATCACTAATGCAATTGCTCCTTTCCCTTGTATAAAAAATATATTTATATAAATTTCTAAATCAACTTCCCTCCCCCATAAAAATATATCTATTAGTTTCCTTCCCACCATGATTCTATATATTTCTTTCCACTATAATAAAAGTCAAATTGTAAAAACATATATTGTCTACTTTTTAAATTAATAATACTGCATTAATAATTTAATTAATTAATTAAATTTAATACTCTTATTAAACCTAAAAATCAAACAATTATTATTATACCTTATGAATACCTTATAAGACAAATCAAACAAACCTTAAGAAAAATCAAATCTTAATCCGAATAATTAAAGAAAAATGAAATAATAATAACCTCATTATCAATCCAATTACACATTCTTAATTTTACCCACCTCAACATATACCAAAGCATTTACATATCTCCCTATTAACCCCAAGACATCTTTCTTGCATAAATCAAACAGCCCAACTGCCCCCTTAAAATCTCAGACTTCTCAGCAAAAATTTTCTTACAAGAATCAAACAGCCCAACTACCCCCCTTAGAAACTCAAACTCCTCAGCAAAAAAACTCCCACAAGGCAGATTCTCTTCTCTCCCATAACAATTCCCCAGAAAGCCATAACAATTCCTCAGAAAAAAGGGAGGGTTACAAACTCTCCTTGTAAACTGCAGCTCAGACTGTTGTCTTAACCCCTTCACCAAAATGTAATCTTTGTCTGGCATTACTTCAGTCTTGCTATCAGTTCCATCCTTATCAAAATCTTCATCTTCCTCCATAACACCTTCAGCCAGATGACACAGCTTAGTTCCGAATGAAATTGGCACAAGGGAAAGTACGTTAAGAAGCAGATCCCAAAGATAGTGAACAGAAAGCTGAAGATTCAAAGCAACAAATCCAACGTGTAGGGAAATATCAATTCTTCAAATTCAATACAAAAATAGTAACAGGAAGGCAATTCTTTATTCTCAGTCCTCCTTAATATTTATATGGGAAAACAAGCCAAAACTTAAAAATTTAAAAATTAAATCCAGAAATAACAATAAGCACCAAGAGAGTCTGCTTCTTCTTTCTGTAGAAAGCCTCTCTTGGGGTATAAAAACTTTAAAAAACCAATAAATTGGGTGCTTAAGAAATGGGGTGACTGGACTTACCATCCCTTTAAGGGCTGCAGCATGGCTCGGAAATGATGAAGTCCCAGCCTCCCAGCAAAGTCTTACCAGTCAATCACGCATGCTGTCCACGATCTCCTGGCTACAACTAAGCGTCTGGAGGACGAATGGGTCGATTCCAAGCATTTTCCTTGATCCAGAGAAATGCTCTGGGCTATAGGAGAAACCAGCCTGTGCCCGGAAAAACTGCCATGATGCTAGTTCTGCCCGCGGAGCTTGCGGGCAAACCTGCTCAGTCTGCCATATTCCCACCGGACGTTTTTCTAGACAACCTTTTAACCAAAACACATTTCCATGACAGTGGAATAGAGGAAAAGGAGGCCTTTAAATAAAAAGCACTCTAATAGATTGTCATAGTCTGTATATAATATAAATGGGATAGAGACATGCCTGATGCATGTTCAGATGGGTTGAGGTATGGCTCCAGCTGACATATTAAGTATAATGTGAACAATGGCCCAAGACATATTGCTTCCTAATCTGAGAGATACATGACACCTCTTCTCAAGTCCATGATCAAAAGACAGGTAGATTGATAGATAAAATAAACTTCAATACTGAGGAACCTTGTAGGATGTTATAGGCCAATGGCTATTGTGCTAAACCATACTTTAAATCCTTGGATTGATTACTTTACCTTTTGATAACTTTTGCCAAAAATAGAATGTTTGAAAGGAGGTTGCACAGTCTCTCACAAGGATTTGCTACTTCCCTTGAAGGCAGTGCCACAACCATTTTGGAATTTATCAGCCACAAAGGGCAAATCTTAAGTATACAAGAAGTTTTTATCTATTCTCTTTTATCCAGAACTATCCACATTCTCAAGATGAACAAGCTGAAAGGAGCTGAATCCAACTGGGCATATGATCACCTAGATTACATTTTCTTTTTTTTCCCAAGTTTTTATTATTTTTTACAAAAAAGATAAAAAACTACAGAAAACAAAACACTACAAACAAAAAAAAACATTAAAAGTGTAAAACCACAAAAGAAAAGACTTTTAAAAAGTTACATACATACAGGTGGCTTCCAGCTTTCTACAGCAAGAATATACAACAATTCCCACAAACAAACCCTTTCTCTATATCAAACCATAATCACATTATTTCTATAAATCCCTCCATTAACACATATATAAATCTCTAATACAATTGCTCCTTCCCCTTACATTATATATATAATATATACACACATACACATACACATACACATACACATACACATACACAAACACAAACACAAACACAAACACAAACACACACATATTTAAATTTTTACTTCAAACTTCCCTTCTTAAAAAATAATCAATTTATTTTTTTTTCTTTCTACCACTATTCTATATAGTTCTGTCTACACAATAAACATCAAATTCAGTTATTTCACCATTACACCAACAGCATTTTTTTACAAAGATCTGACAGTCCAATAGCCTCAAAAAATACAAACTTTCCAGCAGAAAAAAAAAAAACCTCCCCCATTCCATACTCTTCTTTCCCATAACATTGATTGAAATAGTTATAACATTTCCCCCGCTTGGAAGTTCCTTTTGCATTCCTAAAGTTAAACAATCATTTTAATCCCATAAACAGCAATCCAGAGTTTTCAGCTGAGAGTTTTCCATTTTCCCCCACAACAGTAAAAACACAATCTTTTCCAACATTGTCGTCTTCTTCTATCATAGTATTTTCATATAGTTGTTTCATTTTAACTAGAATCTCATCTCGAATGTCCCAAACAGTCTGTATAATGATTTGACAACCCTTTAAAAAAAAATCTTCTTGCTGACAACGTAATTCTTTGAGATCTTCTTTAAAATCTTCCATTGTTCAAACAGTAAATTATAGCACACCCTAAAAAGTTAACTCACAGAAATAGAGGTTAATAAATTAATCCAAAATTAACCAAAGAAAATATACTAGCAGACAGTTTGGAAAAAAGTAAACAGAAAGCCTAAAGTTTAAAATAAGAAATGTGTAGAAAGAACACTTCAACCTTGAAATTCAGCAACAAAGATAACAACGGAAAGGCAATGTTACAGCTCTCAATATAACCCAGATGGGGGAAAAAAGCCAAAACTTTTTCTTTTCTTTTTTTATAGTTAAAAAACTCCAAAAATAGCTATAATCACCAAGAGATTCCACTTTTTCTTACTGTAAAAAGCTTCTCTTAAGATACAAAACTTAAAAAAACTAATTGGGTGTTTAAGATATGGAACTTATTTCCCTTTTGAAGGGAGTGCATACATGGATTAGAAGAAGATTAAATCCCAGCCTCCCAGTGTAGTCTTACCGCTCGGTCGCAGACGCTGTCTACAATCTCCTGGCTACAACTCACCATCTGGAGGACAAATGGGTTGATTCTCAGCATTTTCCTTAATCTGGAAAAACACTTGGGGCTACAGAAAAACCTGTCTGTGCCCAAAAAACTACCATTCTGCCAGCTCTGCCCATGGAGCTCACAGGCAAAGTTGTTCAGTTGGCCATTTTCCACAGGAAGCTCACTTAGATTACATTTTCTTGATTTGCCCCAATATTGGAGTTAAAATCAGGGTAGATCTCAGTCACTTTATTCACAATGAAATAATTGTTCCTGGCAAGTTTCTGAGCATCATGAGGCTGTCAAAAAAAACCCCACAAAACACTGTGATAGAAAAACTTCATGAATCTGTTTGCTAAGTGTCAAAGTGTCACATGCAAAGTCTTAAGAACAGAATGTAATGTTAATATGAAAACATGAAGAGATAATAAATTTTGTTTTCCATTAGTATATTAAGTTTATTATACTACTGAACATAAATGTTATATCTGAGTGTACATCAATGAAAATATTTAGTGTCCTGGAAAGCAAATCATAAGCTTGGGTCACATTTTGAAAGAATCAAGCCACATTCATTCTACTTAAAAAACTGACCTCTGAAAATGGTCTGATGGAAAATTGCATGAAGACTGGTTTTATTATTAGACAAATGTGAATCCAATGGGGGAGGGTGCTCTTTTCTTTGCAAACTTTTGAAAATGATCTATAGCACTTTGTTCTTGTTCTGTTACAGAGATATTCTCTGTATCAATCCATTCTTATGACATTACTGAATGTATTCATATATCCATATCTTTGTATCTGTATCGCCCATATTATTTACATTATCTATATCTACATCTAAGTATATCTTCATCTGTATCTCTCTATAAAGTCTATATATTGCTATATCTATCTATATCCATATTATTTTTTTGGAGGGGGGACTTTCCTAAATCCTTAATTTTCTGCTGTCATAGGAAAACCATTAGAAGCATTTTCAAGGGAGAAACTTTTTCAATTATCTGAACCTGCAATCTACCTTTTCTGCTATAACATTTTTTTGTTAACAATTAACATTTCAAAGAAATTAAGATGAAATTAATCTGTTTTTATGTGTTCTGGAAGTGTTAGTTCACTTGATGCCTTGCATGCATTGAAATAGCACTGATAATTTTTCTGAACCCATATGAAAGTTTTCTTATCAGACCAGACATTTCGAAGTGGTCTTTTGGTCTTGGCAGTGGTGTATTAAGACAGTGAGCACAATAGGGACAACTAGGAGGCTTTGTGCACACTCACAAACCATGTTCCTTCCTATAATGCTTGTTTTCTCTAACACATCACACAACTTACTATGGGAAAAAAAAGAATGCTGCATTGGTAAGGATGTCATTTAGAAATGTACTTGAATACAGAAAACAAATTGTTTCAAAACTACTAAATATATAATTAGCATCTTTCTTATGCAGATACTAATTATCAACAGTCTGATGGGAAAGGAGATAGGGACACATGTGATTTCTCTTGGCAAGCAAATGCTTCTCCTTTATCCCCATATAATCCCACACATATTTACTTTCTGAAGAGTTGCAAGCCTTAATTTATGGGTACCCAAAATATTGGTGTGTGTGTGTGTGTGTGTGTGTGTGTGTGTGTGTATGTATATACTGTATATACTGTATATACTGTATATACTGTACTGTATATATATCCAAATCAAAATCTATCCTTAATTCACCCTGATGAACAGGGAAATACTAATTGTATAAGATAATAGATAACTGAAAGTGAATTTATTTTTTATAATTCACTCAAGGGATTAGGCTGCTATCAGAAAATTGCAACAAGATAACACGTTGTTCCGTACGTAATACATTCCTGTATGTTTAATGGTTTGACAATAGCGATTGCTTTTTAGCTTTCCATATATTATTTGTAAAGTGTTTTTTTTTTCTTTTAACTTTTGAGATGACAGAAATCTCAGTTTCCAGGACCATCAGCTCATATTTCTGACGGTACCTTACTAAAATCATTTAAATAGCAATAATTACAATTGGAATTTTAAATTTCTAAATGCCTGTGTTTTATAGGCTTATTATAACTGAATCTGAATCCAGGTGCTTGGTGCTTGGATACAGCTTGGCTTGGGCATTAGCTGTAACCATACTTGGCCCAGGAATGCATCACTTTAGTGACCTACTTCACAACTGATTGCTACAATTCACTCCATGGACAATCCTAAAGACAGAACTGTAATGGCATGTGGGAAAGACCCTGGGAAACAGGGGGAAGAGATGCTACCTGGGAAGCGATCAGATAAGAGAGTGCATAGCCCACAGCTGCATAATGGGCAGAGAAAGAGACTCGGAAGGGACCCTCCCTAACTTTTCAGACTGTAAAAGAGACAGCTGGAGATTTGAACTTTCATACTTGCAGGTTTCTCTTAATGTAGCCTTACAATAAAGCAGAATTAGTTCATCTGGTTGTGTTTTCTGTCTGGTCTGCCTGGGAAGGCTGACAAGCACAGAAGTTGCAGCTGGTACAGTGTGTGTGTGTGTGTGTGCGCGCACCGTCAAGTAAATTGGATGATTTAATACCAGTCTTCAGAATATGTCTCTAGCTTTTTTCAAAGTACTAACTAGAGTCTATAAAGCCCAAAACAGCTACTGCCTTTTCCAATACCTTCCAATACCATATTTTAATATGGGGATGCTCTGATTCTGGCTCCACCTGTTTGGCTTGCAGTATGTAGAATAGGAATAAAGTCATCTTAGTATTAGTGCCCAATTTGCAGAGCTGTCTGAGAGGAAGTGCAGTTGCTCCCCATATTTTCTGGTTTTAAACAGCTACTTAAAACATGCTTGTTTACCCAGACATTTGTGGGCTTACATCTGCTCCAGTATCAGACTGCTTTTGAAGGGAATTCTGTTTTTGTAAAGTACATATTAAAGATATCCTATTAGTATACATATTTAATATACATGACACATATATTTTAATTATCTTTTTTTGGTGGGAGGCAGATTATATTATTATCTTTTGTTTGATCAGATTGTTTTCTTTTTCCTTTTCTGTGTTCCACTGTAGAATCTTCAGAAGGAAGACATGTATAATACTAATAATGACAACAACTAGAACAATAAAATAATTATACCATCTGAGTGACTGGGGCATCTTAGACACATTGATTATTTTATAATATGATCAAGAACTGACACCAAATTGCATTAGTGAATTACTTTCATGTGAAGCAGGAGTAGAGGTGGTATTGTTAAAATTACAGTTCTGCAACAGAAATCCTAGAGCTTGGAGCCAGGCAGCTTTTATTGGCAGCAATTTCTACCTTGTCTTCTTGGCTGTCTCTCCTCTCAGTTGGGCTTAATGTGTTGTGTTGCCATAGAATTCTTTGATCAGTGAGAAGAGGCAGCAGAAACAAATACAGGGTGAACTTAGGACAAGAACAATTGGCATTGTAGAAGCCAGCTGCTTATATCCGTGCTCCTCTAGGGGTTACTGGAGGGACTGCCAGTTGGTCCATAAGCAGTATATGGCAGGAATGATCATGGCAAGAACAGTTGTGGGGTGTCGTAATTCATATTGTGAGGTTTACAGTAGTGAAAATAGTGGCTGTGTGGAAGTTCCCTTAGCTGCATTACCTCTGGCTTCAAAAATATTATCTCACAAGCTGCTATTTATGACAGGAATTCTACAGAGCATCTCATATATATTCTATGGATTAGTCCAAGTCAGAATAGTGAAAATAAAGGCATGCATTAGCCAAATCATGAGCAAAAGGATGGTGAATTGTAAAAGCCCATGGTGGAAAAGTTATTATGAGTCTTTCTTTTCAACTTTGGTTAATAGGCTTAAATATATTGTCATATAAGTGAAGTATGAATGGTGTGGGTTGGAAAGAATCCTCTTAATCTCACAACACATGGACAGACTCAACCATACTTTCAACTGGGAAACTGTGAGCATCTTAAACCAAGCCAAATCCAAAAACGCTTGAGAATTCCTGGAAGCTTGGCACTCAGACAAAGCAGCCATCAACAGACACATAGAGGTAAACAATGGTATTTACATACCATTCATAAGAGACAATAGAAAAGTCAAAAGACCAGCAATCAACACCCAGATATGCAAAGAATAACACCAGGATTAGCACCAGAGGAACAATCAAACAGCACAATATACGCTAATCAAGGAACTATCAACTCAGTCATTCAACCAAGCAGGAAACAACAGCCCAATCAAGGAACTCCTAAGGAGAGAACAACACCCCCACCAACACAAGCAGGACAAGCCATGGTACATAAACAGAGAACAAGTCCCACTCTCTTTTCGCACTGAAGATGTTGCCTAGTCTGTCAATGAAACGTCTGCAAGAAAACAACAAGGCTCAGAGAACACCAAGGACTCCACAGAATCCTCTTCCCCAGACAATCCCATGGTTGATTTGCTATTTTTTCTCATCAAGCTCATTCAGCCTCTTTTTCTCCCTGTCATCTGACAAGAGATTTGAAAGGGTGTTTTACTGCCATCTGCTTTAACATGAGTAATAGTCCCTGCATAATCTATAATCCTGATAAAATAGGGTTCTGGATGGTAAAAAAGAACTATACTATGTTCAAGAAAATAGGAGCACAGCTCTCTTTCAGACATTGTAGAAAGAAGAGAGAACAAGGAATAGAAGAAAAGATATGTGGATGTAGGAAAGTTCAAACTAACATGCATATATTCAAGTTGTTGCTGGTAACCAACAGACACCTTAGCCCATGTGCAGTATTTAAGAATCCCTGAAGAGGGGTTTTGGTTACAATACTCATATTTATATGCTACAAAACATAAATAGCAATTTTCAAACTAATTGCTAAAATTAATTCCACCATGCATATAAACCATTAGCATATTGTCAGTGTATGTTAACAGTATCATTACAGAGTTGAAGTTTTGTTATGTACAAACAAATACATTTTAACATTACACGATCTGCTTCCTTCACCTCAATAATCATAGCTACCATCCCCAATGTGGCATTTTCCTGGCTGGGAATTCTGGCATTGGAGTTCTACAGAATGCCAAGTTGGAGAAAGCTCTCTTCAAGGCGAACAGACAAAATTTGGTGCTTGAGAACAAGCCTCCTCACAAATAAATGGTCAATATGGCAAGTTTTACAATGTAAAATATCTGATGGATTAATAAAAGCTATTTGAATCTGTTCCAGCATAAATCAGAAGGCTGCTTTAAATTCAAAAGTTAACACTTGAGAATGAACCATATTCTTTAGGGGTGCATTTATATTTATCTGGTTAAATTCATGCAGATTCAGTCATCTGTGGGACTTGCTCAGCTATACTTTATCTCCCTCTCTCTTTTTTATTTCTAGAGAAAGAAGGATAGACATGACAAAAGGAATGTATAAAGAATTCCCACTGAGATTCATTCCTATAAATTATGTATTATGTAGAGTCTATTCTGCTGATTTCATCTGATCCCCAATTCTCAACTCCTTATTTTTCCTTCTATAAATAGCCATGGATAGATATTCAGTTATAGAGCAGTGAAGACAGAACTCAAAACCTTTCTCATTTAGTAACTTCTGATAGAGATTTTTCTTTTTCTTTTTTTTGTCCTGCTTTTGTGTTGTGATGTCCAGAGGGCTGTATCAGTCTGGGACTACAAGCACTGCTGTATTGGTGATAAGATAGTATTGAAAAGAGTGAGGAAATAACTCCTCTGCATATTTTTAAAATGCCATATCCCTCCTTTCCACACACACACACAAAAAATCCCCTCATATTATTTTAAATTTCAGTATCAATACTTGGGTCATTTCATAGCCTCCTGAATAATCTATCATTTTGTCACTTTTTTCCCCACCAGATCCCAATACTTTGGCTGGAAAAAATGGACCAGATCATGCTCTTATAGGAGGAATAGTAGCTGTTGTTGTCTTTGTCACACTATGTTCTATAATTCTCCTTGGTCGATATCTGGCAAGACATAAAGGTAGGATGGATTTAATCAAACTGAACTTACCTTTTATCTTCTTTTCTTGGTCCCATGAAAACTCAGCTCCCATAAGGAAGCATTAGAGTTTGTTTGTTCTTTTGTTTGTTTGGGTTCTCATTTTTATCCTTGTGGTGTTTGCAAAACCCATCAATTTTACAGATGGATTATCTGTAGCAAAATAATATCTAGTAATTTGTCCCAAGGTCATGCTGGAAGTCAGTGACTCAGAGGAACTGACAAGTGAAAAGACAGTTTTGGGATAGCGGTTTGTGCAATGCTACAGACCTTCATGTTTGTATGTTTGCTTGTTTTCTTTAAGGAATTTTATTACATCAATCTTCTGTGCAAAGTGTATAAGCAAATGAGAACCCGAACAGATGAGAAACAGGCAATCATAAACTGTTGGCCTCAAATACAGTATGTGTTTAAAAACTCATAATTGGAAAAATACTGATTATTAAATTCCGAAGTCATTATAGTTTTTAATCTTTCCAAGAAAAATGTACTACCATTCAAACATATCTGAAAATGAATGACTGGACTGGGTCGCCAAGCATTAGTTTGAGTTGTGAAGTCAATTCCTACCATCAAAACACAGAACGGATCATTTAACTTTTATGTAGGTGGATGAAAACATGCATTTTTTAGTTTTACCTCAAATTTATTTTACATCTTTTGATTTTTTTTCCTTTCAGATATTTTGGTTTTGCTTTTTATAACCATAGACAGAATGTTTCATACAAAATCCAATTAAACAACCTTTCTATTGCTATTTTATGTGTGTGTGTGTGTGTGTGTGTGTGTGTAGATAGATAGATAGATAGATAGATAGATAGATAGATAGATAGATGATAGATAGATAGATGATAGATAGATAGATAGAGAGAGAGAGAGAGAGAGAGAGAGATTATATATAGACAGACAGACAGACAGACAACCTAAAACTAGATATCTATAGATATAAAGGTAAAGGTTCCCCCGCAGAGTTGTGTCCGATTCTAGGGGCTGGTGCTCATCTCCGTTTGTTAGCCGAAGAGCCAGCGTTATCTGAAGATGCTTCCACGGTCATGTGGCCGGCATGACACACACAGAACACTGTTACCTTCCCACCGAAGTGGTACCTATTTATCTACTTGCATTTGCATGCTTTCGAATTGCTAGGTTGACAAGAGCTAGGGCAAGTGCGGGAGCTCACTCCGTCACGTGGGGCTAGGGTCTTGAACTGCCAAACTTACGACCTTCTGATCGACAAGCCTGGCATCTTAACCACTAAGCCATTGTGCCCCCTATATATAGATACAGTATATATTACAAAATATGGTTTGGGGCTATTAATATTGAATCCCATAAATAAATAATTGAGAGTGAGCTCATTTGAATGCTGCATATTTATTTTTTGATAGTGTATGTATAGAGTTGTATTATGGATGTCTAGTGTATTTTATGTAACATTTTTAATAGAGGAATGTAACAAAGACAACATTGCTTTTGTGCCATGATAGTAATCCATTTAAATTGGTGAGACTTACTTACAAGTGCGTAAGTTCAGTCAGAAAAATTGAATGCGGCTTTTAATTTTTAATAAGCAAATCAGACAAGTTTATAAATAATTTTTCACCTTTAAACAGCTAGCCTGAAACAGGAACCTCATCCTTTTTAGGCATGGCAGGATGTCAATTCCCTTAATTGCAGCAATGGTTCCAAAACAAAATGTTGATTCTGTTTTTAGTTGAGTTCTCTGCTTGTTGAGATTGATGATCATAGTTAACTTCATTTTCTTGGAAAAACTAATTCAGCTTAATCTAGCTATACCATCCTTCTTTGAGATGTTGCTATCTAGAAGTGTTGCACTACAATTTCCATCATCCACATCTAGAATGGCATGTTTCCTGCAGGATGATGGAGATTAAACACATTTGGATGACAGCAGGTTAGAGAAAGCTATTAGAGAAAATAATAAACTCAGTTTTTTTCAAGTAGGAACTACTATTATATATTTTTAAACTTTCTGTCACAAATAGTAAAGCATTATTATCACTTTATTCCCTTCTCAGAGGCTAACTACCATAATAAATGCTCCTGCTCGAGGAGCAGGTGGTAGTCGTGGCCAGGAGGGCCTTTGCACAGCTTTGGGTTGTGCGCCAGTTGCGCCCCTTCCTGTATCAGGAGGCCCTCTGAACAGTCACTCATGCCCTTGTCATCTCCCATATAGATTACTGCAATGTGCTCTACATGGGGCTACCCTTGAAGAGTATCCGGAAGCTTCAGCTGGTCCAGAATGCGGCTGCACGGGTAGTTCTGAGTGCTATAAGATCAGCACATGTAACACCGCTACTCCGTAAGCTGCATTGGGGTACCAGTTTGCTTCTGGGTCCAATTCAAGGTGTTGGTTATCACATTTAAAGCCCTACATGGCATGGGACCAGGGTATCTGAGGGACCGTCTTATCCCGATTACATCTACCCACCCCACCCGATCATGCAGGGAGGGCATGCTTCGGATCCCATCACTAAAAGAATTCCATCTAGCAGGGTTCAGGAGGCATGCCTTCTCTGCGATAGCACCCACCCTGTGTAATATCTTGCCCCCAGAGGTGAGATGGGCACCCTCGCTCCTGGCCTTCAGGAAGTCTTTAAAGACCTGGTTCTGCCGCCCTGCTTGGAACGAAGGAAATAATAGTTCCTCCTGGGGTGGTTGGCTTAGTAATACCCTCCTTTTAAGAACTTACCATCTTTGGATTTTGGGCGGTGATAAATTCGAACAATAAATAAATAAATAAATAAATAAATAAATAAATAAATAAATAAATACATACATACATACATACATACATACATACATACATACATACAAAAGTAGCCTTGACAAAGGCTGATCAATAGGCATAGAGATTTGTGAGTTCTGTTTAAAGAGATATCAAACATGACAGAAAAACTTCTAGTCCAGGTTCAGGTTCATCTCACTAAACCATAGTGTGATTTGTTTGTTTTTGCCTTAGTGTGTTTAATGTACTCAGTCAACCTGGTCCAAAAGCTGGGATAAATGTTCTTAAATACACTAATCACAACAAGATGTAGTTGTAGTAGTAGATTGGGGTTATAGCTTCTTTCTTCTTTATTTAAATAATAACATATGCTTCTATTTTATATGTGAATGGATTTGCTATGTGCACATACAGATTCCCTGTAATGTCTAATTTCATCCCGTGTTAAGATTGTATTGGTATGTACTGTATGTATTAAATATCACCTTGCAAAACAGAAATACTTTATATTTAGCTTGTGCTTCCAGGTCTTTTTTTTCAAGAACATTCCAATGCCTATTAAATGTTATCACAAAGATATTGCTTGCCATCCGTGATGCAAGGAGAAACATCCATGTCCTTTAGAATAAGCACCTATTAAATAATATTCCCTGATTTATTGGGTGTTTAGAATATTATGGAAGATAATAAAGTTGTTGGCCTAGGTTTTCAAAGGTCATTTGCTCAGCTAACTCACATAAGCTTCCAGATAATAGTTTAATTAACCAGCTTCCATAGTAAAAGTATAAGCTGTATGAGAAGACTAGTGCAAAATGTGATACATAAGTTCCACCATTTTTAGGGAGGACATACTTGTTTCAAACATCACCAACAATAAATATGTTACTGCATAGATTCAAGATTGTTAAAGTAGCAATAGTAAAGGTAAAGGTTCCCCCCGCACACTTTTGCAGTCGTGTCCGACTCTAGGGGGCGGTGCTCATCTCCGTTTGTTAGCCGAAGAGCCAGCGTTATATGAAGACGCTACCACGGTCATGCGGCCGCATGGAACACTGTTACCTACCCACCGAAGTGGTACCTATTTATCTACTTGCATTTGCATGCTTTCGAATTGCTAGGTTGGCAAGAGCTGGGGCGAGTGCGGGAGCTCACTATGTCACGCGAGGCTAGGGATTCGAACCTCCGAACTTGTGATCTTCCGATCAACAAGCCTGGCGTCTTATCCATATAGCTCAGTGGTTAAGACGCCAGGCTTCCAAATTGAGTCTGGCACGAGGGAAACCTTTACCTTGTTGTAACCCGCCCAGAGTCCCTTGTATGGGAGATGGGCGGGGGATAAATTGAACAAATAAATAAATAAATAAATAAATATAATAGAGTACCCCCTGCTATGCCTGCGTAACAGAATGAAACAGAAGGTTGCAGCAAGAATATAGGCAGATATTTCAATATACATATTTAGCTAAAATATTTCTAAAATATTCCCAATGAAATTGGCAATAAGAGTATGGATAAAATGTAGCTGCTTTAAGAAATGATGTATTAATCATTATGTGCAATTAACATTTTTCAGTTGAAGGAATAGAACTTCAAAAGTGCTAATTTTGAAATTGCAGGACATTCTGATTGATTGATTTAAGAAGATGAATAAATGTTCTGTGTTTTATATCACAATACATCAAAAACTAATTAAGGCATTTCCCCCAAATCTTCTTGTTAATGAATTTTTGACAGCTTACAGTAAAACAGACCATTTCTGTGCAATTGATAGGTAGTTATCATGATACCAGGACTATACAATAGTATCACAATTACTACTTTGACAAATATAAAAATCATGCATACTATACAGATTTGTGGTAGAAAGATTCACTGATGAATGTTAGAAAAAATCATGGTATAAAGTTATATGAACTTTAACCTGATCCTCACCCAAACCAATTAATTTTCTGTTTTAAAATCCCATCTGAAAAGCAGTATCAAAAGTGCCTGTATCTCTAACATTTGTCTTTTAATTGCACTGTTTCCTACAGGAACATATTTAACAAATGAAGCTAAGGGAGCTGAAGATGCACCTGATGCGGATACAGCCATTATCAATGCAGAAGGCAGCCAAGTTAATGCAGAAGAGAAGAAAGAATATTTCATATAGATGCAGACTTAGATTCTCTGAACACCACTACTCACAAGGCTGACTCTTGGAGAAAACTGGCTCTCACCTTTCTGAATTAATTTATCCTGTCTTTTTTCTACCCTTGTTAAAGTGCATAATTGCTCTCAGTTGCCAGTTTGTACCAACAATCAGCCATGAACATATTTTTTTCTTTAATTATGGTACCATTCATAATGCAGGACATTTCTTATTGCCTAATCATCATATCCATTGCTCTTTTAACATACAGTGCTTGAATATACAGCCTTAACAATTTTAATCATCATCTGTTCATATTCAGTTTTTCTACATTTTAAAAATGTGTTCCTTTTGTCCTTTTCTTTTATTATGGTCCTTACCTCTATTGCATCAGACCATTTTCATAGCAAATGTTCTTAGGTGAGGACCTAACTGTACTTACACAAACCATTACAAGTAAGATTAGAGTTTACAAAGAATGTTTTATATATTGTCTGTAATTCAAAATCAGCCGAGCATTGAAACATTATGCCCTAAGAAACACTAATGAAAGCATTCTACTATAATTTCTTGTGTATTTGCAAATGGCAGCAAAGGAGTATGAACAGAACTTTTATTTAATGAAATACTGGTATTAAAATCAACTTCTGGGTGGTAACCAACACCATACACTCCTGTCTACACAGAATCCAAGGTGATGGATTATGTAGCTCCATTTTGAAAATGGTTGTCCAGCTCTTTTACTGCTCCTAGAATCATAAAGACTTCCATATATATTTCTATAATTTGTATTCCTTTTAATTTATTTGTTTCATGTGGGTCTATCTGCCTACTCAAATTGAACATGTTCATGGGGCACAACTGCAAGGCATTTTAATATCTGTATATAGTGCATATAATAAATCCAATTAAACATTATTTGATACATATTTAACTTTTGGGGCTGTAGGTAAGTCAGTCACAAGTAAGCATTTTCTAATGTCCATTATATCCCTTTAGATATAACTTAAATTAATATTCTGAGTAGATAACATGTATTAGTACTTTTTGTCTGTATGTCCTAGCACTGTTCAGCAGCAAATTTTTCTAGTTCCAGTTAATTTCTCTTTGTTATACAATGGAAGCACAATGTTATATGGAAAGGTAGTTTTAAGCTAACAACCAGTGCACAGCCTCAGGTTTTGAATTACAACCACATTAATGATTCAAGATTAAGTTACTAAATTTTTCAATATATAATTTGGCAGTTCCAGAGCTGCTTATCAATGTTGGATTTGCCAAAACCCAAACAGAAAATGTTACAACAACAACTCTCTATGTTTTGTGTATATGGTAAATGACTAATCCTTTATATTAAATTTCTGTCTATGCATTTTGTGAGGTACAAACTTATGTCACGGTGAATGATCAAGAATATTTGCCATGCTTTTAACTCCACAGTAGAGACATCTCTTTGAGATCATGTTGAACATGTGGGGAAAAATGACAGCTTAAAACAATAATAATTAAAAGAGTCTAATCCAACATTAAAATTCCTCTTCCAGGCCAAAACAATAATAAAATAAAAAAAATATCCAGATGAGTTCTTACTTTCTGGTTCCATGTAAACATAATTGACTAAAACAGTAGAAATTGTTGTTCATCTCCAAAGCACTGCACACTTTTTTAAAAAATACAAAAAGAGGAATACATTTCTATATAGAAACTATTACTGGTGAAGTCTAAAAGCATAATGGCCTATTGTAAAGAATTAACTCCTGGGGTTTATTTTTTGTGTGGGGAATGGAAGGAGGGTGGGTAACATTTGAATATGGCATCATGTGTCACAGTCAATGGAAATCAAAGGTATTGTGTCAAATTATTTATCCGAAGACTATAAACCTTTTAAGGACAATAGTAGTTTTTAAATTGTTTTTGTTAGAAGGAAAAATTACTTTGTTAATTTCAATGAGAAAAAAAAAAGAGCAAGAGAGAGAGACCATCAATCAAGCAGCACTTTTACAAAGTATACAGAACATAAATAATATGATGTGGTTGAGTGTTAACATAATAAATCATATACAGTATGATATTTTAAAGAAATACGTCTGCATTGATGTGATTGCATGCTTGTTTTTTACAGTTCATTCAAAAATCTGTGGAAAAAATGCAATAATATGATATTCTAGTATGGTAATTTGAGAGAATCAGGTAGAAGTACTAGACACATTGAAGCTAGTATAGGTTTATAACATAGTCATGTTTTCAAAAACTGATTTGTAGAACTAAGGTAAAGGCCAGCAAAGCACTTAAAGATGTTTTGAGGCGCCTTGCTGCATTAGGATTATGTTTACTAAAATTATATGCCTACTGGTGTTATATTTACACATTTATACATTTTTCTCAATTCTATTATGTTTAAATTATGTAGAAATACTTCCTGCAATATCCACTTATTCATCCCTAAAAAGTAAGATTTCCAGACATTTTTGGGCATCTTTTGATGTAAGCATTTCAAAATGTTTAGTCAGTGTAGGATACAGAAAACACTGGAATTTTGCAATAGAGATAGGAATTAGACTGTTAACGTTTGCTTGCAGTAGATAAAAAAAAATCTTTCCTTCCACCTTGAGATGTACAGCAGGCCAAAAGGCAATGAGAAAGTCTACCAGAATGGAAAATTCTGACTTACCATCACTTTCTATTCCCCAATTAAATCAGATGCTCTCAAACTTTTATTTGAGTGCAAAGGAAGCTTTTGAAACAGAATAAAAATCATATTTTCTTTAAAAATGATACATTCCATAAATGAAGCAGACTTTAATATAATGATTTTGGCCTTTAATCTTTCTCCACTCAGTTCTGTTTTAATGTATTCAGTCCCATTTTTGGCTTTAGACAAAATAGCAATATTATATCAGAATATTTTCAATAACAACACTGACACTTTTTCTTACTATTGTTTGATTTTACAGTATGAAACCCAAATCCATTTACTTATCCCATGTAAAATCTCTTATACGTGGAGCTATAATTCTAGCAATGCTGCCTCATTTTTATCAGTGTCCTTGAATTATGTTGATTTTGCACTAGCACTTGAGCAGATCCCAAATAATTCTGCTTCCTATTTCAGTGCCTTTTCGACCAGTACAGATCAGAAAAACATGAGAAAAGCCAGGTAGTGAAAGGAGGTGGTAGACTCTATCTTTGTTGCCAAGATAGTTTCAGTCTAGTGACAATTTGCTGGTAGGTACTTGGTTATTACTAAAGCTTCAATATCAAGTCTTCGTTTCTTAATCAATTCCCTGGTTACTGCATAGCAGAGTAAGGGTGATGGAAGTTGTAGTCCAATGCATCTGGAAGACACTATCCTGGATAAGGCTCTTATAAGCTGTCAGGGGATGGAAGATGGCCCTTTCCAAACTGAATGTTCAGTGTAATAGGATGAATAAGAGGGGCACACATTTACAAGCTTTATCCACCCAGAGAGAAATGCATATGTTCAACACTTTGTATAATTTATAGGAATTATTAGTAACAGAAGGGGGTTATATAAATCTAAATCCACTTTGGGAACCCCAAGGTTAGATTATTATTTTAGAGTAAGATGCCAAAATGCTATGGTAATGATTTAATTGCCTACTTTACCATATAAGACAGGTATAAATAATGATGATCTTAAGGGAGCAACTAATGAAAATATGGAACAAGACAGTTGTCACTGAGAATGTATTTCTGTCATCAATCCAGCATATCAAGTTGTTACTAATTACTATTGTTGTTTTATTTTGCAATCATTATAATTCTTTATTTTTTAAAAAAAGTAGAAGATGGCATCTCAGAATATACTGTATGTGTCCATTATCTTTCATTCTGGAATGCCATTTGCAAATCTAATAGTTGCTGGAACTTAATATATGATCTAAGGCTCAGAGATGAACATTTACCTGTTTTTCACATGTATGGAAGGCAAATCATCTTGCACTAAAATTCCTGCGATTAAAAACAAATGTGGAAAAATCATATTACTAATTATTCCAGTGAATTGGACATTTTGAGTTAATTATTCCCAAAGTAGGCTACCTATTTGTGACAAATCTCTCAGTGAAAAGAAACAATGGGAGCTTATATAATGTTTGACTGTAAAAGCATTGGTTACCATGTATTCATACATACATTAGGCATTTTTATCATCACATATGTTACATGTGCTTCCATGTAACATTGCAGTTATAGTGTAATCTAGTGCCACTTATTATAAAGTGTTACTAAGAGGAACATAAAACTCTTACATTTATTATTCCACTGAATAGTGGCAATTCTAATCAATTAAAAAAAACATGCAATTACAAAGAATTATCATGGTCACTAGTTTTCTCCAAAATGTTCTTAAATCTTATCTTCTTAATCATTAGAGATAATAATTTATAATGAATGTGAACACTTATCTAATAATAAACTAGCTACTAAAAGTTATGGGACTAAGCTGGAAACAGAAATTATCCAAGTAATGCTTTGAGTTAAGTGGCACAAAGTACATACTAAAAACTATGCAAAAATATAGGTGACTACAGTGTACTTACATGTAAGTATCTTGTACTTTCTCTGTATGGATATTGGAAACCCATGTATTTATAATATGCATTTTGATTATTTTATACAGTAGGAGATAAGAGTTTGCAGTTACAATCATGAATTATAACAATACATGCCAAACTGTCATCGTTAAATTATATTTCCCAAACCCTTTAATTTACTGCCAGTCATAGTTTCTTTAAAACCTAACCATCAATCCATTTTGTCTCTTTTTTTATTTGGGTGTCATAAGGTCCTTTCAAACACCTTTGGAGCAAAGAATTCTATTTGCTAATAGCTTTGCTGCCAGCACTCTGTCTGGGAACTGCTTAGAAATCTATTTCTAGCCCAACCCTGGCAGTTTGTTCTTTCTGTCTTCCTTAGGGAATCTTGCATGTTAATATGATGAAAAATGTTGCCATTTGCTCTAGTATTTTTAGTGTGAGCAATGGAAAGATAGCCAAAGAGAGAAGTTCCTTATCCCTATTTCACTGAAGCATCTCACCTGGAATTTCTGCTGTTTACTTCCAAATAACTGCAGGTAATCTTACATTGTGAGTACAAAATGCTTCCATCGAACAGCAGACGATGCCTTTATCGATAAAGTTTTTTCCCCCCAAACATACATATTTATATCATTGATCCTTTTCATTTCATCATTTTTTTCTATCATGATCTTCCAAAAGCAATACATTCAAAGTAGTAAGATAACACAAATGAATCACAGAGAGAAATATTGTTAACTTGAACCTTGCAAAGCTTCCAAGCCTCTTCTGCCATAGCTGTCCTTCTCTGAAGCACTATTGTTACTGTCCAAAGCACTGAATCACTTAATCTCCTTTCAGTTGGCCAATTTTAACAGGTTCCTAAAATAAATCTGAGGCTTATATTTTATTATTATTATTATTATTATTATTATTATTATTATTATTATTGATTTTTTTTAACTGTACTTCTATTGGGTTTCTTGAGCTTCTTTAATCATCTGGGGATTTTGACTTTGCAGACATCAGGCTTGCAGTAACTGTGTATGTATCTGCTATGCTTCTAGTACATAATGGCCAGTGATTAGGCTATAGTTTGTATAATGGAGATTTCTGAGTGGCTTACATGTAATGGATCCCATATTGGGCTATCCAGGTATTGTAATCTCGGTATGAGTAATTTGATGGCACTGATGCACTTTGGGTCTCAGGCTTGCTCAAGGGAGGGGAAGGGGAAAGAGGATTGCATTGAATTGCCTCACTTTTCACAATTGAGCCCACTGAGGTAATGCATTGTGCCATTTTTTTTACAGAATATTAATGTTACATTTTTAAAAAGAATATCTTATATACATATAATATTTCAATATATAATTTACTTGATTGAAATATTTTTTACTTTCAGATAAGAGCTGCTCAGCTGACAGCATTATGAAGCATTCCAAATTATGAGTACGCTGCTTTAAGGATCAACATGTAAAGCTTAGGCTGCTATCTCTACTAGTCATCTAATTTTGTTAACATAAGAAAAATGGTAATGGAAGCCACTTCCAACAAAGATAATTCTGAATAATTAGCATTTTTATTTTCTTTGAAGGTTAATGGAATATTTTCTGCTACAAGGAGCTCTAGATGGGCAAGCAATTGCCAGACTGCCTTGCGGGGCTCTGAAAAATGGGGAAAATAATTAAAAATAATGTTGTCTAGCAAATCACCTTATTTTGGTTAATTCTGGTGCTGGTGCCACAAGCTATGACTCCCTAAATATATTGACCACACTTTTATAGAAAATTAATGCTAAAGCTCAAAAGTTTCAAAGATCTTAAGTGTCATTAGGTTTGCTTTGGCAATTGCCTTTAAAATAAGTTTCACTTGAAGAGCCAGTTAAGCAAGATTTATAGCTTTTCTGTCCTTTAGAACATTTACACCACATCTCCATGTATGCAAACTACAGCCTTCTATAGTGACATATACTCAATTCATTGCTAAGTCATACTTAGCCTTGTTTGACTGTCTTCATTAAACATGTACCAAGTCTTGCATGAAAGTAGTATAGATATATCCCACAGACTAAACCACAGGTTCAGTTTCTGCTGCAGATATCATGTAAATCTTCCTAATGGCCAATTTTATCTTATTTATTATCCTATAGGAAAGAGTTAATTAGCAGCTGGATGCACAAATGCTTGGGCAAGCTAAGTGGAAAAAAGAAAGCTGAAAGGACATCAAAATGTTAAGTATGTTCAGTATGAAGTACTTATCAATTATACTCAAGAGATTTGCAGTCCAATCTGCATTTGAACATGCAGACCCATCCACAAGTAATCAATTTGTGTGCACCAATTCATTGATTACATAGTGTGCTTCATTTTGTAGAGCATTTTTAGGGGCCCAATATGCATAGAAATATTTTGAAAAAAGTAGGGATGATAATTCATGGGCATATGGAAAAAAACAGGGTAGCAAAGAAACTCCACAGAAATAGTTTTCCATATCTTAGAATAGATATAATTGGTGGTGTTAGCCTATTGCACTTCTCAAATTGTTTTGCATAATTATTCAGTTGTTTGCTTTAAAAGTATCCCATAATTATTGGTACTGATACTACAACAGTCACTTGTCAAAACTACTTCTGTCTCTAGGTTCTGATAGGTAAGAAATTCTTACATATGCATTTTGAGCATTATTCCAGTTTTCAAAACTTTGGAAAATGATATGTGAAAATACACAGAGCACAGCAAGAAAGATGAATTTTCTAATCCAGTGTGCAGTGATTCATACAATAAAACAAATGTCTCCGTATAATTTTCCTGAAATGTATGTTCAAGAACCTGCATAGAAGAAGAGAAATTCCTTATTGATATCACTGATAGTTCTGGCCCCAATCCTTTAAGTTAGCTGTAGCCAACCTGGCAACTTCCAGTTTAATTGGGAACCCAACTTTAAACTTATTATAACACAGCTATATTAACATTTCAGATAAATTATTTACCTTTAAAAATAAAATGTAGACAAAACTGCCCAACTCAGGCACTTTCATGTGGGTTCAGAAATAGTCTTTTTCCAAAAAGATTTTATTTTAGCACAAGATTTGCAATCACTATACTAATCACCAATGCACTGTGCATTAGTATTTCTTTATAATTTTTCAAACTGAAAAGGTGATTTAATGAAAAAAAATATTTATAAAAGAATGATGCATTGATAACTGTAATATTTTTTTTATATTCTAGAAACATAGATATTCAAATTATATATTTTCTGTAAGCTTCTGACTAATTTGGCAATAATATGTATATACTTTAAATTATATTTTATATATTTTCTGCATTTCCATATGTGCATGCATACATATGCAGACATGCCAAAGGACTGCTTTCTTTTCAAACATAATTTGTACAAATTCAGCAGGTCCTCATTTTCTATAACCAGCCTCACAATTTTATAAGTGGGAAAAAAGAAAGCAGCACTATTTAAAAACAACAACAAAAACTCTATGCACTATATAGTTTTCCAGCATTTTCAATTCAAAATGCACTTTATAGTTTCACCAAAAGTTGGGTTGTTCAGTCTTTTGCAATTGTTCCTTCCTTCCTTCCTTCCTTCCTTCCTTCCTTCCTTCCTTCCTTCCTTCCTTCCTTCCTTCCTTCCTTCCATCCATCCATCCATCCATCCATCATTCTTCTTTTTTAAAAAACCTGAAAAGGGTTTTTTTTGAGTAAATAAGGTGGTGCTCATGAAAAGATTACCAACTTCCAATTTTCCCATTGAAGTAGGTCCACAAAGGTCAAGTTATAAACTGTTCCCCATTCATTTTATTTTTAGGATTGCACCTTTGGGGAATGCACTTATAAGTCTCCATTGTTCTAATACATAAAATATTTTCTATCTGATCCAGGATTGCTAGACCAATGGGACTGGTAAGCACTATCTTTCCCCAGGTTGGTAGCTAACTGCAAAGTGACTACAATGGTCTAAGAACTACAGTGTAACTGACATGCAATTTCAGCCATGGTTTGAACACTTCATCACTTAATTCCACACAGAGGAATTAAGCACACAGAACTGACAATGGAAGCACAGTTTCTCCATTATTTCATAATTTTTACTGAACAAAATGCATATTGTAATGTTAGGTACATGACACTTGCATGTTGCTATGCCTATATACTTTCAGAGTATTCAATGTGTACTTCGTGGCGCTTAAAAATGTCATGTACAATTTTTATCAACATTCTACAGGGTTCCCATTTGCACTTCATCTTTCAGTAAAGTCTTGTCAGAGAAATGTCTGAATATTATTAAAAAGAATAAAATTTCAATTTTAGTTATCTGTTGGACATTACTGAAGTGTCTATTCATTTAATACATTTTGGAATTCTTGAATGTAATATGGAAAATTACCAGAGCACACATTGGCAAATGTAAAGAGGGAAAAAAATGCCCTGAATAAATATTAGCAAGTATGAGAAAAACTGAACCTTTCCCAATTAAAAAAAAAAAGTTTAAGGCATCACCCATAATGAAGTACTATGAAATGGCTTATACAATATCCTTAACTAGGAGCCTTATTTCATATATTGAAATATCAGCTGGATGATTGAACAAGAGATACAAGACTGCCAAAATGGACACTGAAAGCAAAGAAGACCCATCCATAAGGAAGGAGATCAGAGCCAGAAAGAGTCTCATCTGAGAGTTGCCTATGTAATGTCAAGTTTTACACACAAAATTTTATAGCTGTGCCAGCTCTGACAGAAACAATAATCTGGGCCAAGAGCATGTGAAATATCACAGTACAGACTAGGAAAATATCTGCATGATATTAATATATAGGGCTTTAAATTGTAAACATGAAGCATGCAAGGATTATATCTTAACCACAGAAGTGGAACATCCCCAGAATACTGCCTATAGATATTGGATAAATTTGATAGGAGATCATGGGGTTTTTTTTAATCAAGGGATCACTAGACAAGAAAATTTCAAAGCTAATCAGACCAAATACCAAGGATGGTGAGAAGATGCACATTTGAAGCAGGCAGACTAGGACAATTTTAATTCCCTTCCCACATATTGAGACAAAAAGATGAATAAAAGTGGGGAATAAAAGCTCCCTCTGCAGCTTTCGATCATAAACATAACCAGCATTACAACTCTGAAACTAGCAGTTATGTATTTGATAGAGAATATGTTGTACTAGAACACCAGTCAGCTTCTCAAAACAACAACAAGAACAACAAAATCTGTATAAAAAGCAACTGGGATTTAAATATGTGCCCCATACGGTACATATTTTAAATAATGTTCTAAGCTGATAGTATCAAGTCTGGTACTATCAAATCTAAATTTTACTCCAGTCAAAAAGCAAAAAAAAGTGTGTGAGAATGGGCAGTAGGAACAGGAGTTATATGTAGTTTTTGGTATCGCCAAGAGCTTACTATGCTACAGCTGCCATAATTACTTCAAACAGTAATCATGGCAGCAAACAATATGAAGCCATATGGCATATATACATAATTTGAGTGTGGATGTATATATCTAGGCAACTTACTATTTGGGGGTTAATTTAGTCTAATTTAAACTATTAAGAAACATTTCTGGAGTTAACCAGTGATTCCACTAAAAGGTAGACAGATGTCTTATCAGTATAATTCACAAAAAGACAACTTTTCAGCCATTTTCTAAAGCACTAGCTAGCTTGAGCGGTTGATTTTCATGGACAGCAGGCACACTTCTGTGGAGATCTCTGATGAGAAAGGTGTGAAAAAACAGTACACTGACTTAGTTACAAAGACCAGCAGCAACCATGCTTAGATAATAACCCAGGCAGAGGTCACCAGGGTGTGTGGACTTACTTGGGAAGCCTAACCAGGAGCTTGAATGGCCTCTCCCATGGAAACACTTTGAAGTTGCCTCCCTTAGTTATCTCTGCTTACAGTTCTTGCAGAGAGAGCAGAAACTCCCTTTGAAATACAAAGAGGGAAAAGAGAAGAGAGCATGTAACACCACCATGTTACATGTATCACACTACTCCCCCAGCTGTGCTCTACTGTGGGTAAGATCACAGAATTGTAGAGATGGAAGGGACCTTGGAGGTCTTCTAGTCATTATTCTTTTATTGGCATGGCATTAACTTAGAATTTAAGGCTTAGAATCTATTACCTTGTATAGTATCAAGGCTTGCTACTAGCTATATTATGAATTATTTTACTTTATTGGAGTGATCATGATTCTTATTGTCAAGTTTTCATTTAATAAGGAGTTAAAATTAATTCTGCTGTCTCATGAATTTAGTCTCATGACTTCTCTTGTATGGGTCTTAGCTACCTCATATATCTAAGAAATAAATATAGCCAAACGTGAATCTCACACAAAAGGTTCTGTACTTGAAGCAATTGTCATCTGTGTGGCTTTCCCATGGGACACCCTGTTCTTTAATAATCACCACAAAAATGTGGAGATTAAGAAGAGGAGCATTGTCAATCCTTTTTAACCTGACAGCCTCACTTGCTCAACACATTGAACTGGATCATTCATAAGTCCACTGTATTGTATGAACTCTGAAATCTAGTTATTTCTGGGTCAGGATCAAGACCCAGATCCCCAAGAGTACCCTGAGGTAATTATTAGTTACATACCGTAACTGATCAGGCTATGTTGTAGGAAATCAGAAGAGACAGTTAACTTGGTCTTTTAGCCTCTGGATATAGAGATAAGAGTGAGAACAACACTCCAAGAATAGGACTGTTCCAGGCATTCTGTAGGATTTTGTTTTCCTTTCCTTATTTTTATTACTTTCTACTCTTCCACTAAAGGGGCGTGGTGGCTCAGCGGGTAAGACACCAGGCCTGTCGATCGGAAGATCACAAGTTCAGAGGTTCGAATCCCTAGCCCTGCGTGCGGAGTGAGCTCCCGCACTAGCTCCAGCTCTTGCCAACCTAGCAATTCGAAAGCATGCAAATGCAAGTAGATGAATAGGTACCACTTCGGTGGGTAGGTAACAGTGTTCCGCGCACGTCATGCAGCCACATGACCGTGGAAGCGTCTTCGGACAACGCTGGCTCTTCGTCTAACAAACAGAGATGAGCACCGGCCCCTAGAGTCGGACATGACTGCACAAATGTGCAGGGGGAACCTTTACCTTTTTACTCTTCCACTAAGGTGAAGGACAGGGGGCTTAAAACAACAGCAGAGAGTTTATATGATTAGTTACCACTAAGTTACCACCAGTTTTAATCTTATATATTATAACATACATACATACTGCAAAGGATACCAGTTAAGATGACTGCTCTTAAAGCAACCACAGCAGCTTCAGATTTGTTTTTCTACTGTTGGCTCACAAGGTAAGTCATTTACCCAGGAATATCAGCAAATGTATTCAGCTGTGTTGTGTTCAGTTTTTACTTCTATATCCTATAAACTTCTATTGTTTGTTTTGAATGCATTATATTCCCTTCTATGTATAAGTTGTACTTTGAAAAATATCTGTGCAATTTCATATATTACACTGTCTTTTGATACAGAAAGCACTGCATAAAGAATTTAAGAGACATAAAATGTTTATCTTTGTTTTTATGATAACCATCTGTGTTGTGCTTGGTAAAACTGTTTTGTTTTTTCAAGTCCATAAAACTTAACCTCATGGATCATTGCTTTGTGTCTCCAATTTTCATTCCTAAGGTACTATCAACATGCTTTAACATATATAAAAGGCAAATAAAACTCTAACATATCTGTAAATATTTAGCAGAAAATTCTATGTAATAAACATTGGAAGGGCTACTGGAAAAGACCTACCCCTAAATAGGACTACTTGCATGCACAATATCTCATGTTTCCTAAGTATGCATTGCTTTTTCTGGATATATTAAACCACAGACTAGACAGACTTCTATTTGGCTGCTTCAACTTGGTTTCCTATATGGAGCAGAGGATTGTATTTGATGACCTAAATGGATACTTCCAACTCTGTGATTCTGTTATTGTTGTCATTATTTTCATGATCATTATTATAGTCTTCAAACTATTGTTTGAACTGGTCTGCCCCAATTTATAGTCTTGGATGGAGCATAAACTTTATGAGACCAGACTAAATCATTACCAAAATAGGTACCCTCCAAGTCCATGGTGGACAAATGCGTGTCAAAGTTTATTACCACTTCAGGGCAGAGAAAAGAGATGTAGGCTTTAAATATTGAAGGTGACATACACATCTGGCAATAGCTGATTTTCATTGTTATAAGAGCTCCTTCGATATCTGCTATAAATGCAACTTACCTGATTGTCCTTGACCAGGGTCTTCTGCTGCTAAGCTCATGAGTGCATGCTTCTGGGGCTACAGATTTACTACCATGCCTGGGATGAAGGAGGAAAAATGTAGTATGAAAACCATAGCTAAAAATGAAGCATCAAGTTGCCAACACCTTACCCTAGTACTAGAGCTGCATGAAAATCTAGATCAGTGCTTTCCAGAGTCCCGCTGTTGGCAACACACCAATGGTGGCGGGGTAGGCACGGCGGTGTGCATGGCGGCGGTGACGTGCACGGCGGCCACAGCGGTGGCTTTGTGTTTCACGCTAAAACCCAGAAGTGTTGATGGCGTGCCGCTGCCGTCGCCGCTGCCGCCATCGCCACACACGCCACCGCCATCACTGCGTGCGCCACCGCCATTGCCGCAGGGGTGGCGGTGACACGCCATCAGCACTTCCAGGTTTTGTCGTGACACACTAATGTGTCACGACACAGAGTTTGGAAAGCTATGATCTAGATGAATCAACTGATCCAGGCAAAGAATCAACTACTCCAGCAACTGAGGCAGAATTTGCTCTAACTAGCAGCTTCTATACCTCTACTTGCTTATAATAGATTTCGGAAGTTCAGCCCATACAGTTGGGAGCCAGCATAGCTTCTCTATCTGCTCACGAAAAGCTATGCTGATGTATGTAAGGTGTGAATTTGTATTATGGAGAATCTGGTCATTTCACAACAGAATGTACCCAAACTTCTGAATCAGATGTTTTGAAGGGTTTTGGTTGGTTTGTGTGCTACAGTGATGCCGTGTGGTTGTAACAGTATGTTGGTAGTTTCTGAGATGTTTCTGATATATGGCAGTGTTATCCTTTTCATTGCTTCTCTTGATTGTTTTGTAGTGGGTTGAGTGGTCAGGCACTTTTTGATAAAGTTTGGCCAAAGTATTTGAGCTTCATCTTCAGTATCTGTCCTCCCAATGAGCGGTCAGGGTTGATTTCCTTTCGGATTGACTGATTTGACCTCCTTGCAGTCCAAGGGACTCTCAAGAATCTTCTCCAGCACCACAGTTTGAAAGCATCAATTCTTCGGCGCTCAGCCTTCCTTATGGTCCAACTCTCACAGCCATACATTACTACTGGGAAAACCATAGCTTTAATTATATGGACCTTTGTTGGCAAGGTGATGTCTCTGCTTTTTAATATGCTGTCTGGGCTTGCCATAGCTTTCCTCCCAAGGAGCAAGAGTCTTTTATTTTCATAGCTGCAGTCACCATCTGTGGTGATCTTGGAGCCGAAGAAAATAAAATCTGTCACTGCTTCCATTTCTTCCCCTTCTATTTGCCAGGAAGTGATGGGACCAGATGCCATGATGTGAGTTTTTTTAATGTTGAGTTTCAAGCCAGCTTTTGCACTCTTCTCTTTCACCCTCATCAAGAGGCTCTTTAGTTTATCTTCACTTTCTGCCATTAGGGTGGTATCGTCTGCATATCTGAGGTTGTTGATATTTCTCCCAGCAATCTTAACTCTGACTTGTGATTCATCTAGCCCGGCATTTCTCATGATGTACTCTGCATATAAGTTAAACAAGCAGGGTGATAATATATTGCCTTGTCGTACTCCTTTCCCAATTTTGAACCAATGGGTTCCATATCTGGTTCTAACTATTGCTTCTTGACCTGCAGGTAAGGTAGTCTGGTACTCCCATCTCTTTAAGAATTTGCCACAGTTTGTTGTGATCCACACAATCGAATTCAAAACATCTTACGTAACCCAAAAGACCCAGTAGTCCAAGAAGAAAAAACATGAGTTATCTACAACATACAGTGTAAGGACTGTAGCAGCCACTATGTAGAACACACAGGCAGAAGGCTAGCAGAGCGCATCCATGAACACTAACTAGCAGTCAGAAGACATGATGAAAACTCCTTAATCTCACAACACATGGACAGACTCAACCATACTTTCAACTGGGAAACTGTGAGCATCCTTAAACCAAGCCAAATCCAAAAAATGCTAGAGAATTCCTGGAAACTTGGCACTCAGACAAAGCAGCCATCAACAGAGACATAGAGGTAAACAACATTTACATACCATTCAAAAGAGACAATAGAAAAGAGAAAAGACCAGAACACCTCCTCGGCAGCAATCAACACCCAGATATGCAAAGATTAACACCAGGTTTAACACCAGATGAACAATTAAACAGTACATTATACCTTAATCAAGGAACTATCAACTCAGTCAATCAACCAAGCAGGAAACAACAGCCCAATCAAGGAACTCCCAAGGAGAGAACAACACCTCCGCCAATACAAGCAGGACAAACCATGGTATATAAACAGAGAGCAAGTCCCACTCCCTTTTCACACTGAAGATGTTGCCTAGTCTGGGAATGAAAGGTCTGCAAGAAAACATGGCTCAGAGAGCACCAAGGACTCCACAGTTCAACCCTGAGCTACAAATATTTTCTTCAATTGGTACCTATGAGCTCATGAGTCAATATATCCATTTCTAGAAGATGTATTGTATACAGGCTGTAGCTTCAACAGTTTTAGTCCTCAGATGTGCACAGAATCAGAGAGACTTTCAGATGGAAAGAAATGACCCATTGCTCAGCACAGGGATCCACTAAACCATCCCTGAACGGTGACAATCCAACCCCTACTGGAAAGCTTCCAGGGAGAGAGTCCCTCACTGTTCTTGGCAGATTGTTTCATCCCTTAATAACCATCACTGTTAAGAATTCCTCCTCATGGTTTGAATATCCTTTTTAAAAATTTCAATCCATATATTTATTTCTTTATTCTTTCAATTTCTATTATTGCTCCGTCTCCCCCGAAGGGGATTATATATCCTTGTCTGCCCCCCTTTTAGCCTGCTGTCATTTCTTCCTTCAGATTCCTCTTTTATCATCTTCCTGTGTAGGTTCTTGCTGTTGAAATATTCACTATTTTCCAAATTAATAAAACAAAATATGTTGTATTATGGGGGAAAAAAGAACAACCTCCATATTAAAGATATATCCTTCCCAACCTGGGATTCTATTTTGTTTTGTTTTTTAACATGCTACCTCGTGCTACATTCTTGGAAATTTATTGCAATTGTATTTAGTTTTTAAAAAAATTAACAACATTCTAAAATTTCCTTCTTGGTGAATTTTTAAAATTCATCCAGCTCAGAAAATGCATTATTTTAAAGTTTTATTTTATTTTATTTTTATTTGCCTTTTATATATGTTAAAATATAGAATTTATTTAAATGCTAAACCAGCTACTGTACAATGTCAAATAAAAGCAAAATCAATGTTCTAAAGCACAGCTACTTTTACTGTCACATGCAGAAGGGCAAAACAATGATTATTTTTAAAAAATAAAAATTCCAATTTTGGAGAAATATGTACTAATGAGGGCTCAGTCCCACCTTTTACAAGAAACCTGTAAGGCAGATGCTATAGCACAAGAAATATCAGCCAGGTATCTTGTCATACAAATACCAGGAATAGATGCAATACAGAGCTGCCCATATATTTTATATTCCATTGTCAGTATTTCAAACCATGTCTCAAAGAAATGGCAAATGTATAGGAATAAAGAAAGAAAGTTGCATAGCCCATTATAGCTAATGGCCTTCTTGTATTTGAATGGCAGGTCTAGTCCTTCAGAATAAAAACCTAAATTAGGGGAAAATGTAAGGTCAGGGTCCAATCTTACCACTTACCCTCCTTGAAAATAATAGATCACTAGAGTCCAAGTTTTCAATTTCACACAGCTTTGACTATATGTTCACTCCATATTGGATGGGAAATTCAGGATAAGAAGAGGGAAAACAAGACACTGGAATTTTTTGAAGTATCTATCCAAAAGTCAAAATAATGTTCAAGTATCTGCATTTTAATCCCTGTTTCTAGGATCCCTGTTTCAGGGTTGTTTGTTTGTTTGTTTTTTCATAACCCGGCTTGGATCCTAGTCATCCCATACTTTTTTTTTTTTTACTTTCCACAAATAAATAAATAAATAAACTCTTTTATTCTTGCATTTATATTTTATATTTTATCTGGCTGTCTTAATAAATTGTGTTTGCATTGTACTATTTTAATGGTTTAATTTATAAACTGCTTTGTCTCCAAAGTAGATATAACTATTTTATAGACACGAAGGTTGCAATATTATGGCTTCTGGGCAGCATTGGAAAGCTACAGTGCCATCCCCATCATTTCTCCCCTTAGATGTCAGAGACCAGAGCGTCAACCCCAGAAGTGGATAATTATAAGCTCCTCCTCCATTTTCCCCTCCCAGCCTTAGAAAATTCTAATTATGATATGTTGAAGGCTGATTGAAAGCTGAAGATTATAGAATCCAAATACCTGCAAACCTCATTGAAAAAAGGACAAAAACAGATGAACTGTTTCTCTGCAATATCCTACTTTATTTACTATACGTAGAAGTTTAACAACCACCAGCTCATTACCCCAGATGACAGAACATTAGGAAATTCAATCTTTATTATGTGACTTCTAGAAGAATCCTGTGCCCTGCAGAAATATTGCAGGTTGCATGACATAACGCTGTATAGCTTACAATACTGACTCTCTGCTGTAGAAGAGGTATTCACTCTGTAGTCCTCAAAGGCTGGATAATGTCCCTGAAGCTTCTCCGTCATCACAGATATATTACAATGGACTGCTTTTTGAATTGTGCAAGGTAAACCAGATAAGCCAGGGCATAGGACAGCCTAATTTCACCAGATTGTTGTCTTACTTCAGTTCTCAATCACTCTCCGCATTTTATTCCAGGTTCCCCTTCTTGCTGCATATTGTCTGCCCTCTCTGCTTGCTCACTTCACCTCCTGGTTGGTTCCACAGGAGCTAAACAGCACTTTGAAATGCTTCATTTTCTTTCCCCTTGCTGAAATTCCATTCCCTTCTCTTTTGGATTCTTTCCATTATAGTTTATCCTTGTTCTGTTTCTTTCCTTGTTTGTTCTTTTCTACTGTTTCCACTCTAATCTGTTCTTCCCCTTTCCTCAACGTTGTCCTATTTAGATATTTGGGGGGCAGGGACAGGATTCTTTCTGCAAAGATTAGCTAGAAGGAGAGAAGGATGTATGTATGTATGCTTGTTTGTGTGTACACGCTGATAGGGAATCAGCTGGACAGGTGGGAAGCCCAATGTTTACAGGCGACTAATTTTAATACATTTAATAAATTAAAGTAATATGTGTTGCATTTCAATCTTTTGCCCTTGCCTGCAGCTTCTTGGAATACAGTTGTCTACTCAATGGCCATTGCAGTTTTGCTGTACCAATTATACTGCCTATTCATTTCTGAATTTAGTTAAGAGCAGCTTTTGATTTTAAAACCGAAATCTGCTTTGAATCAGATTATGCATATTAGCATTGACATCCACACCAATTTTCCCAAGCTTTGAGCAACCTAAGATGCTACACTCACAGGTATATTTTGTATTTTAGATTGCCTGGCGTTAGTGGGGAAAAAAATCCTTCCAGTGGTATACCCATATTTCACAATTCCAAAAGAGTTATATATGGACCAATTATTTTTAGTTTTTAAACAGACTTGTCTGTTTAATTTAAAATATTATAGATGTTATATTGTTTAAACTGATGCTATGGTATTTTCAATACTTAATTGGAATATTTAATGATTGTTTGTTTCAGCTGTGACTTTACCCCTAAAGATGCCAAAAATATATTAGTTTCAACATTAGCGATGTTATACTTTTACAGCAGATACTAGAGTGCTATGACATCTTAAAAATTAATTTATTTTTGTATGAGATTTTGTGGATCACATTGGATGAAGTGGATTGTGTTATTTATTTGACTGACTGACTCCCTGCCTGCCCTCCTAGTAACTACTCAAGGTGACTAACAAAATTAAATAAATAAATAATTTTTCTAAAACTATACTACAGCTTTCAGACTTCTGAGGGACTCTGAGCTAGTAGATATGTTGTTGTTATATTTTTTTATCCTGAAATATATACTATGTATGTGTGTATGTGTGTGTGTGTGTGTGTGTGTGTGTGTATGTAGGTGTAGGTGTAGGTGTAGGTGTAGGTGTAGGTGTAGGTGTAGGTGTAGGTGTGTGTGTGTGTGTATATATACAGTATGTATGTATGTATGTATGTATGTATGTATGTATGTATATATATATATATATATATATATATATATATATATAAAACATACTAATACTCCTGCCCCTTATTTTCCTCACAACAGCAACCCTGTGAGGTGGGTTGGGATAGAGAGAATGACTGGTCCAAAGTCGCCCAGTTGGCTTTCATATCTAAGGGAAACCTAGAACTCACAGTCTCCGGGTTTCTAGGCCAGCACCTTAACTACTGCACCAAACTGGCTCTTTTTAGTATTATTTATTCTTTTACAAGGACTTCTTTATACAAAGATGCATGTTGAAATACACATTTTTAAAGAATTTTACAGTTACTTTTTGATAAAAATATAGCCCACAAAATGCATCTACTAGGGAAAATGCATATAGAAAATGTTACATTGGAGAAAAGTATATACAAAACAGCATTTTAATACTGAGAAGCTACTTACAACAAGTTTGTATGCACATGAAATATGCATTAGGAAAAGAGAGAGAGATGATAGATATTTGGAGAAACACACATGTAAAAATATGTGCGTTTAGTTATTTTGGCCAAATACATACTGTAGATAGAACCAAAAGGATTCAGTAAAATGAAAATATTACTGAAAATGAAAGTGACAGCATCACCCATCTCTTAGAGTCAGACTTACCTAGGGCAACTCATGCATTGCTTAATAGTCTCTTTTTAACTACAATGAAGAGAGATTCACTATACCTGAGAAACTATGTGGGAACTTCTAAAATTACTGGGTCAGTTCAAGTAGTTGACATGAATATTCTTAAAAATTCCATAAAATACAAGTGGGGCAAAAATATTTGTTCAATCTGTTAAATTTGAACAGATTATGAAGAATTTGGACTTTTGCCAATTGTTCACCTTAGTTTTATAGGCTGAAGTAGTGTTCTGTACTTCCCTCTGAATTCCTGAGGTGGATACTGGATAAATATAATTAGGTGAATGAAAGAAATTGCAATACATAAGAAATCATTATTATTAAAGATTAAAGTATTAAAGATACTTAGCATAAATGTTTCCATTTTTCCTATAAACTGCATATTGCTGCTTGTTTGGTATACATTGTCTTGTACTGATAGCTCAAAAAAAAAAGATCAGCAAAAGCAATTTTTGCAGAACTGCCTGACAGTGATATATTTGAAGCAATTTCTAAATTTTACTTGCACAAATATGATTCTTAACTAATTCTGTGCCATCTCCTTCAGCTATGACTAATTTCATTAAAGACCTTAAAATAGTTATGCTTAGATAAGCTTCTCAATCACATGATCTAATTCCAGCAAAGCTTGACTATATATATGCAATAAAAGGTACTGGTGTTTTTTTGATATACAAGTGAGCTGACTCCATTCTTGCACTATTTTACTATAGCCCCATTATTTTGAAAAAAAATATAACAGGTTAAAGACTATATGGATATGTGAGATAGTAAAAATAGATGGTTACTAATAAAAATATTTTCCCTTTTCAAACTGTTACTGAAAACAGGGGTCAGCAAAAACTTGATGACAAAACCTGAACTTCAAGTATTTCATTTCCTTGTTTCCTATTACAGAAAACCTACCTACCTATTAAGTTACCTATATTTGGACCTATATACATAAATGAAGGGCTATACCTACAAGGCAAATACTATTAATAAAAACAGCAAGAAATAATACAGCACAATGCTTAATAGACATGTATGCCCAGGAGGTCAGAGGTTGCATATCCCCTGTCTTAGGAGAACACCAATTAAGATAGGACTGTAGTTTCCATTCTAACCAGGTGTCTAGGAATGAAATGGAGAATGCTGCTCATGGTAAGGAGCAACAGTGTTCCTCCATGAAGACCTAGGTCTTCCCTTGAGCAGTGAGACATTCAGTACATGATAGATACCTATTTGTGGTGGTTTTTAATGGTGGATGTAATTTTTTTGTTGCTTTTAACTTGGTGGTTGCAGAGAGTAACTTGGTGAATGGGCAGGTAGTTACATAAAAGAAGGAAGGAAGGAAGGAAGGAAGGAAGGAAGGAAGGAAGGAAGGAAGGAAGGAAGGAAGGAATTGATAATCTTCTCTTCACCCTACAATTCTGGAGAGGCCCTAACATTTTGTGAGATGGGTGGCTATATAAATATGATTAAATAAATAAATGTTGCAGATATTATTTTCAAGAGCCATTAGTGCAATGAAGAATTAGTAAGGCTCGTTCATCCACAGAAAACAGTATCCCATCAACAAAACACCACCAAAGAAAGTCTTTCCAGCAGGAGTTGGACATATTTTCAGGCTCCTAGAAAATATGTTAACATATTTTTGTCCTTTAGAATGAAAAACATGGCATGCCATGAAAGGAAAGTGCTATTCAGTGTGTTTAAAATGACAAGAACTGAGTCTGAATCAAATTTAAATTCAATTTATTTAATGAAGTAATTAGGATACTTTTTCAGTCGTCTTTAGCCAAAAAGGGCACTCTGATTTGGACTTAGAATTCAAAAGTAATCAATCAAATGTAATGTATTAGTATGACTCACTTTCATTTATAGCAAGTCATTATTAAGTAGTGCAAAATAGATGGAAAAATGCTTTCTGTTAGGGAACAAGAGGACTAGATTTGGGTCTTGTTCAGCCTAATTTTATGGGGATAAAGCATTTCATAGAAACAAAGCAGCAACACATTTGACATTTTCTTTCTAAGCCTCCTGCTGCCATTGCTATAATTTGGATTCCAGCTTTCAGATAAATCAGGAGCTTCATATCCAAAATTTCATATCCAAAATTTGTTTATACATATTGGGAAATATTTGATTTTTATGAGCTGCTTACAGACATAGGCATCCTAAGCACATGTACCCATTTATATCACTAATAATATTCTTGCTTTATCTTTTGTGTTTTATGCTTCAAAATGATGGGTGAAAAACTATGTTGAAGGACTCTGTTTTTCCCTATTCAACCGTATGGTATTGTTTAATACACTACCCATTTGAAAGCTGTAAGTTATAATTTTTTATTTATTTATTTATTGTTTGATTTATATCACCGCCCATCTCCCCCCACAAGGGGACTAGTTGTTATACCTATATCATTCAATTGCACAGCATGACAAATCATTGCTCAGTGATTTTCCATTGACCACAGGAGCTTTTCTGTGGGGAAATAACAACATTGTGTTGGGTAGTGACCCGATAGTTCCATCTGTGGCTTTTGAAGCACCTGCTGGGCTTCCCTTGATGGATTTAGTTGAATTTGAAAGAGTTTCTTAAATCTTTGGCTGGGAAAAGACATATCCCATAAAATGGATGTTGTCTGCTAAATAAGGTATATGTTTACTGATTTGTTCTACAGGGAAAAAAAGCTGCAGATTGGATCTCCTATGCTCATTGCTTGTATGACATATTACTCTTCTCTGACAATATTGGCTAAATCATGCAACAACTATATTTGAAACCAAAATGCCTGCTAGCACTGGAGAGATTTTTTTTTCAATTTGGCAAGATTGTTTTTCCATTGAAACAAGAGTTAAAGAGTGTTCTATTTAAAGAAAAATAAGATTGTCTTCCAATATTTCTTCTGTCATTATTACATATTTAACGAAGTAACCAATTAAATATTAATATTATCCCTAGCTACATGGGAGTAATTTATGTTACTGAAAAGTAAATTTAGTATTTGGATATACTGTACTGCATTAATTAAATAAAACTTGATTCCATAATTCAAGATCTGCTTTTATTTATCTAAAGGCGAACTCACCTGGGCATGTTCATTGCTTGATAAGGATAGAACACAGTGGCCATGTGCATGTATGAAGGGATTATCACAGATACTATAATGTCACAGAACTTTTCTCCTGCTAAACTATGATTTGTTGAATAAGCACAGTGTTAGGATTCACATAGCATGCTAAGTCATAAAGCACATGGTATGATGTGAGAATCATCCACTTGAGGGTAAAACCAACTGGGACCTTAATGAAGCAAATATCAACTAGTTATATTGGTCTTAGTGTATCTCCATTAGTCATGTTCAGTAAACTCCATTCCCAAATTTTCTGTAGTGCTACACCATTATCACAGACAGATAAATCTGATTTCCGAGATCGCAGAGATTACAGAAAAGTTAAGTCTTAGTTTTTTGTTGTTCTTTTGTTGTTTGTTTTGTTTTTGTTTTTGTTCTTGTTCTTGTTCTTACATTTTCTACTCATGTAGATCAATTAGTTGAGAAAGTATGGAAATCTTATGCTAGGAAGAAAAGCAGCCAAAGTATGAAACTGGCTAGAAAATGCAATGGGTCAAAAGCAACAATTACAAGCAAGCTTCCTGGAGTCAAACAAGCATATTTACAGTGCTCCCTAGTAACAAAAAATAAAATAAAAGAGGGGCTAATGAATTCAGATGGACAGGAAACAGTAAATGCATGCAGCGGAATAGTGAAACTGAGTTAACAAATTAAACATTTAAAAGATACAGACAAATGTTCGTGAACCAGATACATTTCAGAATAATTATATGTCTTTAAGTTCATATAAAAAGGTTCATGGTGGCTCAGTGGGTAAGATGCCAGGCTTGTTGATTGGAAGATCGCAAGTTCTGAGGTTCGAATCCCTAGCCCTGCATGACGGAGTGAGCTCTCGCACTCGCCCCAGCTCTTGCCAACCTAGCAATTTGAAAGCATGCAAATGGAAGTAGATTAATAGGTACCACTTTGGTGGGTAGGTAAAAGTGTTCCGCACACGTCATGCTGGCCACATGACTGCAGAAGCGTCTTCAGACAGCACTGGCTCTTCGGCTAACAAACGGAGATGAGCACCAGCCCCTAGAGTCGGACACGACTGCACAAATGTGCGGGGGGAACCTTTACCTTTACATAGTAACAAAAGATTATTAATGATTAATAATGCAAAGTATTAATGCAAATATTCACATACTGAAATAAAGAAATAAGTGTGTACAGGTTTATATACAGTATATTACTTTTATATCTACAGAAAATGTCCATGGCAAGGAATGGGAAAGCTATAGCAGTTGCAAATAATGCAAATGCACCAGTCATTATGAGTTCCAGAAGCCCAAGCCAAAATGATGGCAGATAAATAATGCTCAGTATGACCAATACTTAGGAAATATAGAAGGACAGAATCCAGGAAAAAATTGAGAAGGAGAGAATGTCAAAAGTATTCTCATGGTAAACATGCTTATTATAGGTTAAAACCATGGCTGAATTGCAGAGGAGATAACCAGGACACCATCTTGAGGTTGTGAGGAAGAACTGGAATGAATTTTCACAGATTCTCTCTATAAGGACTCCCCCACATTCAGATGTTAATACCAAGGGGGATTCATTTCCAGACTATATTCTGAACTTCTCTAAACACTATATAACACAGGCACACACACCTTTCTGAAAGATGATTAACTTCATAAATTCATAAATGGGTAGCAAAACTATCCTCAAGGGCACTGTGCTTTATTATCAATATATTAGTTCTTTCACTTGTCTTGATAAGCCCAACACTGTGTGTCTCTTAAAAGAGAATGACGGCAAACCACGAGATTCTCATTATATGTAATTGCTCTTTACAATGACTGGCTGTCTCTGGTGAAAATGAATCGGTGGTCTCCACTATAATAGAATCTATTAAAAAATTGGAGGGTACGGCTTTGAAGCTGAAAAGGAAGAAATTCAATAGGCAAGTCTCATCAGGCTGTCTAACAAAGCAGAAATAAAGGCTGCAGGCAGGAGCATGCTGATAGCATGGGTCACTGAGGGTTTACCCAGGAAAAGGTAGTTGATAGCAGCAGCACATAGCTAGCTGTTCAACTATTAGCCAATCACCTAAGGGAATAACAGAGACTTCAGTTGGCATTGGTGGAGATTTCAAAATGTACAGCTATTTGCTTAAAACAAAGGGAGTTCCAAAATGAGCCCTTCTATGCTTAGTATATTGTCCCAAGTAATTATCACAGCCCACTCTGAAAATTACAACTAACAGAAGGATGCAGTTGGCTAGTTTTAGATGCAGTGGTAAATTTGATCATGGAACCAAAACCCCTGTCATTAAACAATACTATTGCTGGGTAATCCTGAATTATCCTGATTCTGGTTGGAAGTTTTCTTCTGCTATAGAAATCTCATCTTTAAGCAGTGAGAAACTTTCATTATGTGGCATGGGGAGTTTGAGTGGTTATTAGAGGGGAATGCCTTGCTCACCCTGTCTCCTAGCAATTCATTTCAAAATGTGGTGGCTGCTGGACATCAAAACTAGTGAATATGGGTTCAAATATAACTGAACCATCAAAATTGCATAAGGCAGGCCTGCAACATGATGACCATATATACTTAAATAGTGTACAGGTAGTCATCCCTTAACAACTGACCTGTTTAGCAACCATACAAAGTTATGATGGCACTGAAAAGTAACTTTATGACTGGTCCTCACAGTACGGACATCTCAGTGTCCCACGGTCACGTGATTGTCATTTGCACACTTCACTTCCGCACCATGGCTTCCAAGAGTTGATGGAGAAGCCAGGAGTAAAATTGCAAGTCATGGTCATGTGATGTCTCGCGCAATGACCATGGGTGGTTCGCTTAATGACCACAGCAGAAGTGAGGTCATAAGTCCAACATGGTCACATGATGTCTCCATCACATTGCTTAGTGATGGAGTTGCTGGTCCCAATTGTGGTTATTAAGCGAGGACTCCCTGTAATCTTTTTGTGAGGCAGCAGCAGCAGCAACAAAAGCAACGACAACAACCATCACTGGCCCAGATTGTGACAGCATGAGTATTTAGTGTTGGTCTCTGAAATCCCACATCACCTCCGTGCTGCAACTTTACTGATACTGCTTTCCAGGCCATTTTTGAAGTTTTAAACACAATGGGATTTAAAATTTAGGTACTTTATGTGGTGATTATGTAAAAAAAATCTCAAAAGTACTGGAAATAAATACATAAAAATATTCATAAAAACTTAAAGTTTTAACTGAAACCACAATTATTCTTATTAGGTATAATTCTAGAAAATATAAATGAAAAATATCACAATTTACTAAGATACATGCTGACAACTGCAAGTACAAATTTGGCACAACACTGGAAAAGGGGAACTCTGCCAACAATACCAAATTGGGAGACCAACATTGGAGAATATGCAGCAATGGCAAATTTGACAGTATGTATCTGCAATAGAAATCTAACCAAATTTAAGCAAGAATGCCCCCTATATATACTATATGTTACACAGCAGGACAAATTTAGCATTTGGAATATGGTTTTTAGGAAAAAAGTTTTGAGACCAATCAAAAACAATAAAGGAAAGGATTTAAATAGATACTAATAATAATATGTAATATTTAATGCAAAGTATAAATATCTAGGCTGTGGTCAGTGGTTGGGGAAAAAATGGAAGTGGGGAGAATGTGTTGCTAGAAAGTGTTCACATATTTTATTTAATATATGCGTGTGTATGTATCTCTGTGTGTGTGTTATTCAACTGTTATTATTCAAAGTAGACTTTTCCCCCTTTGTATTATATCATTCTAAAATAAAAAATTCTTTAAAAAATAACTTAGTTTAGGCCCCAAGTAATGCTAGAAGCTGAGAAGCAATCAGTGTTTCAAAAATTGATACTGGACACAACAACCCAATGAACTCTATACCACTTTGAGGAAAATCAATTATAACTATAAAGTGGTAATTTCTTATTATCGGTGTTCCAACATTTCAGCTCTTTTTTTTTTTTTTTTTTGCATTACCAGCTGCTTGATAATTTAAGATCTTCCTGCTTTCAAGTCCTGAGAGGAACAGCAGGTAGACAATAGTAGGAGCTGAAGTACTACAGTTGGAAAAGCACCATAATAATTAGTGAAGGAGGAAGAAGGACAAGGAGAAAAGTGATGGCACAGCTGCCACCCGAACTTGCGACAGAAATTTATGACACATTAGAAAGAAAAGATTTACAGACCAAGAAGGTGGTTACTAACTAAGCATTCAGTATTAATTGATTTATTTACTATAAGTAATTTAATTTAGAAGGTTTATTTATTTATTTATTTGTTCAATTTATTCCCCGCCCATGCAAGGGACTCTGGGTGGGTTACAACAATTACAATATAAAAGCTATACAAAATACAAAGTATCTAAAAAACACAACCAATATAAAATAAATAAAATCCAAGATGGATTGGGAACTGTAGAATAGATCATGGTGCTACGGGGCCAGCCAACCCCAGGAGGCACTACCGCCTCCGTCGTCCCAGGCCAGGCGGCAGAGCCAGGTCTTAAGGCCCTTCCGAAAGGCCAGGAGTGAAGGGGCCAGTCTCACCTCCGGGAGCAAGATATTCCATAAGGCGGGCGCTATCGCAGAGAAGGCACGCCTCCTGGACCCCGCTAGATGGAGTTCTCTTGTTGAGGGGGTCTGAAGCATGCCCTCTCTGCAAGCACGGGTGGGGCGGGTCGATGTTATCGAGACGAGACGGTCCCTCAGGTACCCTGGCCCTATGCCATATAGGGCTTTAAAGGTAATCACCAACACCTTGAATTGGACCCGGAAGCAAACTGGCAGCCAATGGAGCTCGCGTAGCAGAGGTGTTACATGTGCCGATCTCATAGCACCCATAACTGCTCGTCCCAGAGATGGCAGATTGAAGTCTCCCAGAACCATAAGTCTGGGGAGCTCCACTGCCAACCCCGAGACAACCTCGAGTAGCTCAGGCAGGGAGGTCACTACGCAGCTGGGAGGCTGGTACAGCAGCAACACTCCCAACTGTTCTCGTGAACCCAACTTGAAAAACAAGGTCTCACACCCGGTCAGGTTATTAGTAATATAAGAAGAAAAAAGGAAAAAGGTGCAATTGAGCTATCTAGTGTGGTAAATATCTGTGAAAGTTTGTCTTCAAATAGAACAGTGTTGTAGCTTCTTTATCGTAATCTCAGATTAAGTTTATTCATGGAAAATTGAAGTCAAGTGTTTTTAAATCATCCCCAGTTCCAATTTCAACAACACAGAAATAGCTATATTCAAAAAAGAGAGATATTTTTATAATTCTAGATGTTGTGAATCAATAGAGGAAAAGTGTACCCTGATATGAATCGTGGAAAGGACTCATTGCTTCTATTAAAAATTCCTTAGGGATTGTATTAAGTAATTCAAATATTATTGAAACTAATTTAGTAGCACCTATCCTATGTCTCTTATGAAATTTAAATTCACTCCATAATAAAATTGATTTGTCCATTGAATTCTTACAGGATAGTAAAATTTCTCTAGCCCTATTTACAAAATTTTAGCTCTCTGCAGATGAGCCATCCATAATGGCAACTTTTATTTCAACTGGCCTATTACATCATCTCCTTCCACAGGGTAAAGGACGGATGAATGAGTTGCTATTATTTTGAAAGGATATATTCCATATCCCTATTTTCATACGTATATCATTTGAGATATCTGAGGCATTCTAGTGGCCCACATTTAGACAGGCAGTATATGAAAGCTTCACTATCCCTAATGATGCTTTGAATTAATTTCCACTGTCCCACCATCACTAAGATTTAACAGGTTGACTCCTGCATGTCAGAGTCTACTCCCAGTTGCCTTCCTAGGCTTTGATTGAATATTTCTCTGTGCCAGATGCAGACAAAGATCCATTGCTCAGAGTGACAGTGGCAAAAACTCTGGAGAGGCAAACCTAGATGTTTATAAAGAGGTATTTAGCAGCCCTGAATGAGGCCAAATGAAACTTTTATCACCAGATAATCTTCTGCCAGACCTAATCCTCACTTCAGCTTGTCTGCACATTTTGTTCTCTCTCTTGATTCCAGTGGTTCTATATTGTTACCACATGTGGATATTAAAGGAACATTTTGACATAAGCTGGGTAGTGTCTATGTAAGAGAAAAGAAGAAGAAAAAAACAAAGGTGCTGAGATGTGACTATGATTGATTAAAGTAAAGGCATACAATACCAGGAATAGGTACATTTTTATTCAGCAGGCATTGTGGTCATCAAATAATGCAACCATAATATTTTAGCATGCAAATGGAGTCCAAATCAGGGTGTTTACAAAAGTATAGGTTAGAAAGAGAAATGTAGAATTTAGAGTTGCAATTCTATATGAAAGGAAAGTCTCTACTTGAAAAGAAGGAAAATTGGAAGATAGAGGGAAATAAAATTATGTTTCTCCTGAATCTGCACAAATAAATAGTGATGCAAAGCCCAGTAGGATATTTCAGCAACTAATTCCAGGCAGAACTCTTGGGAATACAAAGGAATGGGGATTCTGACTAGACTTGCCAGGTGGAAAACAACAACAGGAGCAAACCAACAATGGTGAGCATCTTATGGGTGAATTAGTAATGTTTCTTGTATCAGAAATAGTTTCTCCTAGTCCTAGTCCTTTAATCTAATCTGGAATACTTGAGGGATGCTGGGATTCTCTTGACCATCTGCTTGAAATCTTCCTGTACTGGAAAATGAACTTAAATCCTTTTACAGTAGAGCCACCGTATGGTATCATACCTCAATCAACTTAACAATAGAAGTCACATATTTCTGCCAGTGACCAGAGGTTATCTTGAGTCTTTTTAAATAGATCCTTTCTAATGAAAATGTTCTTGGAACCAAGAACATTAATTGAGGTATATTGCTGTTATTGTTATCATTATTTACACACATACACAGACACACATAATCATACAGGGCACAGGATTGACTTTGATCCCAGTATTAAGAAGAGCATATGTATAATGAGCTAACAAGTAGTAATGTTTTGTCTTACATGTTTCTAAGTGAGTGGGATAAAGAGGAAGTCTGTGAATGTTCTATTGTAAAAGGCTAGATTTAAGCCATCTCACTGACATTACAGGCAGACAGCATAGACATCTGGAGGGGGGGTGGGGGCAAAGAACAGGTGTGTGATTACATAATCACACAAATGCTGAGATGTACATATTCGCATCAGACATCTTGATGAAAGCACATAATTGTGAGCACAATTAAATCATTACCTGAATGTCATTATTTCAATATCTGTAAATTTTTTCTGCAGACACTGACAGAAGGGAAAGAAATCAAATGTCAATCATACATATCCAGCCTCAATCTATTAGCAGAACAGTTCATAAAAAATTTGCAAGTTCATTCAACTGCCTTACCCTGCTATTGGTAAGCTAAAGAACTGGAAAGAATATGAGACCAACGTTATGCAAATAGAGGAATTTTTATACAAGGGAACTTCCAGATATTCTTGTGCAATTTCCCAAACTTATTCAAAGAAGTTTTGCTCCAGCAAAACTTGTGCTTGACACACAAACTATCCCTTCTCCACCATATCTTTCTATATACTCCTTTAGATTTTTTTTCTTTCTATAAAAATAAGAAGAAAAAATATATATAATATAATATATCTTTGGATTAGTCCTTCCAGGAATAATCCAGCTGAAGCATTCCATTTTTAAAAAAAGCACAGATCAATCCAAAGTGGTGCTCTTGCAGAGTTGTGTTAGAGAATATTCCCTGTGGGCTAGCATTTTAAAGTTACAGGTATCCTTAATTCTTCCTTGGTTTCCAGATTGGAGTTGCAATAAAAAAAAAAGCAGTGCTGAGAATTTTGGCTTGTTTTTCAGATACTCCATTTTCACTCCTTCCTTGGTTTCTCACCCGTGTCAACATCTAATAAGCAGTTTGTAACCAATCAGCATGCTTCATCTCCAGTGAGATTCTTTTTTTGGTTGTTCCTAAGGGTTTATTTTATTTTATTTTTGTATGTGAGCAGACTTTGAGTTTTCCCCAAGCCTGCTGTATGTGTACAATAACACTTTGTTTATATAAATGTTCACATTCAGAAATGAATTTGCTATTAGGAGAAATCATTTCTCATGTGATTCAATGGCAATTCTCTCATGAAACAGATGTGTATGCCCTGCAGCACTGTTTGGGAATTATTTACTGTGTTAATTGACCGAAATGGCCCTATTTTCAGAGACCTTCCTGATCTGCGTCCTTCCCAGGAGCACAGCAAAAATTACCTTACATTGATTGTACTGGTAGGATTTTGTGAATGAGCAGCTGATGGCACAGCTTGCCCCTTGCCTTCCACAAAGTGCTAAATGGGTCTGTTTTTATGAAAAGTCTGTTACATAGTTGCATTGTCTGAAGAGGAATCTAATAGAGAAATACTTCCACAGAGTACAGCTATAGCTTTCCAAACAGCTCAAATATGGTTGCTACAAGACCGTCTCATATAAAACTTCTCTTCCTTGACCACCTTTGCCAAGTTTAAGCAAATTAAATAGAAAAGTCATTGATGAATCAGAGAGGAACTAAAACTTATTAGACTTTTCTCTTTCCTTCTCTTAGGATCAGCAGCTTTTCATCTTGGAGTTTTGATTAACTTGTCCCTTTTTCCTGTACAGTCTCTATAACCTCCAGTATTTCTATTAAAAATGTTTCACAGGATCAAGGTTTTCAAATACACTGAAATATTGGGTTTAGAATTTATTTTATTCTATTCTATTTTTTATTGCAAAATGCAGGTTAGCAAAATGGAAATTGCCTTTTGTATTATTAAAGGGTTCTAAGGGCACTTTTTGACATTATATATGAGTAGCAAATTAAATAAACATGGAGTCTCTGTCACATCTGAAAGATCAAACATAATACTGACATATGGAACTGCAGCACAACTGAGCTAGTGATAAAAACACTGGATAAAAAACACAAGATAAAAACACAAGAGCTATTTTTTATTTATTTTCTATCCCACCTTTATTATTTTTATAAATAACTCAAGGCGGCGAACATACCTAATACTCCTTCTTCCTCCTGTTTTCCCCACAACAACAACCCTGTGAGGTGAGTTGGGCTGAGAGAGAGTGACTGGCCCAAGGTCACCCAGCCGGCTTTCATGCCTAAGGCGGGACTAGAACTCTCGGTCTCCTGGTTTCTAGCCTGGTGCCTTAACCACTTGGATTGAACCAAGGCCTGTCTAGTCCAGTATTTCTTTCCCAAAGTGACCAAACAAATGTCCAAGGGAAGTTCATAGGGTAGGACAGGGCCAGCCTTACCATTACACACCTCAGAGGGCAGATGCTACGAGGCAGAAGCAAAATGTTGGAGGGGACAGCAATTTGGTATGCTGCCTATTGTATGCTCTCAGCTAAATTTTTGCGGTATACTGATGCAGCATAGGATGTGTTGAAGAAAAATTAGTTCTCAGTCCAACTGTTTTTGTCCGAGAAATGGGAGGGACACCATTTTGCTATTTCCATCAGACCCCAATGTTTTGCTCTGATCAGACAAACTTAATAGCACCTTCCTTTGTTAAGTGTTAATACATAACCATCAGGCCAAGAGCTTCATCATCAATTGATATGTTTAATCATCTTTTCAAATAGGCCAAAATGGTTGTCATTACTACATCTTATAGTGAGGAACTCCACAGCTTGACTGTGTTTTGTTTGTTTTTTCTATTAAAATATGTTATTTCATCATTCAGAATTCCTACACACAGCTTAGCTGGATAATTCAGATTTCAGTATTTTGAGGGGGGAAGCGGAGGGGGAGAAACCCTTTGCTATACATTCTTTTTCTTTCTAGTTGTCATTCTTCTTAGCAAAAGTCTCAAATATTTTAACTTTCCATAAATGAAATTCTATCCCATTATTTATTTGGTTCCTTGAGGTGAGGTGGGGGACTTCTCAAATAGTACTGTATTTATTTGAGAATGAGCTGAAAGGACTATACAGTATATAGACATGCCATATGGGACAGTACATGTGTATAAAGGCAAATAATTGGCAGTTTTATTTCAAATATCTTCCTAGTCATCCCCAATCTGAAATGCAGCAATGTCACAACTAGATAACGAATAGACATTTTCACTGAGCTACCACACCTTTCCTAGTCAGTAACTATCAAGTAAAACCCATTCAAGATTTCTTCTGATTTCATCATTCCTATCCATGTGAATCTGATGACATCAGGTTCTCTGGGGCTGAACAGTTTCTTTGTCACATCTTGAACGTATCTTCCAGAATGTCTGGAACATGGGATTACCATGCTTTTGATTTTCAATTTGAAAAAAAATGCAAAATTCTTCAATACTGAGGTAGATGTAGCTAGGCTCTATTTCTGTATTACAATCCAATATCTGATCTTAAGTTTTTTTTAAAAAAAATCTTACTTCTGCTTACTTTGTTGTTTTTCTATTTGGGGATTGTTAACATACCTTCTGTGCATCTAAAAGTGCCCTTCACTCCCTGTATTTAAATAAACAGGGAAGCATGACCTTAAAAACCATTTTGTATCTTGATTCTGAATCTTTTGCTTTGGCTTATCTGCCTGCATTATTATCTCATTTTCTTCCAGACCAAGTATACATCATTATTTGACATTTTCCAAGAGAAATCTCATTGATTATGTATGTGTCCATAGACTAAAGTGTGTAAGACTGATGCTCATATATCTATAACTGGAAACTTAAAAAATGACATGAAATATGAATTTTAATAGAAATATTCAGTGTAAACCTAATATGTGATTAGAAAACTCCTGATATTAAGATTAAATTTTTGAAAAGTCTGCATATTGAGTCAGACTATTAAAGTATAGGCTGACAACACGTCTTAAAAATGCCATTTGTACATGCTTCCTTGCTTACCTGGACATCTTTTCTATGAAAAGTATATGCTGGATCACTGAAGAATGTCTCCTTTGTTGCTGCTTTGGTTTACTCACATCATATTGTGCACAATGTTCCATCGTACTATTTTATTCTTGCATACTTTGCATGAGTGCATAACACCACATTTCTATTATAACATATAGATCTGGGAGAGATAGCTAATACCAAAGGAGGCAAAATAAGGATTCAAAATAGCAAAATCCTTTTAATCAGAAGTACATAAATTTCCCATCTTGACATCTTACACAAGTTATGACATTTCCAAATTGCCTAATTTATGAGCAAGTGTTGGACTTTTGGGAAGCAGCATTTCCCAAACCTTTTCTAATTCTTTGATGAACCATATTTGATAGGGATCAGAATCCATAATATACTGTCAGATTTTATTGACTGTATTGCGCTTACTCCCTATTGACCAAAGCATAGAGTATAATTAAGATCTTTATCTAGAATATGACTTAAACTGCATAAAATCCCCCATTTGATGTCTTGGAGCCAGTTTCAAACCAAATCCACAAGAATGGAGCTATGTATATTATTTCTAGTAAGTTTAAGAATCTTAGCAAAAACATTAAACATTTCTTACTGTAATTTTAATATTTCTTTTAATCAGTTATAAAATCATAAAAAGAAATAACTCAGAACCTCAAACAAGTCAATACAAATGTTCTATTTTGTCCTTTCTACTGCAGCTCAAAGCTGTCCCTTTCCCATTGCTTAGGAAATTTTGTAAAACAATAATTCATGTAATTAATACATCAATTGCAAAACTGAAATCAGTGAGGACTAATTTCATCATTAATAAATCTCAAATTCCACTCAGGGTGCTATAAAAATATAATAATTAAATAGTGACTTTTTTAAAAAAAATACATCATTTCAAATACACCAGTACTTAATTAAAAGCTTGTAAGTAATTTAGATGTGGAATATTAGAAATCTGTAATAGAAATAGAGTTCAATTCTGATACAGGAATGTTACCTTAACTTTATAATTAGCATCAGAGAAAAGGAATTTTTTTTGCCCCTTAAGAAGAGCTCTTGAATTTGTATTACTTTAAGCCTCAAAATTAGAAGTTGTCACATTTGTTCAATTTCTCTTCACCCTATAAATTGGCTATATGGTTTGTGTACAACTGATTATTCATACCACCTCTCTGTTTCAAAGTGCACCGGCACCCATCATTTATTCTCGTACAGCTTCAACTGTACAAGGTTGCAAACTGAGCACAAAATTTGAATATTTTAATAGTTAGCACAGTCTAAAAATAGCATCTTTATGAAAATTTTGAACTTTAAGATAAAAATGTTAGCTTATAAAATATGTAGGCCCTTTTATATTGTCACTGCAGTTCTAGCTGGATATATATCTTAACAATAAAATATGTCTCATTTGGTTAAAATGGTGGCTAATTAACTCTATTCTTGTGCTACTTTTAGAGATATCTGTATAGGAAAGAGAATTTCCTACCTTGTTACAGCTATCTTTTCTTTCTATAATAGGCACAGCAGGCATTCAGTTAAGTTATGAAAGAATATAAGTGGCAATTGCAAGGAAAAGATCTGAAAATAGTCACAGAGGTCATGGCTTTATTCATTTTATTGATAGCATTTATATGTTGACTTTCCCACCCAGAGAAGAGCCTTGAGGCAGTTTCAACAATTAAAACAATAAAGTATTACTAATTAAATAAAATTTGAGGTGTCGGAAGCTATTATTAAACTACAGAATAAAAATAACAACCAAATTTCTATTAATATCTATTAAAAGTTCTATTAATATTTCTTAAAAGGATACTTTGGGAAGCAAAGATAGTCAAAACCAGGGAGCAGCCACTGAGAAGTCCCTGTCTCATATTGCTAGGAGTTGCACCTCCCTTTTCATGACAACTAAAATTAAAAGCAGGAAGAATCACTTAGGAGAAGGGTTCTATAGCAGGGGTACCCAACCTGTGGGCCACGGCCCACTAGTGGGCCGCAGCCTGTTAGGAAGTGGGCTGCACAGCAGGTGAGCAGTGGTGGTCCACACGATTGGTACCTGCCTGGAAACCCCAACCCATCTGCACAATTGGCTCCTGCCTGCAAACCCTGCCCCCTATCCATGTGATTGGCTCCTGCCTGCAAACCCTGCCCCCCATCCACGCGATTGGCTCCCACCTACAAACCCCACCCGCATCCACGCGATTGGCTCCCACCTGCAAACCCCACCCCAATCCGCATGATTGGCTCCCGCCTGCAAACCCTGCCCCCCTGGTCCACGTGATTGGCTCCTGTCTGCAAACCCTGCCCCCCAGTCTGTGGAAAAAATGTCTTCTGTGACCGGTCCCTGGTGTCAAAAAGGTTGGGTACCCCTGTTCTATAGGATATAACCACCATTTTGTTTTTACCCAGGAACAGAGCAGGTGAACAAGATTGCTGAAATGTGATTCAAAATAACAAAAGCATTGTGACAACTGCATTTGGTACCAACTATTGGTTTTTTAATATTTTTGGGATTGGTTCATTGCTGCCTAATGCGAGAAAACCTTTTTTTTGTGAGCTCTTGATTTTTGTTCCTGCCTCCGGTTTAGAGCTGGTCAAAACTTATTAAAGTAATCAGATGGTATCTCCTACACAACAGTGACTTCCTTGGAGGAAAATACAGACTTTAAACAGCAAGAAGGAAGGAGAAAGACAAAAGAAGTCTTCTAATTTAGAGAATGGGGAAGAGGAAGAAGCGTCATGGAGCCAGCCCGGGCTCACAGCATTCTTCCAAGACAGCCAAACAACTGAAAATTGATGAACGTTTTCTACAAAAAGAAACAGTAAGTAAACTCTCCCCAATTCCCACCTCCAATAAATTTGAGGCTCTTGAATGGGATTTGCAGACAGAAATAGAAAAACAGCAACTATTGGAGCTTTCTACATCTCTTAAAGATGATTTAATAGAATGGTCTGATTCTATGTCAACCCTCCCCCATCACTCTTCCACTCATTTTACTAGCTCTCTAGTTTCCTCTAAAGAAAATGACAAGATTGCACAGGGCAAGGACTGGGAAAAGCTGCTGGCATGAGATGGCTTGACTGAATTCATGGCAAAACAATGTTTGCTTACAGGGAAAACTGTTATTTCAGTGTTCAAGCAAATAGCCGCCATTAAAAACAACATGGACCCGCTAAAAAGTGATTTTGAGGTCTTTGCGCAAAAGCACACAGAAAGACTCTCTGCCTTTATTGAAGCCCAAACTCAAACAGACAACCTAGCTAAACAACACCCCTTAGGGCAAAAGAATAATAAATCACAAGCCAATAAAGATGTCAACCTGATTACCAATGGAGGTGTGTAAGTACTCAAAGAAGTCACCCCATCAAAGCTGACCCTCTCTTTGCAATTAAATCAGGTTGCTCTTCATATATCCATGAATAGCCTCAATTCCAGTTGCTGGATCTCCAGAAGAGCAATCCTAACTTCTATGGGACAGCTTCTTCATTGCCACCACCAGGAAATAGATTTGTGCATGGTTGAGTGGCTTCCAAGCATTCCTGGCAGTAAACGAATTTTACTGACCTTTAAGCAATCTACTATACCACACATGCTGCTTGAAATGAAACCCTTTCTTGCTCCCCTTCGGATTGACCCAATTAGAGTCTTTTGTGATGGAGGGGTAACTCCTTTGCTCAGTTCTGCTGCTTTTGATTTACACAAAACTGCCAAACATCAAGCCTGTTACTAACAACAGTATCCCTATCCCGGTTCATCCTTGGCTAAGCCAGGACATGGGAGTAAGATGAATATGCAAAACGAAGCTAAGTTGGATATGGATGAGGCTGTTCATATCAGTGCCTTTGGAGTCTTGCCCAAGGTCGAACAAGAAGATATCTTGCAAAGGCTGGACAGTCTTAAGAAAACTCTGTTGGCTACTATTGCCACAGCTGAGCCACTTATTGAGCTTGTAACACCTAAAACATTGCATCAGCAGATTCCATTGGATGAGGAGGAGATGGCTGAAACACATCAGGTTTTCAGATGACCAGAGGGTTGAGTTGCTAGTCCCTTGTAATGATGCTTAGATCCAGTTGACTTAAATTCTCAAAGGAATCACTCTTTGCTTTCTTAGAACATTGCTGGATTGGAAGTCGGAAATAGAGATCCTGCCTTCAGAAGCTACAATTCCCAATTCAACATTCTCATGTTCCAGGAGACATGGTCAATTAATGATCTGTTTATTGATGGATATAAATCCTTAACCCTCCCAGCATCCCCCACCTTTGGAAGAGGGAGGCATCATGCTTGTTTGAGCATCCATATTTCAACTGCTCTTAAAACTGAGATAATGTCAATAGACTCATTTGAGAATTTTGCACAAACAGTAACTCATTTTTTTCTGCTGAGAAATTGCTCCTCATTAATTTTTATATACCACCCAACATCACTTGACTGTGCATTGAAGAAATTTGGGCAAAAGCAGAAATTTACATTAATAATATTCAACTACGCTGAGAACGCTATTGGCTGGGGTCTGATGAAAGACTTCAAGATAAGACCCCTTTTGACTTGGCAAAGGAGCGGCTTAAGATTCCAAAGCAGCTGGAGTCAATTGCAAAATGATGCAAGGCTCTTGCTCTGATTCCACGGTGGCTACAGGGCAGGACTCTGAAGACTGTTCTGGCTGGACTTCTCCCGAAGAAGCTGTTAGCTCAGTGGAACGTTTGTCACAGGTGATTGGGTGCTTGTGCTGGCATCTTTTTATTCTGTTCTCCGAATGCCTTCTATCCTCAGGAGCCAATCGGGTTTTTTTCTGCTTGGCGCGCTTCTCAGCCCTCCTTTCTCGTGCATTGATTGGTGCTCTGGACTTCGATCCTGGTTCTGGACCAATCAGCTCTTCAGGATTCTCCCACTCTGCTAGGTCATCCCCAAGTCTGTTTCACTGCACCTGCTCATCATGAGTCTGGTCACGATTATCACACTATTGACCCTGTACCTGCTCATAACAAGTTCCACTCACCGGTTGCTGCACAAGATCAGTTTCGTTTCTCTGATAAGTTTTGTTTTCCCCTAGCTCAGAGTCAAAGTCAGGCTGGACTCTGACAGCTGACTATGTCAGCCTGAATGCACAAAAAACAGCATCAGCGCTACAATCTTTCTATTTCTCCAAAGGAGCTCAACATTTACCAGCAGCAATTAAAGTTTTCTAAGCTAATATCTGAGCTCAGCTCCTTTTTGGAGCTCAGTTGGGCCCCTACAGGTCATTCCTTTCTCTTGAAAGAGTTCAATCCACATTTCTAAGATCTATCTTTCAAGTACCTTGCTGCATCCCCAATGTGGTGCTTCTCCATGAAGTTGGCCTACTAAAAATAGAAACTTCTGCTTGGATTTACATTTTTTCTTACTGGCTTAAGCTGTCCTTTTTCCCAGTTGGCTTGGCCTCTTTGATTATGACCGATAGCTTTCAATCTTCTTGGTGCCAAGCAATACACGCCAAACTGCAATTATATGGCTTTTCAGGGACAGCCATCATCTTGTTGGGCTATGAACATGCACTAGGTGATCTCAAACAACGGGCCATCAATTTAGAGCTACAATCAGATTTATCAGTTTTACCTAAAACATTTTTGGGACATTCTGCACATCTTCTCCAACCAGCCAGATATCTTAGCTGCATAACAATTCCAAAATTTAGAAGGGCCTTATCGTTGGCTAGATTCAATGCCCTTCCAACAGCTGTTATTAAAGGGAGATATCGAAATATTTATTTTATTTATTTATTTGTCAAATTTATCACCGCCCATCTCTACAAGGTGGACTCTGGACGGTTTACAATAAAATATTAAAACTAAAAACCTATAAATCTTAAAATGCATCCAATAATCAATAGTAAAAATCCAAATGATGGTAAGATCTTAAAAGGAGGGCACCACTAAGCCAACCACCCTCAGGAGGAACTATTACTTCCTTTGTCCCAAGCAAGGCGGCAGAACCAGGTCTTCCCTTTTGATCAAAGACTATGCCCATGTGGCAGAGGAGTAATCAAAATGATGGAACACATCATTTTATATTGTCCTCTCTATGCAGATGCTCGCCAGAAATTATTATCTCAATTTTTTACTAAACATCCAGGTCGTTCGGGTTCTTTTTATCTCAAGATGTTTCTATCAGACCAATCTGACTTTACTTCATTGACCACAGCTAAATATTGCGCTATAATTTGTACAGCATGACACAATATCTCAACACAATTTTAAGTGTTTTTTTTTCTTTTATTCTAATCAGATGTGAATCTTCTGTTTTATTTGCTGGTCTATGACTGAATAAAAATTGATTTGATTTGATAATATAAGCTAGCATAGTTTTACATTCTCGTAGTGTTTTACAAATTCTAGTATTACTTATGTCCTTTTATAGTTATTTGCCCTAGTTATTTATAGTATTTAGATTATTCATTGTAAAATTAATTGTAATTTTATAGGATTATTTTGCTTTTTAATACCTGTACTCTGTAATTTTACCTTAATAATTTCATCTTTATCTTATTTTATGCTATCAATCTGACTTTTTATTTTATTTCTATTTTAGCGTAATTGTTATGTTACTAGTTGTATGCTGGTCTATGACCGAAATGAAATTGATTGATTGATTGATAGATAGATAATACTTTTGGAAAGTTATGAAGCAATGAGTTAGAATCTTCTAAGTTAGCTGTTATTAAAGTGTTCTGTAATTGTATAGCTTAAAATGCCATTTAAGATTCTATTAGGGATCACCTAACATTTCTCTATAGATGTAGTTAATAGATACATTGTTTTTCTTTTCTTAGACAGCTCTTTACTTATCATTGCAGTTCCCATCTTTATACTAACAAACTTTTTGGCATCTGGCAATTATGATGCCAAAAGGTTTTGTTAGAGTAGATCACTTATGAGGACATGATCCAGAACAGGTTCATAGTAAAAATAATAATAATAAAGCTTTCCTGCTCCCCTGTATGATCCTGATCTCAGTATGGGAATTAGAAGGAAACAAATATTTATATGAATGGTAAATAGCCCCTTTAAACGTTCATTTTATGGCATTCTGCTTCCTTTTATTCAAAATATATGTTGTGGCACTTTTCTTTTTTTCCTGGAGGAGGAAATCTTAGCCAGAATCTCTAAGATTAGTCAAATTCAATATCCTCTGTTAGTGGAAAAATAATTTCTGTCCAAACTACAGCAAAACAGATCTTACATTTCCCCTTAGATTCTGAGTCAGCCTTCTTAGCACCAGAGAGTTTCCCACCATTGAGATGCAGCCCCATTACAAAATTCATTTCCAATATTCTGTTGTGTTGTAAAGAATAAAAGGGGTGATGTAGGTTCTCCCACTCAAAATTAAAAAAAAATCCACCAAATAATTTTCTAAGCTGGGACTAGGCTCAGAGGCTGTAAAGTGAACTAGTGAAGTTATTGTGTACCTTAACCTGAGGATATAATTAATCATATTTTAGAGGTAGAAGGTACTTTGTGAAATTTATTGCAGCTTATATCAATAGGAATAATAATACCATGCCTTCTTGTAATTCTAGATACCGTATATGGCAAAATAAAGTGTGTGTTTGCCTGTCTAAACTTTTAGAAAGTGTTCAGTGGGAATTAATCTTACACAATATTTGCAGACTTCCCTAAATTAAAATTAATAATTTTGAAACTGGGATTCAGAGTAGAATTGCAAAAAAAAATTATTTGTAGAAATGACACTCTGGAATAACAGATACTTCTGATTGTAGATTGATGGCCCATTTACTTGAGTAAAATTATTATAAGAGGATAAGATAGAAATAGAGTTAAAGCTTGCCAGATTCATGAACTAGACATTATTTTAAATTTCTACATTTTATTCATTTATTATTTTATTCAGAAATAAAAATATACCTGTTGATTCTTCCCATTCAGTAGACAATTATGATATCCAAAGTCCTAAAAGGAGAAAAAATGACAGAAAAATAATGAGGCTGAGTTTTGATTCAGCTACTAACTTGACTGGACTATTTTTTATTAAGTGTCAAGCTAAAATTGATTTTTAGAGAATTACTGTAAATTATCAAGATTTTTTCCTATCTAAAACATCACACAAATTGACTTTTTTTTTCATCATCACAAGACTGGACTGTAAGATTATTAACTGAAATTATCCCATTTGTTGCTGTATTAATGAAATCCTAAAATCTGAAATGAGAAATGTAAAATAGAAAAATACAGTGAAAAAGAGAGAAAGGGAAAGAAAAGCACATAAAACCCCAATATTCATATAACTCTTTCAGGAAAATGGGCAGCTAACACGTCACATCTGTCTTATTGAACACAATGGCTTAAATAGTTTAGAACCTGTGTTTCTTAAAGCTCCAATATTTTGTTTCCCTTTTTACCCAGCTTAGCTTAATATTGCATTGTTTATCTTCTGCTGCTAGATTCATGACATTCACAGTTTCTTCTCTGAATTATCATATTTGTGTGCAGTATCCTGCTGTTTTCTGCTTGCATATTCATAGTCTAATGTTCCTTCTGTCTTACTAGTAGGCATATATTATGATTATATTCATTCCAAAGTTGTTGCTCATATTAGCTGAAAGATGAGTAGTGGTCCACATGACACAGAGGAGCAGTGGTGTTTAGAAAAGTCCTCAAAAACGTGATCCTTGTAGAATGGCCATCATGAGCATCAGAAACCTGGCCATAAGGATGTTTCTGTAGTGTTTGATTTGTTGTTTTGATAAAATTAACTAATGGTTAATAACCTGCAATGAATCATTCCTTTATTTTTTCCGATATTAATGACCTGAATTCCTAATTTATTGTACATACAATGCAAAAATAACGTTGATTACAGTTCAACAGTTCAACTGAGTTAGGCTCATACACATCCAATTAGATTCCTTTATGGCAGCTATGAAGCTAACCTCTGGAAGATGAAAACCAACCTAAAATAGGCATGTAATAAAATCTAGCATTCGCTAATCTGTTAAACATTTATTTACAAAATGAATCTTCAGTTTCAAATATAAATTGTAATGTTATGTATTCATTCTCTCTCTCTGTCTCTCTCACACACAGATCCCTCTCAGATGATTAATATTGAGGACCACATAGCAAATATAAAAATATAGTGTGTCATTGAGGATCACTCGTAGCCGAGTAAGATTGTCTTCCAAAGGTAAAATTTTAACAGTGGATCCGTAAGTGGCTATAAAGGCCAATTCTGGATCCGCACAACCTCCCACAGTGAGGGCATAGGTTTCCGGGTGGGAGATGGTCATGATGAGGGTTTGCCTGACGTGCCTTCCTTTTAGTTCTTTTCTCCATTTCACCCTGTACTCGTGCTTCTTCAAAGTCCATAGCGCCATTAATAAAGGCTGACCTCCAATTGAAACGCTCATGAGTTAGGGCTTCCCAGTTCTCAATGCTGATATTACATTTTTTTAAATTAGCTTTGAGAGTGTCTTTGAATCTCTTTTGCTGTCCACCAATATTCCGTTTTCCATTCTTAACTTGGGAGTAAAGTAGCTGCTTTGGAAGACAATGGTCAGGCATTCGAACAACATGGCCGGTCCAGCAAACTTGATGTTGGATGATCATTGTTTCAATGCTGGTGGTTTTCGCTTCTTCTAATACGCTAACATTAGTCTGCCTATCTTCCCAAGTAATGTGCCGAATTTTTCGGAGGCAGCGTTGATGGAATCTTTCAAGAAGTTGGAGGTGGCGTTTGTAGAGGGTCCATGTTTCACAGAGGTACAGAAGGGTTGGTAGTACAATGGCTTTGTAAACAAGCATTTTGGTCTCCCTGCGAATGTCCCGATCCTCAAACACTCTACGCTTCATTCGGGAGAAAGCTACACTCACAGAGCTCAGGCGATGCTGAATTTCAGCGTCGAAGTCGGCTTTTGTAGATAGATGGCTGCCGAGATTAGAAAAGTGGTCGACATTTTCTAGCGACACACCTTTAAGCTGGATTGATGACGCTGCGGAGGGATTGGTTCAAACTTGCTGGTAAAGCACTTTGTTTTTTTTAATGTTAATCGAGAGGCCGAGCTTTTCATATGCTTCTGCAAAGATGTTTAGGATAGTTTGAAGATCTTCCTTGGAGTGTGCACAGACTACGTTATCATCAGCATATTGAAGTTCTATAACAGAAGTTGTAATTACCTTATTTTTTGCTTTCAGCCTACTAAGATTAAAAAGCATTCCATCTGTTCGATATATAATTTCTTCTGGATGTCTTCTGATACAGATAGGAGACGGTTTGCGATGATCTTTGCCAGGATTTTGCCTGCTGTGGCTAGAAGGGAGATGCCTCGATAGTTTCCACAGTCTGTTCTATCACCCTTATTAAAGAGAGTGATAATTATGGCATCCCTAAAGTCTGCTGGAATCTCCTCCCTCATCCAGATTTTTTTCGATGAGCTTATGAAGTTGTTGTGTAAGTTCAGGCCCGCCTTCTTTAAAGACTTCAGCAGGAATCCCATCAGGTCCACTAGCTTTGTTATTTTTCATTTGTTTAGTGGCTTTACTGACTTCCTCCAAACTAGGGGGTACTGCAAACTCATCTCTTATTTGTTTTTGCGGGATTTGCAAGAAGACTTCATCAGCCACAGTAGAGTGACGATTAAGGAGATTGTAGTAATGCTCTTTCCAGTGCAGTGCAATAGACTCTTTGTCCTTTAGAAATTTAGCACCATCTACTGAGCGTAAGGGATTTGTACCATGGTTTGTTGGTCCACGGATGGCCTTTATGGCATTAAAAAAGCCCCATGCATCATGAGCATCTGCAAAATGTTGGGTTTCTTGGGCCTTTTTTATCCACCATATGTTCTTAAGTTCTCTAGTTCTTCTTTGGACTTCTGCCTTTGCACCGGCGTAGATTTTTTTCTTAACAGCACAGTTAATATCTTTTTGCCATATCTGGAAGGCTTTCCTTTTCTTGTCAATAATATGTTCAATCTCACTATCGTTCTCATCAAACCAGTCCTGATGTCTCTTAGTTTGGTATCCGATAGTTTGTTCACAGGCTGAAATAATAGAAGTCTTTAATTTAACCCAGTGTTCCTCAACATTTTCAGGAAGTTCCATAGGCAGATGTTCCTTGAGAGTTGATTGAAAGCAAGCTCGTTTAATAGAATCTTGAAGGGCCAGTGTATTCATTTTACGCCTTGGTTTTCTTCCTTTGAGCCTACGATGAGGGACAATCTTTATGGCCATCGGATCGAATTAATCGATGGTCTGTCCAGCAGTCATCGGCGCTCGTCATGGCTCTAGTGAGAAGTACATCACGGCGATCTCTAGCACGGACAATTACATAATCTAAAAGATGCCAGTGCTTTGACCGTGGGTGCTTCCATGATGTTTTAAATTTATTTTTCTGGCGAAAGAGTGTGTTAGTAATGACAAGGTTATGCTTTGCACATTTAGTCAGAAGTAAGATTCCATTCATGTTGCTGTTGTCAACTCCTTCTTTCCCAATATCCCTGGCCACAAATCAAAGTCACGCCCAACTCTTGCATTGAAATCACCCAGGAGGATAATTTTATCCTCCTTTGGTATCTCTGATAAGATGGTGTCCAGCTGGGTATAAAAATTTTCCTTGATATCCTCATCTGCATCTAGTGTTTGTGCGTAAGCACTTAGGATAGTTGCCTGTTGGTTTTTGGCGAGTTTTATTCGGAGAGTTGAGAGTCGTTCGTTAATCCCAGTGGGAACTTCTGACAAGAGCTTCACAAGGTCGTTTTTGATAGCAAAGCCTACCCCATGTATTTGTCGTTCTTGTTCAGGCACTCCTTTCCAAAAGAAGGTATAACGTCCTTTTTCTTCCTTCAGCTGTCCTTCTCCTGCTCTTCGAGTTTCTTGGAGTGCTGCTATATTAATATTAAAACGTCTCAGCTCCCTTGCAATAATGGCAGTCCTACGTTCAGGTCGTTCACTATCCATATTGTCTTGCAGTGTCCGTATATTCCATGTTCCAAAATTCATGTGTTTTTTACGACCGCTAGATGGTGACCCCACTGGTCGCGGTAATCCAGTCAGGGAGAAAATGAGGCAGACTATGTTTTGGGAACCTTTTCTAGCCCCCTCCCCATATGGGGTGAGCAGAGTGGATCCTAAATAGGGCTGCTCAGTCGTGGATACAGCTGCCGAACTACTCAACTGCCTCGATCCTTGAGTTAGGGCGACTGAATCCGTATCCACCGCCCATGTGCTGGTCCATGACTAGGATCTTCCGGATTTCACAGTCCTGCCCCCGTTGTCATTCGTCAATCACCATGGGACTTTTGGTTGTTTTGGTTTTGGTGTGGTTGGAAGACTCCTGTGCGTGAATTTGTTTTATGTGTGGAGATCGGTGCACAACAATCAGCACACAACCTTCACAGAAAAAGGCTCTAATCCAATGGCATGGATACCATGACGATTGGTGACCTTTTGTCTGCTGCAGCCTTCATCCGCCTTCGCAGCCGTTGTAACAATACACCTTGTTATCTTCCGCCTGTTCTGCCGTTTAGGACTTTTTTGGATCGTTCTTTGTCTGGTTCCTCCCCCTGGACCTTACCGCCATGGGTTATCCTACCAGGAGTACATGACTCCCGATGGCTTCGCTCACAGGGTTCATTGGGAACACACAAGCCCACTCACCACAACAAGGTGACAATCCAGCGAGTGAGATAGTGTGTAACACTTTTTGGATTTCTTATCATTGGGATTAGCTGAAATTTGGATAATGAATGGCAATGAAGAACCTTAAGACTGAGATCAGCAACATTTTCTGTCAAGGCTATGCTCAGTTTGAATAAGCATGTGGGGGAGTTTATATGTTAATGGTGGGCTGTACTTCAGCAAACAATAGGTGGCACAGCCAATTTTTGTTGGAACCATTCTCTCTCTCTCCCTTTTTCCCTCTCTCAATATCTTGGAGGAAATGGCCTAAATTAGGAAAATTAGGTTCAAGGCTGCATGAAATTAGATCAGGCACTACATGTTGTCCTTCCTTGCCCTAAGATAATCAGTATTACTTCAGATCATATAAATCTTTAACATTTTTTAAACTTTAACTAGTCAAAGCTTAATTATTAAATATATTTGTTGATAGTAAAACTGTAATAATTTTGAATCTGGGATCTAGGCTAAAGTCCAACCTTAAATTAAATCCCACACTCTCATTCATTTTTATTGCTAGGTCATATACAAAGATGTAGCAACATCTCTTCTTTTGGAATATAACCTGTCCTGCTTCAGGTTTCAATTACATACTCATACACTCAGTTGCTATGTAAATTAGCAGTTTACTCAAGGTCAACAACAGACAAGGAATACAAACCAAAACAGAGTCTCTGAAAAGAGAAGCTTGCCTGGGTGCTTATATTTTTAACACATAAGAATAGTCAAAATCCAGTCCAAAGTCAGAGGTTCAAGGTTTCTTAAATGAAGAGGATTCATTGTGACTTACTCCTCAAAAGAATAATATGCCAACAGAAGCCTCCATACATTGTGAGGAGCTTCCGGGTCTTCACATCGGCAGCCCCCATGACCTCCTTTAGCCAGCTCACTATACCGGCAGGGTATCTGATGACTGGCAGGGCATACATGTTAATGGCATGGATCTTCTTCTTCCCATTGAGCTGGCTCTTCAGGACCTGTCTTATCCTTTGGTGGTACTTGGATGTTGCTGTCTTCCTTGCCTCCTCATCATGGTTCCCATGTGACTGTGGAATACCAAGGTACTTATAGCTGGTCTGTATGTCTGCTATGTGGCCCACTGGTAGTTCCAGCCCATTAGTCTTGACTACCTTCCCTCTCTTTACTACCATCCAGCCACACTTCTCCAGTTTGAATGACATCCCAATGTTCTCACTGTAGATCCATGTCAGGTGGATGAGCGAGATGATATTTCGTTCACTCACAGCATACAGCTTGATGTCATCCATGTAGAGGAGGTGGCTGATGGTAGTTTCACTCTTGAACCTGTATCTATATCCAGTCCTTGTGATTATCTGCCTGAGGGGGTTCAAGCCTGTGCAGAACAGCAGTGGGCACAGCGCGTCCCCTTGGTATATGCCACACTTGATGGCCACTTGTATGAGCTATCTTGAGTTGACTTCCAGTGTTGTCTTCCACAGTCCCATTGAGTTCTTGAGGAAGGTCCTTAGTGTCCTGTTGACTTTGTATACTGCCAGGCATTCACAGATCCATGTGTCTGGCATTGAGTCATTGGCTTTCCTGTAGTTGACAGGCTGTGCTTAGATTGGTCTGTCTAGACCTTGAGTCTCAGCTGACTGCTCTATCTATGAGCAACCAGTGTTTGGAGCCTCTGGTGTTGTTCCCAATGCCATTCTGAGCTTTGTTGCTCATGTACTGACCCCTATATATAATAATATAATAAATATAATATAATATAATATAATATAATATAATATAATATAATATAATATATATATTATTAATGAATACTGAGTACTGAGTGATAATCCTACTGAAGATAAACAGAGAACACTAATAAATTTGAGAAGAATGTTTGCTGACAGTGAGATAAGGAGTGAGTTAATAGAAACAGAGTAGATGGAATTTGCTACACATTTTATGATGCATGGAAACTAATTATTCCATTGTAAAACCATGAACAAGACGTAGTCATGATTATGAAAACATATATAGATAATGGGAAATATTATGTGTTTCACTGATGGTCTTAGAAACCAGTATCCTTAATTTTCTAGTCAGTAAAGTGGAAATAACTTTTTTACTCTCTCTGTGTGTGTACACACAGAGAGAAAAGTATTGTTATCCCTCCTCCCATTAATAGTGAAACTTTTAAATACTACAGTCATATATATATATATATATATATATATACATACATACATACATACATACATACATACATACATACATACAGTATAGATATTCTACCTTAGAAACCAAATCCAGTTTTTTTAAATCACTCTCCAGAGATTTAACTAAAGGTGGTGCAGAAAAGCTTTATGTTAGACATGAATGCAGATTTGTTCAGTTTGCTTATTCCTAATAATTTAGCTAATTCAGCAGATTTCTACTTAAACTAGCTGAAAGAATGCAAGATTTAAAAATAAATAGAGATTTTTAATCTGTTGTTCTTAAAAATGTGGATTTGAATCCCTTTATACTTAACTAAGGGGACATGGTGGCTCAGTTGGTAAGATGCCAGGCTTGTTGATTGGAAGGTCGCAAGTTTGGAGGTTTGAGACCTTAGCCCCGCATGACGCAGTGAGCTCCCACACTCACCCCAGCTCTTGCCAACCTAGCAATTTGAAAGCATGCAAATGCAAGAAGATTAATAGTTACCACTTTGGTGGGAAGGTAACAGCGTTCCGCATGCGTCATGCCAGCCACATGACCATGGAAGCGTCTTTGGACAATGCTGGCTCTTCGGCTAACAAACAGAGATGAGCACCGGCCCCTAGAGTCAAATACGACTGTGTGCGGGAACACTCCAACACTGTATGAGACTACTGTCCTTTCTGTCTCCCATTTGCATTGTGCTGTTATGAAATTTGTCCCCAAATATGGAATTTATTTTGAGGAATATTTTTTATGCCAAATGTTCAGCTGAATTGTTAATTTAGTAACAGAGTAGATGGCATTCCCTACATATTGTAATTATAATGCAGTACATTTCATGATAATCTTATAAAGCAATTCTCTTGCTTTGTTGTTAAGTAAGCTATATATTGTAAATCTTAGTTATGTTCTATTTTTCTGTAGGGTTTTCTCTAATGCAGAGCTTTCCAAACTTTTCATGTTGGTGACACACTTTTTAGACATGCATCATTTCACGACACACTCTTACAGCAGGGCATCATTTCACGACATACTCATACAGCAGGGCACAAGGCAGGCACTAGGACCTGTGCAGAATCACAGCAGGTTTGGAGGCAGCAAGGCACAAGGCAGGCACTAGGACCTGTGTGGAATCCTGGCAGGGCAGGTTTGGAGGCAGCAAGGCACAAGGCAGGCACTAGGACCTGCGCGGAATCCTGGCAGGGCTCGGAGGCAGCAGCAGCCACGACACACCCAGACACTGCAGCCAACACACTAACGTGTCCTGACACACAGTTTGGAAAGCTCTGCTCTAATGTTTTATATCAGAAATCATGTAAAAAAAACTCCATACAAGGGAGCATGACATAATCAAACTTTTGTATCTCTTTGCTGTGAAAGTTTAAAGGAAGGTGGACTGTATATACCCTTCTGAGAGCTTCTAAATATCTATTCCTGCAACCACTGAACACCAAGATCTGGATAGCTCCTAAAGCTAATGCACTGTATAAATCATCCAAAATGTAAAGGTTTGTGAGTTCAATTACTGGTAGAGGGTTTGAACACCATAGAATTTCAGCTGACTACCCACATTTGAAGAGTCCCAATAAAGGAAAAAAACCAGTCATGTGGTGCCTCCTGGTGGTCAATGTAACTGAAAAGTACCACACAGGATTATACACTCTGCAAAAATAGAGAGCGAGAACTTAAGGGAAGCTAGAATGTGTAGACCACTCTGAGAGCTTATCCAAGAGATTTTTCTTGCAAACTTTGGAGATGTTTTAAGATCCAAAAAGTTATCTTATTGCATCATATCTAAGATATCCATAGCATATGCATGATTGGCAATGTTCTGATAAATTTGTTTTGAAATACTGAATGATATGTGGGAGATCATTATTGCCAGAGCACAGTAGGATAGGGCTTCTTGCTGGATAATTTAAGGAATGTTGAAGTGCAACACTTGCTAATAAGAAGCTATGAAAGCCCATCTCCTGAAGCTTCATGTTTGCCATCAGAACTGGGAAAGCATGCTTTCTTCCACATCACCCTCTTTAACTGAACTCAATCACTATGTATAGTTGAAACAGAATTTTTTTAAAAAACAAAATGATTGTTTATGATTGTTTTGTTTTGTTGATTTTGTTGTTTATCAGATTATTTTATTATTGGACTGTCTGTCTGATTTTATGTTTTTAGCTGTTTTTATGTTTTTCTAGTTTTGTATGCTGCCCAGAATCCACTGGAGTTGGGAAGCCAATAAATTTAAATAATAGTAATAGTAATGCTGCTACAGACTGTAAGAGCTGTGAACATATGAAGACCACCATTTCAGGAATGCTGGTGATAGTTTATAAACTATATAGATAACTATGGAATTATTTTTGTTGAATTATGATGGGTGCTAGAGTTCAAACAACACAAGAGACGACTCTACACATGGACATCACCAGATGGTCAATACCGAAATCAGATTGATTATATACTTTGCAGCCAAAGATGGAGAAGCTCTATACAATCATCAAAAACAAGACCTGGAGCTGACTGTGGCTCAGATCATGAGCTTCTTATCGCAAAATTTAGGCTTAAATTGAAGAACGTAGAGAAAACCACTAGACCACTCAGGTATGACCTAAATCATATTCCTTACGAATATACAGTGGAGGTGAGGAATAGATTTAAAGGATTAGATCTGGTAGACATAGTGCCTGAAGAACTATGGATGGAGGTTCGTAACATTGTACAGGAGGCAGCAACTAAAACCATCCCAAAGAAAAAGAAATGCAAGAAAGCAAAGTGGCTGACTGATGAGGCTTTACAAATAGCTGAGGAAAGAAGGGAAGCAAAAGGCAAGGGAGAAAGGGAAAGATATAACCAGCTGAATGCAGATTTCCAGAGAACAGCAAGGAGAGATAAGAAGGCCTTCTTAAATGAACAATGCAAAGAAATGGAGGAAAACAATAGAATGGGGAAGACTAGAGATCTCTTCAAGAAAATTGGAGATATCAAGGGAAAGTTTTGTGCAAAGATGGGCATGATAAAGGACAAAAAAGGCAGGGACCTAACAGAAGCAGAAGAGATTAAGAAGAGGTGGCAAGAATACACAGAAGAACTATACAAGAAAGATCTTAATATCCCTGATAAATACGATGGTGTGGTCACTGACCTTGAGCCGGACATCCTAGAGAGTGAAGTCAAGTGGGCCTTAGGAAGCATTACTAATAACAAAGCTAGTGGAGAAGACAGTATCCCAACTGAGCTATTTAAAATCCTAAAAGATGATGCTGTTAAAGTGCTGCACTCAATATGCCAACAAATTTGGAAAACTCAACAGTGTCCATAGGATTGGAAAAGGTCAGTTTATGTTCCAATTCCAAAGAAGGGCAATGCCAAAGAATGTTCAAACTACCGTACAATTGCGCTCATTTCACATGCTAGCAAGGTTATGCTCAAAATCCTACAAGCTAGGCTTCAGCAGCATGTGAACCGAGAACTACCAGAAGTGCAAGCTGGGTTTCGAAGAGGCAGAGGAACTAGAGATCAGATTGCCAACATTCGCTGGATCATGGAAAAAGCAAGAGAGTTCCAGAAAAACATCTACTTCTGCTTCATTGACTATGCTAAAGCCTTCGATTGTGTGGATCACAACAAACTGTGGCAAATTCTTAAAGAGATGGGAGTACCAGACCATCTTACCTGTCTCCTGAGAAACCTGTATGCGGGTCAAGAAGCAACAGTTAGAACCGGACATGGAACAACCGACTGGTTCAAAATTGGGAAAGGAGTACGACAAGGCTGTATATTATCACCCTGCTTATTTAACTTATATGCAGAATACATCATGAGAAATGCCGGGCTGGATGAATCACAAGCCGGGGTTTTTGATTTGTGGCCAGGGATCATTGGGAAAGAAGGAGTTGAAAACAGCAACATGAATGGAATCTTACTTCTGACTAAATGTGCAGAGCATAACCTTGTCATTACTAACACACTCTTTCGCCAGAAAAATAAATTTAAAACATCATGGAAGCACCCACGGTCAAAGCACTGGCATCTTTTAGATTATGTAATTGTCCGGGCTAGAGATCACCGTGATGTACTTCTCACCAGAGCCATGACGAGCGCCGCCGATGACTGCTGGACAGACCATCGATTAATTCGATCAACGATGGCCATAAAGATTGTCCCTCATCGTAGGCTCCAAGGAAGAAAACCAAGGCGTAAAATGAATACACTGGCCCTTCAAGATTCTATTAAACGAGCTTGCTTTCAATCAAGTCTCAAGGAACATCTGCCTATGGAACTTCCTGAAAATGTTGAGGAACACTGGACTAAATTGAAGACTTCTATTATTTCAGCCTGTGAACAAACTATCGGATACCAGACTAAGAGACATCAGGACTGGTTTGATGAGAACGATAGTGAGATTGAACATATTATTGACAAGAAAAGGAAAGCCTTCCAGATATGGCAAAAAGATATTAACTGTGCCGTTAAGAAAAAAATCTACGCCAGTGCAAAGGCAGAAGTCCAAAGAAGAACTAGAGAACTTAAGAACATATGGTGGATAAAAAAAGCCCAAGAAACCCAACATTTTGCAGATGCTCATGGTGCACAGGGCTTTTTTAATGCCATAAAGGCCATCTATGGACCAGCAAACCATGGTACAAATCCCTTACGCTCAGTAGATGGTGCTAAACTTCTAAAGGACAAAGAGTCTATTGCACTGCGCTGGAAAGAGCATTACTACAATCTCCTTAATCGTCACTCTACTGTGGCTGATGAAGTCTTCTTGCAAATCCCGCAAAAACAAATAAGAAATGAGCTTGCAGTACCCCCTAGTTTGGAGGAAGTCAGTAAAGCCACTAAACAAATGAAAAATAACAAAGCTAGTGGACCTGATGGGATTCCTGCTGAAGTCTTTAAAGAAGGCGGGCCTGAACTTACACAACAACTTCATAAGCTCATCGAAAAAATCTGGATGAGGGAGGAGATTCCAGCAGACTTTAGGGATGCCATAATTATCACTCTTTTTAAAAAGTGTGATAGAACAGAATGTGGAAACTATCGAGGCATCTCCCTTCTATCCACAGCAGGCAAAATCCTAGCAAAGATCATGGCAAACTGTCTCCTATCTGTATCAGAAGACATCCTCCCTGAAACGCAAAATGGCTTCCGCCCTTCCAGGGGAACAGTGGATATGATCTTCACTGCACGACAGCTTCAAGAAAAATGCAAGGAGCAAAACCGCCCTCTGTACATGGCGTTTATTGATCTGACTAAAGCTTTTGATACTGTAAATCGTACTGCTCTCTGGACCATCCTTCTGAAAGTTGGATGCCCTGATAAATTTGTGAACATCTTGCAGTTACTCCATGACGACATGATGGCAACAATCCTGAATAACAATGGCTCTCAAAGCGATCCATTTAAAGTGGAATCCAGCGTTAAACAGGGATGTGTTATTGCTCCAACCTTATTCTCTCTCTTCATCGCTATGATTATACACCTTGTTGAAGAGAAACTTCCTACTGGTGTAGAAATTATATATCGAACAGATGGAAAGCTTTTTAATCTTAGTAGGCTGAAAGCAAAAAATAAGGTAACTACAACTTCTGTTATAGAACTTCAATATGCTGATGATAACGTAGTCTGTGCACACTCCGAAGAAGATCTTCAAACTATCCTAAACATCTTTGCAGAAGCATATGAAAAGCTCGGCCTCTCGATTAACATTAAAAAAACCAAAGTGCTTTACCAGCAAGTTCAAACCAATCCCTCCGCAGCGCCATTAATCCAGCTTAAAGGTGTGTCACTAGAAAATGTCGACCACTTTTCTTATCTCGGCAGCCATCTATCTACAAAGGAGACATTGACGCTGAAATTCAGCATCGCCTGAGCTCTGCGAGTGTAGCTTTCTCCCGAATGAAGCGTAGAGTATTTGAGGATCGGGACATTCACAGGGAGACCAAAATGCTTGTTTACAAAGCCATTGTACTACCAACCCTTCTGTACGCCTGTGAAACATGGACCCTCTACAAACGCCACCTCTAATTTCTTGAAAGATTCCATCAACGCTGCCTCTGAAAAATTCTGCAGATTACTTGGGAAGATAGGCAGACTAATGTTAGCGTATTAGAAGAAGCGAAAACCACCAGCATTGAAACAATGATCATTCAACATCAACTTCGCTGGACCGGCCATGTTGTTCGAATGCCTGACCATCGTCTTCCAAAGCAGCTACTTTACTCCCATCTTAAGAATGGAAAACGGAATATTGGTGGACAGTAAAAGAGATTAAAACATACTCTCAAAGCTAATTTAAAAAAATGTAATATCAGCATTGAGATCTGGGAAGCCCTAACTCATGAGCATTTCAATTGGAGGTCATCCTTTATTAATGGCGCTATGGACTTTGAAGAAGCACAAGTACAGGGCGAAAGGGAGAAAAGAGCTAAAAGGAAGGCATGTCAGGCAAACCCTCATCATGACCGTCTCCCACCCGGAAACCTATGCCCTCATTGTGGGAGGTTGTGCGGATCCAGAATTGGCCTTTATAGCCACTTACGGATCCACCGTTAAAATTTTACCTTTGGAAGACAATCTTACTCGGCTACGAGTGATCGCCAATGATGATCGCTTATTTAACTTATATGCAGAATACATCATGAGAAATGCCGGGCTGGATGAATCACAAGCCGGAGTTAAGATTGCTGGGAGAAATATCAACAACCTCAGATATGCAGACGATACCACCCTAATGGCAGAAAGTGAAGAGGAACTAAAGAGCCTCTTGATGAGGGTGAAAGAGGAGAGTGCAACAGCTGGCTTGAAACTCAATATTAAAAAAACTCAGATCATGGCATCTGGTCCCATCACTTCCTGGCAAATAGAAGGGGAAGAAATGGAAGCAGTGACAGATTTTATTTTCTTGGGCTCCAAGATCACCGCAGACGGTGACTGCAGCCATGAAATTAAAAGACGCTTGCTCCTTGGGAGGAAAGCTATGGCAAACCTAGACAGCATATTAAAAAGCAGAGACATCACCTTGTCGACAAAGGTCCGTATAGTTAAAGCTATGGTTTTTCCAGTAGTAATGTATGGCTGTGAGAGTTGGACCATAAGGAAGGCTGAGCGCTGAAGAATTGATGCTTTCGAACTGTGGTGCTGGAGAAGACTCTTAAGAGTCCCTTGGACTGCAAGGAGGTCAAACCAGTCAATCCTAAAAGAAATCAACCCTGACTGCTCATTGGAAGGACAGATACTGAAGCTGAAGCTCAAATACTTTGGCCACCTAATGCAAAGAGAGGACTCACTGGAAAAGACCCTGATGCTGGGAAAGACTGAAGGCAAAAGGAGAAGGGGACGGCAGAGGATGAGATGGTTAGATAGCATCACCGATGTAACGAACATGAATTTGAGTAAACTCCGGGAGGCAGTGGAGGACAGGAAGGCCTGGCGTGCTATTGTCCATGAGGTCACGAAGAGTCGGACACGACTAAACGACTGAACAACAACAAAAGAGTTTGTGGGCTGGATTTCAAAGACTTTCAACAAGCAGCAGCTGTTTCTTTCAGCATGGACTATGGGAATCATAAAACAGGGTTTCTGTTAAACCATGGAAGTGGTGGAAGGAAATGATATTGAAATAAAAATCCAAAGGGTTATATGGTAGGGCAACAATTTTAATCTGTTAGAGGTAATCAAGTGTTGGAAATGGCTTTGGTTACAATAAAGATTCATTTCTAGTCATGTTGTGTTGAGTTTCAGAGAAGCTTTTGTTAAGTTAGACCCTGTCCAGTGAAGTCTGACAATTTTGATAATGAGGGACAGCATAACATGCTGTTTATTCTGCCGTAATAGTAATGTGGTAAAATAAAGCCTTATTAATTTTAATACATAGGGAATGAATCATATTATTTATGAATTCTGATATGCTAGTGATAATAAAACATAACAACTGTTATAGTGAGGCTTATGTGTCAGTTGTACGAACAATGAGTACTATATAAATATATGACTAGGGTTTTCCAGATTTCCAAACTAATAGTACTCTGTATTAAGTAAGTAACAACTTTAGTTGAAAATGTTTTCCACATTACACTGTTCTTCAAAAGCCTTTTTTTCAGTTTTGAAGCAAGACTGAATTTAATTTTCTCCATGTGTCAGGTACTGTGATTGCTTTATTATGCCACTCCTATCTTATCAGATTTTAAATTACCATATGAATTTACACTTTAGACAATAAAACAAACATTGGTTTAAATGTATCTAATCTCATTTTCAAAGATAGATAAGCAACAATCAGCACTTTAAAATGCAAGCAATAGCCCTAAGCTGGGATCTAGAATGTAACAAAATTATCTGTACCAATCATCATTACCTATAATAGTACTTGCAAAACAGAAAACACTGATGTAATTAATTCTAACCCCTACATGGTGAGGTGAACAATATTACATATTGTTCGCTAAATTACAATGCTGCAGCAGAAAAAGAGCTTCTGCCAAATAGGAAGCAGTTCTCACAATCTTTACTATCAGTGTGGCAGAGTGAGTTGCCCTGATGATGAAATGTTCTCAAGGTTAAAGATATTTTTTCTGTGGATTAAAATCAGGCTCAGTGTCATGGAGAAACGAAGAAGTTTAATGAGCTATTAAAACCCCCTGGATGCAGGCAGGCATGCCTTCCAGCTGTAAACATAAAAAAGGCAGAAGCATTACATAAAGGACATGGAGGTTGTTGGGCATTCCTGGAGTTTTGTACAGCACGGACTGGCATTACTGTGTAGATAACCAGCAGGAGCAAGAAGCAGCCGAGAGAGAGATCCACTGAATGAACCGGCTGGTGGAAAAGATTGTAGTTTTGGGGGAATAGAGCAGAGGTCTGCGAGGGCAGCTTGACAAAAGTGCTGGAATCCAAGAAAAGAGTTATTTTTCCCTCTTCCCCTTCTCCTCCCTCAGGCTGAAATGAGTCCAGAAGTGAAAATACAGGGGGAAATTGTGCATGTATGTATGTGTGTATATATAGACACCACACAGACACGCTAAGACCACAATAAATAGAAAAGAGCTCTGTGTACATGCCTAGAAAGCTACTGTCCCTTTTTCCACCCTCCAACATATGGAGTAGCAGTGGGATTTCAAACAGGTACAGATCTTCCTAATATATCAGGAAGAGAAGTAATTTGTGCAGTGAAAGAAGAAAACTTGGACCGAGAACTCTAAGGTCTGTTCAGAAAATTACTGCAGCATTAGGAGGAGACCTGGATATTAGACCACACACACACATGCTTACACCCAGCAAGTTGAACAGAAATGAGAAACACCTGCAGAGATAGAAGGGACTGAAGGTGGAGAGAATCCTCAATTAAGCCTAAGCAAAGAAAAGAGGAATCAAAGGAGAAACCCTCTGAGCCCTGGATAAAAATGTACCAGCTAATGATACAACTGCCAGAAGACAGACGCCGGAGAGAAGCTGTGAGACATGAGAGATTAGAGCATGAGAGAATAGAAAAGGAGACTCATTTAGAGGAATTCAAAGAAATAGTTTTACTTCAATATTATACAGCAGACTATACAGTATATAAAGGCAGACATTAGGGAATGTTGATTATGTGCTCAGGAAAGAATAAGAGAGTTGTGGGCTCTACTGACAGACCTAGGTACTAAATGGTTACAACCTGAGAAAAGTTGCCCAAGTAAAATAGTGGAACAAGCAATGTCGCAACAGTTCCTAGCCACAATTCCAGTCTGTTTTGTGTGAGCATTCTTGGTGCCCTCTGCTACTGCAAGAAGGTTTGAATGGGCCTTCAGATGGACCTCACTCCATATATAATCTGATCTCTACCAAGGGTTCTTCCACCTGTGCTTTAATTGTCATTCCATCCTCTTTATCATCACTCTCAGAGTGCAGAGCATAGGGAAGAAAGTCCAAAGGAGCAATAGTTCCACCCTGACTATCTCTATACTTCACATATAAGGCAGACATCAGCAGTTTTCCCAACAAACGATGCAAAACATCAAGTATCTTCAGGAAACCATTAGGTACCGGACTTCCAGTAGGAACATGGTGGTCTGAACAGCTGTGCTCGGGGGCTCTGCGGGCAGAACTGACAATGCGGCAGTTTTTTTGGGTTCAAGCAGGCTTCTCCTGAAGCCCAAGAGCATTTTACCAGGAAAGGAAAACATTCAGAATCACCCCATTTACCCTCCAAGACGGCGGCTTGCAGCCAGAAGTTCGTAAACAGTGTTTGCGCTCGAATGGTAAGAGCTGCCGTGAGGCTTAGACGTCACCATTTCCAAGCCACGCTGTAGCCTTAAAGGGACACTAAGACTGGCCACCCCATTTCTAAATCACCCAATTTATATATTTTTAAAGTATATGTACCCCAAGAGAGGCTTTTTACAGCAAGGAGAAGCCGATCTCTTGGTGCTTGTCGTTATTTTTGGGATTATTATTTTTTTTAAAAATTCTTTTTAAGTTTTGGTTTGTTTTCCATCCAATTATAAAGGAAGGTTGAGAGTACGTAATTGTTTCCCTGTTATTAATTTTGTACTAAATTTGAAGATTTTAGCATTTTCCTACACATTGAATCTGTTTTGAATTTTCAGCTTTCTGTTGCTACTTTCTCTGGGGAACTGCCTGTTATCATACTTTCACTTGTGTAAACACATTTCGGAATTTTTCCATTAACAGTTTCATTGGTTAAATACCTAGGAGGCACCATAATTTATTGCATGAGACATGGAGGATTTCAATCAGAATTTCTCGGACTTTCATCGAGACCTCAAACAGGTTCTTTTTAATTCCTGTCAAGTTTTTATGCAAGGCATTCGGGACATTGTGGAAAACATTGTGGAAAACATGAGGTCTAAAATGTGTCATCTGGTTGGGGATGTCATGGAAGAAATTGAAGAACTTAACAATGATAGAAATGTTTCTTCTAACAGCAAGATCGGGGCTTCTGTTGAAATGCTAGATGAAGACCAGAGAGTTGAGTTGAAGAAATTAAAGGGACAGTTCAAATTGCAAACTATAAGTGAGATTGATTTTCTGATGGAATTGATTTTCTTATGGAAAAGAAGGGGTTATTATGTATGGGAGGCTTTCTACTGAGAAGTCAGAATTTTTAAGGGGACCAATTGGGCTGTTTGATTTATTTATGAAAAATGCTCTGTGTGTATTGTGGCGATATGCAAATGCTCTGGTTTATTTTGAAGTGGGGTAAGGTGACTCAGAAGGGGCATGGTGGCTCAGTGGGTAAGACATAGGAGGCACAGAGAGGCAGACAGGCTGGTGACAGCAAGCTGACAATGGTGGAGACAAATATAGGTTGGCAGGAATATGGATACAGAAGAAGAGGCAGCCTCATAGAAACTTGCCCAAACAAAACAAACCACACTTTAAAATCTGTTTGGAGAAAGTTTGGAATGGCTTGATCTGCATTAAAAGCCATTTCTCCACCATGTGATTTGTGGCATGTATAAGTTCACAGATGGTATGGAACTTATCCATCACTCTGGTGTACAGAAATGGCCCCAGGTCTGTCTTCTGCTCCAAACACTCTGAGAACAATGCTCTGTGAGGGAAGGATATGCATGGCTTGACTTATTTTGCTCTAGATGTCAGAGGTGATGCACAATCACTTCACACACACACACACACACACACACACACACACCCTGTATGCAGTGTGCAGGAGGCACCCTAATTTGTGAGGGCATATTACAGTCTGGAGCCCACTAGATAGAAAAAGCCTTTTCATTCAACCAGTCTGAAGGTTTGGTCAACTAATACTGATTTTCAGTTACCTCTTGTCCCTTTGGGATCTTCTGTGCTTTGACTGCAGTATAATTAAATGCTGTAAGGTTATTTGTCTGCCCTGTCAAGGAAAGGAAACTGCTGGGGGTGAGGGGTGGGAGGTTTTTGTCTTACCCACCTGTCACTGTCTTTCATAGCAGTGTTGGGGTAAGGAGGTGCTTTTAAATATTAAACAAACAAATAAATAAATATTAATGATATTACCAGATGCTTCACATCCTGTTTTTGTAATAATTATAGATAATCTCTGCCTTGCTCAGAATGATCCCATGTTATCTACCAAGTATAACCTTCTACTGCAGCAGGGCTTTCCAAAGTGCTGCCGCTGGTGACACACCAGTGGCAGCAGCGGCGCGCGCGCGCACAGCGACGGCGCAGGGGGGGTGTGCGGCGGTGCGCGTGCACGGCGATGGCACGGGGGGGCGTGCGGCGGCGTGCGCGTGCATGGCGGCTGGCATGCACGCGCGCGCCGCCGCTTCCGGGTGGTGTGGCGACACACCACGCTGTGTGTGGCGACACACTTTTGTGTTGCGACACACAGTTTGGAAAGCTCTGTACTGCAGGCTTAGCAGAAGAAACAACAGTCCTGCCCACTAGTGGACAAGAAAAGCTTGCAGAGAAATGAATGATGAGTCTCCCTTCTTCCACCATGAGTTATCTCTCTCCATATTTCAATGTCCTTCTTCCCTGTTAAAAACTCCACCACTGGCATATCACTACTTTAGATATCCTTTGTTGCAGATGGCATAGAAGTACTTCCATTTGTGCTACATTGACACCTGACTCACAAAGAAGGAATAAAATGCAGCAGTTTAACTTTGGGGTATGTGTGTGTAAAGCCACCTCTCCTTTGTCCTCCCCATCTAAACCTGCATTTCAATATTGCCATTTTGCATTTTATTATTTATAATAACTGACAAACTAATGTGAACTTAGTTCTTGCACAGTAAATTTTAAAATAACCTCTCAGATATGTCTCATCATTATTTTATATGTAATATATTATGAAAAAATAGGTTATATTCAAGATGCAATAATCTTACCTTAAGGACAGTATCTCACATTAATTCGCACATACCAAACCATACATTCAAGGCAGAGAGACAAAATTTATTTTGTTTTGTTTTAAATGAGTGGGAATGGGGAAAATAAAAGACAATGAAAGGTGGCAAATGGGGACCTGAAGTAAAATACACAAATGCACTGAGGGGGACCAGGGAGTATAAGTCAGGCAAACAGTAGGATAATATATGGGTTTGGAGAAAAAGTAGACGAACAGGAAGAAATAACTGAATAATAGCTTTTCTCTCTCTCCAAACAAAGCTGCTATCAAAGTAAGTTCTAGCAGGTAGTAAGAGGAAAAGAGAAAGAGAAAGAAAAGTGCATAGCAACAAACATGTCCCATCCCAAAAGGGCTATGGTATGCAACAAATTTAATTAAGTGATAAAAGTCATTCACTGGCTATCCATATTAATATGGGAGAGTGCATTACATCATTCAACCTGCTTCCTTCCACTAGCTTTGTCATTGTTTAAGCCTCTGCAAAGCCATCAGATCCCTGAATTCAAATTCAAGGGAATTTGAAGGCACCTTATCCAATACATCAAAAAAAAAATATTGAATATTCCATTCCAATTTGTAAGGGTGTTTCAGTAGAAATTCCTTTGAACTGAAGCTCCCCATTAAAGATTTGCCCAGTTGTAGTTGCCATAATTTATTTAGAATGTAAGGAATAAACCTGAGTAAATATTTCAAGTCATGAAAAAGAAAACTACTTTTAAAAAAGGTCTGATGTGTTATTATGTGATATTAGAGTGTAGATTATTTTACTTCATCGTGCTAGATACTACATAACAATGCTCCAGCACAGCTTTTATTGTATCAGAGTGGAAGGACAGCTAGGCTGGTAACAAATTTATTTATTTATTTATTTATTTGTAATTCCATTTATATCACCGCCCCATCTCCCCCAAAGGGGACTCTGGGCAGTTTACAGTCAATAATTAAAATAAGTAAATATATAATACAATACATATAAATACAAATAAATTAAAGATAAAATCCAAGAGGGAATAAAATTGTTCTTAAAAGGGCTCTATGGGACCAGCCATCCCCAGGAGGAACTGTTACCCTTCCCATCCCATGCGAGGCGGCAGAACCAGGTCTTCTGGAAGGCCAGGAGTAATGGGGCCTGCCTCACCTCCGGGGGTAGAATGTTCCAAAGGGTGGGCGCCACCGCAGAGAAGGCCTGCCTTCTGAACCCCATCAATTCCCTTACCGACGGGGTCCGCAGCATGCCCCCTCTGCATGACCGAGTGGGATCGTTTGATGTTATGGGGATGAGACGGTCCCTCAGGTAGCCTGGTCCCATGCGGTATACAGCTTTAAAGGTAATAACCAACACCTTGAATTGGACCTGGAAGCACACTGGCACCCAGTGCAGATGGCACAGCAGAGGTGTCACATGTGCTGATCTTGGGGCACCAATAACTGCGCACGCAGCTGCATTTTGGACCAGATGCAGCTTCCAGATACTCTTCAAGGGTAGCCCCATGTAGAGTGCATTGCAATAGTCTATGTGGGAGATGACCAGGGCATGATTGACTGTACGGAGGGCATCCCGATCCAGGAAAGGGCGTAACTGGCCCTTTCAAATACTAGATTTTATTTTATTTTATTTTATTTTATTTTATTTTATTTTATTTTATTTTATTTTATTTTATTTTATTTTATTATTTTATTATTTTATTATTTTATTTTATTTTATTTTATTTTATTATTTTATTTTTATTTTATTTTATTTTATTATTTTCTCCAAGATCTGAAAGTGGTATTTTAGCACATTATTGCCTATAGTGCATATTCCTATTCCACTGTCTAAAATACTGCCCTCCCCACCATGAGAAGACCCATAATTTACCTTAGCCATCAGATAGAGCAGGAAAGTATCTAAATATAGTCTTTATACATAAATTTCCCTAATACAAATATTTTACTTAAATATTTCAAAGTGGATACCAGTAGACTTAGTGAAATATGGATTCTGTTTAGATATATCCATGCAATTTCTTTTGAAAATAAATTAATTTATTTTGTATTCGTGCATCAAAGAGATGTTCCCTATATTTGAGACTATAATTGTGGTTGCACCCTGACCAAGCAAGATCAGGTTCATTCTTTCCCTATAGAATTTTAGGCATACAGTAAAAACAATTGTTTTTTGAGCTTTTGACAGTCTCTAGTAGAATTTAATATTTATTTATTTATTTATTAAATTTCTATGACCACCCATCTCCCCCTCGAGGAGGGACTCTGGGTAGTTTACAACCAAATATTATTTGGGCTTTTTAAAAAAATCATGTGTTGTAGAGCTGTAGAGTTAAGATTTGTAGATTCAGTTTCACAGTGATTCAATCAAATCCTTTTTGTAAAAATTACATTCTGGATCAAATTGATAAATTTGCATTAAAACATTGAACTGAATTGGATGCCTATGGATTGATTCAAAGCTATCTGAATTGATTCAATTATAAATTGATTTTTTTTTGTGCTTCTTTGTTGGCAACAATATAGCAGATATTCTTCCATATATAAACCAAGCGGTAGGGAAATTGAATAGTGTGATATGCTTTGCTATAATGACTTGGGTATGATAAAATATGCTATTAAACCAAATCTTGAATTAGCCCATATCAATTCTTGCTGCCTTTGAATACTGAATGTAAAATTCAAATCAAATTTGATACCTTCAAATCTCAACTTCCAATATAAATTACATCTTAGTTTATTCACCCATCCCATAGCTTCTTGCAAGACCCTAGGTAGGTCAAGAGAAGCACATGTAAATGGAACATTAACAGTAAGCATTGGGTCTGATTGTACTTAGAATGCTATTTACAGTTCATATCTCTTTATCTCCAAAAGGTTATTGTATATCTGGGAAAAGTGTAGAAAAGTCTATGAGGAAGGGCTATATTTAGGTTTTATTTTAGAGTGAAGGTGGATAAAGGGGAACAAGATAGAGATATCTAAAATCATTAGCATCTTTGAGTGAGACGGATGGTGACAAAATTTGAAATATATTAAACATATGGGCAGATAAGGGTTTTTTAATCCTCTGTAATATAGGTTAATACTCAGCATATGGTTGGAGCTATAGGTATAGATTTGAGACAGCGAGTAGAATAAACACTACTTTTGTACACAACACATAGCTTAATTCATGGAACTAGCTGCCATCAGATGTGGGGATGATCATCAATTCAGATTGTTTGAAGAGAAAATTGCTTACCTTTGTAGAGGATCAAATGGTCAGTAACTAGGCTTAATGACTGCATACTAGTTCCTTAATTATAGGCAGCTTAATTTAAATACCTGCTGCTAGAGAGTAACAGTTGAAGGAGGTTATTGTCCTCCTGTTCTTTCATGAGCTTCCATGAAAAATAGAGAGTGAATGAATAGCCCAAAGTTTTCTAGTAAACTGTGTATCTTGACTTGAATCTGAACCCAATACCTTGCCCACTACTCTATACTGGTTGTCTGTGTTCTGAATGAAGCTTAAAATGCTGTAGTGTGACTGCAACAGCCACTATAGGTAAAAAGAAACAAACAAAGAAGAAACAGTTTTGGATCTTAATAGTTCTGCTTCTGTTTATAGTGAAACTTGCAGTAGTGATTTAATCTGTGTTTGTTTTAAAAGTGGCTGCAAAAGGAAGATTCTCAGTGGACAGAATAAACAATAGCATTCTTCAAGAACCATTATCATTTATCACATCAGTGTGAACAAATAAGAGACCTCTAATCCAAGGGCAAATCTCACAAAAAACTCCTACTATCTGTCATCTCAATGAAGGCTCTCATAGTTAAAAAAATATGCAGCAGTAGCACAATGTTATGCCACATACTAAAAAAAAAAGTCCAGTAAAAAAGCCATTACCGTACACACATAAGCTGCCTGTGAAATTTCATTATCAGTGTATTATTTATCTAAAATGCCCACAGGCTACTGAGTAAAGTTAACCTCCAACAGTTAACTTTCCTAAAGATGTCTTTCTTAGCTGGAAGTAAGTTTCACTGAACTCAATGGGAATCACTTGTTACTAGACATATACATAGGATTGCTAAATTAATAAATTAAAGCTCCTCTCTTCTGATCTCTTATTATTCATTTAAAAATTAGTATAAAATGGTGAGGATGTTAGTAAAGGTGTAAATATACCATAAAAAGAAAATATTTCCAAAAATTAGGAATACCTCATCTAGACTGCAAAACTCCAGACAATCATTAGATGTCAGCAAAGAGATATAGAAATCTGTGATTCTTTGTTGCTATCTTCTGGTCATCTGGACTTTTGCAGCTCATATCTGACATTAGCCTGACATTAAAACTTAAAACACCAAGCTTAGCGAAGGCCAATGAGATACGAACAGCAGAGCAGGACTTACCCTCACTCTTGTAAATCAATGGACAGAATTTGCAGAGATAATATAATTAATTGGCAAATACTCATGTCAATATCAGAGAGCCCATCCTACAACTCAACATATCTCTTAACTTTGTTGCAGGACAGCTGAAGCACTACTGCTGACACTGCAAAGAGAGAAAGTCTGTCAAATCACTAAAGTAGTTTTGAGTCTTTCCAGAATAAAAGTACTTAATTCAATTGTGCCTTGAATTTTGATTCAAAAATTTTATTTCAAATTTGGTTTTAAAGGAGAGATTCAATCTCCTTTGAATCTAATCACTGTTGGAATATTTCACATCCTTTTTACAAAGAAGAAAAAAGTAGGTCCTATAGAAATAGAAAGCCAGATTGGTCTAGTGGTTAAGGCAATGGGCTAGAAACCATGAGACTCAGAGTTCTAGTCCCGCCTTAGGTATGAAAACTAGCTGGGTGACCTTGGGGCAGTCACTCTCTCTCATCCCGACTCACCTCACAGGGTTGTTGTTGTGGAGAAAATAGGAGGAGGAAGGAATATTAGGTATGTTCACCGCCTTGAGTTATTTATAAAAATAATAAAGGCGGTATAGAAAATAAATTTAAAAATATATACCTTCCTCTAAGTCAGCTACAAATATAATAACTGCTAAGAAAAAAAACACACATAGTGTGTGGATTTCATGAGACATTCCTAGGAACCAAGCTATTCCATTACTTCTGGGCATCCTGCTATTTCTAAAAGTTAAATATGGGATAAGAGCTAATATAGTATAGGAAATAAAACCATTTATCAAATATGAGCTATCTTGTAAATATGACCTGCACATATTTCAACAGTAATTGACTTATCCAGGTTTAATTTACTATTTAGTCTTATGTGAGCCTACTTAGAGGCAACTTCCATTTACTCCAGTGGAATGTATGCTTCAATCAATGTATATAGGATGCAGGGTTAATGCTTTGTTATACCATGATTTCCCTCAGTTTTAAGAAATGTCCAGATTAAAAAATCAGTATACTTGTACGTTGTGAAAGAATTATGAGCTCTAAGCTTTCTTGTTTTTATTTAAGTGACCTGAAATCAGCTTTAATATAAAACAACTTGGCAGCAGTTTAGTTAGTTGAGACTCCAAGTATCCAAGTTATAATTAATAGCCATCTTCCTTGTTCATGTTCAAGGACAACATTTACACAAATGCCTTTTCATTTCTACTATCACCCCAATACTGAGCTCCATCTCACCTGTGTGTTCCTACAGTAATTTAATATATTCTGAGCTGGGCACAGCTATATAGAGGTACTTGGAGTCCAAGTCAGAGCTTTCCATGAAATCATAGCTAGACTTTCAGCTTCAGCATTTGTCCTGAGATTTTGCAAGCATTAGGCAGGAAACTGCTGGAAATAATTGTGCTGGAGTTTGATGACTTGCGTACATGAGAGAATACATTAACACCTGCAAAAGGCCACCAGCTTCCAAGGCAACAGGAGAAAACTGAAGAATTAAATCTTCTCACTATTAGCATCCAGTGTGTCACCAAGTCACTAAGAAGATGGACAGGGAGAGAGAACATTTAAATTTTCTCACTAATTTAACAGAGAGGAAAAGACAAGGAGAAAAAAATGGTTAATTTTCCAGTGAGCATCCATGACAAGGATCCTACAAGGACAGTCTGAGAAAGGCACAGAGTTGTATGCAGTGTAATAAATCGAGACCTGATCTGTTGACTAGGAAACAGTACTGCTATGCTAAGAGTTCTGGGGCTTAATTCCATAATTCAGTGGTTCCAGCTCAGTGAATATTCTTCTTCTCTTTTTACTTTGCTCATTTAAAATCTCAAGAAGTATTTTGCTGTCAGTTCCTATTTGCATCTTTTGCCATTCATGTTTCCTCCCCCTCTTTCCATTTTCCTCAGTTCTTTCCTGTCACATCTTATCTTGTTTCTGACGTGTTGTCATCTTTCCTTGAGTTGCTTCAAGTCCTTTTCTTTTGCTGTCACCTATAGTTTCTGTCATCTGGAGGTTAATGAAGCAAATCTCCGTTAGCACTGGCACAAGTGGGGCTTGTAACCGCTGTTGCTGTTTATTTTCCATAGCCCTGGTTCTCCCTTAGGATCTTACTTCAGGCTTTTCGTTCCCATTATTCCTTTATCCTGATTCTCAACAGAGGTGATAAAGATGGTTCTTCTGAAGCCATTTTGCTGCCTGAAGAAGGTTAAATAGACTATCTCTAAGTCATAATGCATAGTACCATAGGATAATCAAATCAATGCTGGTATGGGAAAGTTGCACAAGCACTTTTCTCCTTTCTGGCAGTAAACTTCTGATAATGTATTAAAATAATTAATGATTTGTTCCACTTTCACAATGTCCCATACCAGTTCTCTCACTCTATTTAATGGAGAGATGTGCTTGTTTATACTATATGACTTTAGACTGCCAATAACAAATTAAATGTTTCAATCTCCACATAACATAATGCTTCAGTATAGAGAGACCATATGAAAAGAAGATTATATCTCTGTGTTAGCTAGTCAGAGGAATTTTAATTTTTATTTATTTATTTATTTAGGTGGAAAAATTAGTCTGAAGTGCTGCAAGTCTCTTATTTCCGGAAAAATTAGGCTTCAAATCAGAGAACTTTAAACTTTTTGAGCTAGTAGCCACATAAGGGGCGTGGTGGCTCAGCGGGTAAGACGACAGGCTTGTCGATCGGAAGATCGCAAGTTCGGAGGTTCGAATCCCTAGTCCCGCATGATGGAGTGAGCTCCCACACTAGCCCCAGCTCTTGCCAACCTAGCAATTTGAAAGCATGCAAATGCAAGTAGATGAATAGGTACCACTTCAGTGGGTAGGCAACAGTGTTCCGCGTCTGTCATGCTGGCCACATGACAGTGGAAGAGTCTTCGGACAACGCTGGCTCTTTGGCTAACAAACAGAGATGAGCACCAGCCCCTAGAGTCAGACATGACTGCACAAATGTGCGGGTGGAACCTTTACCTTTACCTTTAGCCACATTTAGATTTTGAAGAACATGTTATGGTCATTTGCACAAAATGGCTATCATTACCAATCACAAAATTCCAGTTGTGATTATGTCTCACAACCCTTTATAACCTCCAGGTTAACTTACACCCAGATTTTGGCCCTATGGAATCACAGGCTTCCACCGAGAAGTGGAAAAGCAAAATAGATTTATCCCTAAATTTGAACCTCATGTTTATAGAGGGGGGGAAATAAAGAGGAAGACCAAAAGAAAATAATGTTATTGTTATTTAAACATTATGTTCTAAGGCAGTAATTTAATTGTTAACGATTGCTAAAGGATTTAAAGGAACAGAATTCTGATAAATGCCTTAAGTTAATTTTTTTAAAGGAAAAAATTAGCAAATTATAGTCAAGTATTCCTGCCTAGTTTTGAAAGGGACAATTGAACAATCAAGTTTGATATAGGACTAAATGAAGTCATTGAAGACAGGAGGCAAAAGAATTGAGTGTGATGTTGATGAGCTGAATAACACATATAAAAACAATGGAGAATGTTGACCCTCTCAATTATACTACTGTTACTTTTAACAAAGGTAGCTCAGAATAAAATGAGAGCAAGAAAGAAACCAACCAAATAACTAAATGAAATGTTTGAAACCGCCCATCTATATTTATTTATTTGTTTGTTCAATTTATATAGCTGCCCATCTCACATACATGACTCTGGGTGGCTCACAAAGTTAAAGCACAAAATTAATAAAAAAATTTAAAAACCAAAATAATGCAACAAAAACATTAAAACACATTAAAAACAATAAAAACTATTTAATCCATTAAAACATAATCTCCGAGTGTATAATCCAATTTACTAGCTTTATAGCCATTTAGCAGGCTGCAGACCACTACTACAGGATTCCCAGGCAAGATGGCAATGCCAAGTCTTCAGGCCCTTCCTAAAGGCCAGAAGGGTTGGTGCCAACCTAAGTTCTGGTGAAATTATGTTCTAAAGGATAGGGGCCATAGCAGAAAAGGCTCTCTTCCTAGGTCCTGTTAAACGCCATTCCTCCTATAAAATGCTTCTCCTTCCGGATGATTGGATGGGTAGATGTAACCAGGGAGAGGTGGTTAATATTGCTCAAATATTATTTCAAAAGAAGCATCAGAATCACTTATTTTTTTAAAAAATCACTTTTTAAAAAAAAATCACTTATCTTTTAAAAAACAAAAAAGGCTGCAAAACAAGTTCAAAGGGAGAAGCACAATCAGAGAGACAGAAGTAGAAACCCTTCATGTTTTCCTTGCTTGCAAAACAATATTTTCTACAGAGGAGACATGTCCCTCTAATTGGAATCACAAATGTAATAAGAGTTGTTGCTGCTTTTCATTTGAACTAAGATTTTTTGTAGATAAAATCCATCCCTTCCCTATCTTTGTAAATTTATCAAACCATAGGGATTTAATTTTCTCTTCATGCTTCTCCACATTTCCAACACTTAATTTGGCAATAATCTGGCATCTGATGGGCTTTGTGCATGGATGCTGCTGAGAATGCCTCTGATTGCTTCTCCTCTGTTGTAGTGGCAACCTGTGGAAGACCTTTGGATCTCGAGGAGTTAGGTGGCATGTTTTGATTTTCTCCCTCACACCTAGGAGATTAGAGTTTATTTTGACTTATACTGATGTTTAACTGGCTTGTTTTTATTTCTGTTTGGCATGGGAGGGAGGAGAGAAGAAGAATATACCCACTCCTCCAAAAGCCCTCCAGAACATATCTTTGTTGGAAGTGGGGGGAGAGAAAACCCCCAGCTTGTTAAGTTTAAGCATGTTCACTCCTCCAGCCGCCCCTCTAGCAGCTTGGAATGGGAGGGGGGATAATAAAAAATTGTTTATGCTTAGGCACTGGCTTATCTGATAGCATCCCAGGCTCTGGGAATGATGTCATGGACAGGTGCCAGGCTCCAGAAGGAATCCCAGTCAAGGTCAGTCTGGGCTTGATCACAGGGTTTGGGAGCCAGGCTTTGATAAAAACCTTGGGATTGTTTTTTGAGTTTGGGAGTCCACACAGACCTGAGCGCTGGGTGCTGTAAAAATTGCCACCTTGGGGTATCTCCACTGTCCTTATTAGGGGGCTCCTGGCAGCCTATAGGAGATTAGGTATCACCTTGTTTGGTATGTATGACTTATTTCTGTATGCTATGCTTGTTATGCTTTGTGTAATCTGTTTAAACTGTGTTTTTGTTTAACTTTGTTTGCTTAAGTTTATAATAAAGCTTTATGTTTCTTTATCCACTTGCGTGCTTACATCTCTGGATGTAAAAAAAACCAATTGCCCAAGCATCTGATCACTGCTTGGACTCTTGGCAATACATCTATTATCAATACTCTGCTCTTCCCTCTCTGGCTATGTTGATTGTGCTTTGCAGAAATCTGGAAGGAGAGTGCAGAAAAAAATCCATTTAAGTTCAGAAGCACAGAATGTTTGACAACTTCAGCTGCCCATCCAACCTACCCTTCTTTCTTCAATCCTGCTTCATCTGAGGATCTCAGATGTGCATAATAAATATTACTTCTTGAGCTACAGGAAGACAATATGCTTGTTCAATCTAGCCACTGGGCAGACAGTTAGTAACAGTAAAAGAAGATAGATCCCAAATTGTAACCTTGTATACTATTGAAAACAGCAGGATGTTAAAAAAGCAGGCCAGTAGTTTCTTAGTTGGAGGAGGAGAAAATAAATTGTCCCACCTATAGAATTGTTCTTGATTCTATTTAGAAGCAAAATGCTTCTATAGGACCTGCTTTAATCATTGTATTTTGGCCTTGCCTCCTGTATTTAAAACTAGTGTTTCTTATTCGGGTTTACAATATAAAGTCTCTTTTCAAGTTATAAGAAAAATAATGTGTTCTTTTTTTGGCCTAGATGTAGATGGACCATAATTACTATCTTTTTAAATAGATTCTGACACTTTTAAAAAAAATACTATTTAAAAATTCTTTACCACACTTGAGAAGTAGATTAGAAGTTACAGTGAGACAGTTAGATATAACTAACTTAAGTCTCACTCATGTCAAGGGGACTTAGTCTAAATATTTTCTGTGAACTTTCCTAGAAAGGCAGTATATACATATATTAAATAAATAGGTGTCATATATTATAGTCTAATAAAGTATTGTCTTCCAGCACATATATTATTCTACTACACTATTACACTATTCTTATTTTAGAACTCTTAAGATGGCGAGTCTACTATAAGTGCAATTATCAGTGCAAACTATTAAGAAACAAGGATGATTAACCACTGGTTTCAAGTCAGGCATTTACAGAGCTTTGTTATTGTTTGGCTACATTTTGTCATGGTGCAGTCATAAATTGCCAATTGATTTTGACCTTGACTTTTGTGAAATAGCAGATAATGTACACTGAGGCTATCAAAGCAGATCTGCAGTTCCAATATATTTACAGCAAGGAATAGGACTGCATTAAACATTCAAAAGCAATATATGAAGCAATAAATTTTAAATAATGTTTTATAAATGAAACTTTGCCCTAGAGTGTAGTAACATTGGTCTGTTGTATATACATACTAAACTAGAATAGAGAGTGAATTAATGTTGTTTTTCAAAATTTCAAATAATATTTTAGACTATGTTTAGCTGGACTGACAGGTAAATATCAAATTTATAGAGATTAAAATCTTGAGATATGACATTCCCTCACTGTAAATAATTCAACCTGCTCTCCAGATGAAGATAAGCTACAGTTGTTTGGCTGACTGGTGTGGGATGGTATAACTTTGCAAAACCAATGAGAACATTGGCCAGCACAGAAAGTAAGAGAAAGCTAGCAAGAACCATCTGTCCATCTGAAATTAATGCAATGGGTTTGTTTAAACAAAGACATTATTTTCATTGAGAAAACAAATCAGAATCTTATCTTAAAAAGGAAACCTACTTGGACACTCTGCTATTCATGCTCTTATTTAGCTATGATGTGGCCAAAGTGTGTCTATAAATATCCTGTCTTTAATTATATTATAATTTTTGTAGCCTCTTCAGCCTGCTTGGCTTCCCATACTCAAATTAAGCCAAGAAGAGATATCACATGAAAACTCCTCCCATTGAGCTTTTACAGATTGGGGAGAAGAGGAAGACAAGGAGGGTTAAGTGAACTGGAAAGATATGTTGCAGAAAGAACACCAGCAGGGCCACCTCTAATAATCTTAAAAACAGCACTAAGAGAAATTTGGAAGAAATTCTCATGTATCCTGAAAATAATGTAAAAACAACCCAAAGTTCCTTTAACAAGGGGAGAAGGAAGAGTTTAGACAGGTTCCAGCATTATATTGGTTGTATTCTTGTGTGTGTGTGTTTGTGTGCTCAGTGTCCTTCATTTTCCTTTATCCCTTTTCATCCTGAATTATTTTCATGCAAATTTATCTAGCCATTATGTCTAATCCAACACTCTAAATTTTCAGTTTTGTCCAAGAGGAGTTATGGTGATTTTATTTCTTTAGCTAAATATGTCAGTGAATGAAAGTTAGTTATATGTAGTGTGGGCATATATCTCTTATATTCTTCTATGAAATACATACTGGAGTTTTTTCTGTAATTCCCCAAAGATAATTGTGGAATTATTTGTACTTAAATTATATATGTGTTAACAAGGCTGAAATAAAGTGCACTCTTTCTCCATCCTGCAAATAGATGTTAATTAAAATAGTGGCTGCCATATAGATAAGCTATGGATCCAAACTGTGTGTAAACTGATAATCAGCTAGCAGTGGTGGAACAGGGACAATTTTTAAAGGGAAATAATTGAAGGATCCTGGATCAAAGAAATTCTTCCCATATTGCTTTCCTTGTCTCTTGGCAAGACTAATGTACTGCCCAGCCATTACATTATAGTCAAGTATTTCTACTTAATAATGTGATTAATTGGAACCACAGTGTGACAGTTACTTGATTTCTTTTGAATTTTACCAAATAATTAATATGCTATTCTTAGACTATGCTTGCTAATAAAAAAAATGCTGCCAAATTAAGATAAATATTTTGATGACATAAAAAATCAATTGTACTGCAGCTGAACTTCATATCCTTTCCTCTCTTTAAAATTAATTATGCTATTTTGGAAGTTCAGAACTTTACCTCATTGTAATATGCAGGAATAATGTCAGCAGAACAACTTCCAGGAAGAAATTGCTACATTCTTTGTTTATTTATGGCTCTGGGAAAAACTTTAAGCTTCATATTTTTATATTATTGTACATTAGTATAATAGTATATTTACTTGGCAGACTTTGTGCCTGTAAATATGTGTATTTTATAAAACCAATTATAGTGTGTCTAGGGGCAAGTTATCTTTTGGGTGCTATTGTATCTCACTGATTAGGAATAAAAAGTTGAGTCAGAACAGTACAGGCAGCAAGTGTCCCTTCAACTCCAATAAAGAACAAGAGATCTCCCTCATTAGAATGGTTTATTTTTCATATTTATGTGATGATTAAAAGCATCCATTTTAATGCCAGCTTTCAATTTTCCATTTGTTAAAGAGTGTGGTTATGCCTCTTTGCTGCTTTCTCTGCCTCCTTGTTTTAGGAAAGAGCAAAGTTAAAATGTTTGACACTTTCTTTTAATAGAAAAGATTGTTCCCTCCTTCAGGCTTTCTTGAAAAAAATGCAGAGGGAAGAAAGTTATGAGGTAGCCAAAACCAATATTTCATTCTATCGAGCAATCTCCAGCCTTCCTGGCTTCCCATGCCTCAATTACATCCCAAGGGAAGATATTATGAGTGAATTCTTCCAATGAGGCTTTTTCAGAGCAGGAAGCAAGAACATCCACAAAGGTTATCGAGTGATAGTGACATTTCAACCAAAAAAAAAAAAAAAAAAGCAACTGCCACCTTGCAACAATACAGTAAGCTCAGAAACTCCACCGAAAGAAATTCTTCTAAAACACCCTGAAAAACAAACCTTTTTCACAGGAAAATAAAACATTTGGGGAACTGGGAAACAGATAGATGCATAATATTTGACAAGATCAAGGTAGATGGACTTATGATTTCTTGCAGTATAGTTCAGCTTCATGTGATTCAATTACATGTTTGTGGATTTTTCAGTGATTTAATTATATGTTGATTGCTGTATGATATCTAATGATAAGCAGGCTATCTTCTGTACACATACAAGAAATTTAACGGGTGTTTACAGCAATGAAGAGCAACCATTTTACATTGTGAATTTGATTCACAACTTTCTGAAGAAGCAGGAGTTCTTGTATGAGACATTTTTGTCTCTTGGTTGTATTCCTGGAGGGATTAAAGTGAAATTGATGTATTTTAAAAAAATGTGCAGATGAATTAAATATTGGTATGACACAATATGTATATAGAATGGGAAATATCCCAACTACTTTATTTTAAATTATATTTTCTCATATGATACATTATTTCCCATACATTCTGCTTCATATTTCCTCATGTCATAGCTGTATAGACTTAGGTCATTTCTGACGGTAGGGACAATATATTTCCATCTTAAAAAAATGTTTTTCCCCTTCTTGACTGTTTTTGTAGTTTTTGTAATTATTTGATAAAGTAATGTGGCATAGTGTTCAAGAAAATACTAGAAAAATATAATATTACAAGTGGGATAGAGGAGACCTTTTGAGTCAGGGCAATGAAGATTGGTCTGGAAGGTCCAATAATTTTCTCTCAAGAACATGAATATGTGTTAGCTTCGTCTGTCTTCACCAATCACAATGGCATTTCCTCTTTCTCAGCTGTGAAGATAGTGTCCAACTGCCGTGACTTGAACAAAGAATGCACATATAGAAATAAACCTGAAGGTATAACACTTCAGTAGAAATGAAAATGTACTGCTACATAGCAAAAAAAAAAAAAAAGAGTAATAATATTTTGTATTGAGTGGAAGAAACAACTGAGATAAGATATAATAAAGTAGTAACATTTACAAATCTGAACACTTAAAAAAAAATGAGCATATGACACATGTAATGTATTTCAATGGTTTAATTCCATGAAAATATACTTTATGCTATACGTGTAGCTCTTAATAAGAAAAAAGTGATCCAATAGTCAGTTTGCAGGGTTTTTGGTTGCTGTTAATATGTATATCTTATATTATATAACTGTATTTAAAAGTCTATTTAAATAGACTATTTACTGCTCATTAATATATAAATCTGTATGTCATTTCCAGGAGAAAAAAAGTAAGTACAAAGTGTTCCATAAATTTGATTTCTGAAGTACATATATCAACATTGTAATGTAATAATGAACAGGTGTTTTACAACTTGTTTATGTTTATGTATCAGCTTGAAGAAAGAACTGGTCTGGAACTTTGCTTAGCATCTATAAGTTCTAGATGCTACATTGGGATTTGCATACATTAATTGATGGGGTTATGCCTTCCTCCCTTAAAAAGCTATCTTTTTCTAGCACCAAAAAGATCAATCCACTTATCTCGCAAGCACATTGGGATGTTAATCAATTCATTGTTGCTTTCTTGCAGCTGGTATTGAAGACACACATTGCCTTTGGGGTAGTACATAGCCCTCAAGGGTAGCTGCCGATGATAGCAGTGTTACCCATGAATTTTACAACTTCTCTTTTCAAATCATCTAAGTAGATAGCTGTTGCCAAATCTGATGGCAGCAAATTCCATAGTCTATTAATGTGTTATATCAACATGTACTACTTTTTATCTGTTCTGAATGGGTTCTGCGCAGTAACTTAGCTGTTCCTAGCACTGCACTCTTCTGGACAGAGAGCTCTGATGTTGTTCCTGGGATCTGTTGGAGCCACTCTCCCAGCTTGGGAGTCACAGCCCCAAGTGCTCCTACCACCACTGGGACCACTTTGGCCTTCACTTTGGCCTTCACATTGACAAGACAAGATATCTCTATCTCTATCTCTATCTCTATCTCTATCTCTATCTCTATCTCTATCTCTATCTCTATCTCTATCTCTATCTCTATCTCTATCTCTATCTCTATCTCTATCTCTATCTCTATCTCTATCTCTATCTCTATCATCTCTATCTATAATTATCTGTAGATAGAGGATAGAGGATGGATGGATGGATGGAGAGAGAGAGAGAGAGAGAGAGAGAGAGAGAGAGAGAGTATACACACATACACATTCCTTTCCCATGGTATATATTCTTTCATATATCTATTATGGGAAAGGAATTTTCATTTTCTTTAATTGTTGATCTCTTTTCTCTCCTATTTAATTGTGGCCTCTTCTACTATTATTTTATGTTATATTACTATGTTATATTCACCTGTCAGCTATTCCAGTAACTGCTGGTGTTTTTCATTGCATAGTTGAATACTTCGCTTGCCATTGTTGCTTTTGTGCATTTTCCTTTCCCTCTTCCAAATATTTATTTTCATTTAAGATGCAAAAATAAGAATTATCAAGAGAGAGGTATTTTTATAATCAATTACAGGAAACATTTTCTTGTTTGGCTTCTGAAGGAAACAATTAGCAGCCATTTTTCATTTCCCACAAGGATTTTTGTACTCTGTAGAGAAGGTAACATTCTACTGAAGTAAACATAACCAGATTAGCAAAACAAAGTTGGATCAAAGTAAGCAAATTAAAATTTAGTAATCTGACTTCACCTGACATTTTGAAAAAGTACATTGCACTGCAGACATTTTCTCAAAAAAATGTACATGTAGGTAAATGGGGGGCACTTTAACATCAGTACTCAATATACAATACTTAAAATTTATCTCAATTTTCTTCTAATTGCAATTAGATTTATTTATAATACAGCAGCGCACATGTGGAAAATTGGATTTTAATGAATACTTTGTTATGTAGCTTTTAAGACAAAGAGCTTTGTTCTTTCATTTGTAAATCCAATCTCCTTTTACCTCTAAGGTCAGACTGTATTTAATTTCAAGCATTCAGAGAAATTCATCTCTAAGCATTATTATGAAATGACCTATATGTGTGTATTTCAGGTACTAATAAAAAATTAATCCTCATTGAGGCTGTTGTCTCTTCAAGTCTTAATAGTTCTTTGATTTTCAATTTAACTTCCTTGGCTTCTTCCAACAGTGGACAAAGTATTGGAAGAAATGGCCCAGACTGCTTTTTTAGCACCACTTTATTTATTTTATTTTATTTTATTTTATTTTATTTTATTTTATTTTATTTTATTTTATTTTATTTTATTTTATTTTATTATTTTATTTTATTTTATTTTATTTTATTTTATTTATTTTATTTTATTTTATTTTATTTTATTTTATTTTATTTTATTTTTTTTTATTTTATTTATTTTATTTTATTATTTATTTTATTTATTTTATTATTTTATTTTATTTTATTTTATTTTATTTTATTTATTTATTTTATTTTATTTTTTTATTTTATTATTTTATTTTATTTTATTTTACTTTATTATTTATTTTATTTTATTTTTATTTTATTTTATTTTATTTTTTTATTTTATTTTATTTTATTTTATTTTATTTTATTTAATTTTATTTTATTTATATAACCGCCCATCTCCCCCAATGGGGAACTCTGGGTGGTTTACAATAAAATAGATTAAATAAAAATATAAAATATAAAATATAAAACCAACAGTTTATACTATTAATATAATAAATGGTTATAAAATCCAAGTGGGAGACAATATTAATAAAAGACAGGGCATTATAAAATTAAGGGATTAACCACCCTCATGAGGAACTATTGTTTCCTCCCTCCCATGCCAGACGGCAGAACCAGATCTTCAGTTCTTTCCTAAAGGTCGGGAGGGAGGGGATCTGTCTCAACTCTGGGGGCAAGATGTTCCATAGTGTGGGTGCCGCTACAGAGAAGGCCCGTCTCCTAGCCCCCATCAGATGACATTCCCTAATTGATGGGGCTCGTAGCAGGCCCTCTCTGAATGATCAGGTGGGGCGGGTCGATAATATGGGGATAAGACGGTCCCTCAGGTATTCTGGTCCCATGCCATGTAGGGCTTTAAAGGTGATAACCAACACCTTGAATTGTACCCGGAAGCAAACCGGCACCCAATGCAGCTCGCGGAGCAAAGGTGTTATATGTGCGGATCTTGGCGCACCCAAAATTGCTCATGGGGCTGCATTCTGCACCAGCTGTAGCTTCCGGATAGTCTTCAAGGGTAGCCCCATGTAGAGCACATTGCAATAATCTACATGGGAGATGACGAGAGCATGAGTGACTGTTCGGAGGGCACTCTGCTTTGCCAAAATTTCACATGTAGATGCTTGGCTTGAAGCTGAATCCTAAACTTTTAAATCTTAATACTATCATCCTGTTATCAACTTTGTGTCAAAGTAATTTTTTTTATTAAATGCTCTTGAACTTATTTTTATCTTGTGTTTGTGAACTTCATACAACATGGAATTGGTCTTAGCTTCTTATACTTCCAGCTTGATGTTCCTTTTGAACCTATGCTTAAGGGACCGTGGTGGCTCAGTGGTTAAGACGCTGAGTCAAAAGCCATTAAGGCTGACAGCTCGGCAGTTCGAAATCCGAGAGCGTGAGCCACATGCTGGAGTGAGCTACCGGCAATTGGTAAAAATCAGTCCCAGCTCCTGCCGACCTAGCAGTTCAAAAGCATGCAAATGCGAGTAGATAAATTAGGTACCACTCCAGTGGGAAAAATTACAGGAACATGAAAGGAGCCTCCTTGGGAGTCCCCTGGGCAGCGGTGATGTCACCGGCAAATCCTTTCACTACAGAAGTGCTTTAGTGCTTCTGACACGAACACACACACAGACCTATGCTTAGATCTTCAAGTACTGTAAATGTTTTTTTACACCTGTCTCCAAATGTGTAGATGTTCCATTTTTGTACATTTATATGCCTGGAATATTACCAAAGATATCTGTATTGCCAAATGTCCAAGCAGTGATCACGTGCTGAGGCAATTGGTTCTTTTAAATCCAGAGATAATAAGCACACCAGTGGATAAAAAAAAAAAACTTTGACCAGGATAGCAGGAATAACCCCAAAAGGATGGCTCTGAAGTCCCACAGTACCCAGCATCCTGAGTCTGTATAGAGGTTCCTGGTAGCAAAGGGAATAAAGGTATCTTGGTATGTATGTATTTCTTTCTACATGCTATGCTTTTTATGTGCTTTTGTTTAATCTGCCTAAACTGTGTTTCTGTTTCTAAAGCCCACCCTCTACTTTTTATTCCAAAAAGAGAGTGGCTGTATGGAAGATAGACTATCTAGAGTCATCAGCTAACCTATAGCCTTAATCCACTCCATTGTGATAGATCATTATATTTTTTTAGCAATTGATTTGATGTAAAAACCTCAAAATTTGAGTCTAATATGAGCATTTACGTTTATTGTCACCAAAATTTGCTCAATAAACAGAGGGAAGCCTAAACACAGTCTGCCCTCCTTTTTCTGCAATGGCCACATTGAAACCTACCCTATCTACTGTACCCTTATAATAATATATCAGGAGTCATTTCCTCTTCTCTCCTTGTGCTCTTAAAAACACGATTTAACATCACTATCCACTGAAAGCAGCCATGTAAAATATCTTTCCAAATAAAAGCCCTACCTCTTCTACCCATATACAGATAGGCATTCGCACATAGTCTCTGAATCTCTTCAAGAGCTCACAAAAGTGTGATATTCCTCTTCGTGGTAAGCCCAAATGTGATTTCCACCACACTGCCCAAAGCAGCTATTGTTTTGAAGCCCCCAGGCTAGTAGTGGAACACTTGCATAAGCCACTGGGAACACTACTGACCTAGTCTGGGCAGAACAAATGCTTGCAAGTGAGCTGCCAAGGAATCTAGCAGTTCATTTGCTTGAATGACAAGTGCTTCAGAAAAGGCCCCAGCAGGCAAGTGATGACTCATGTACAGTATCTCCTTTGGAGGCACACAGTGACCGTCCTTCCCTCTTTGACACCATCACATACTGTACTGATATGCACATTGGTTAAAATAATTATATGATCATGATTAAGAGAACCTCAACAGAACAGAATGATATACTTTAAATGTTAAATGGGAAAGGGCTCATTTCCCATAATGTAATCTAACAATAATGTTATCTAGATAGTAAAGGTAAAGGTTCCCCCCGCAAATTTGTGAAGTCGTATCCGATTCTAGGGGCCGGTGCTTATCTCCGTTTGTTAGCTGAAGAGCCAGCGTTGTCCGAAGACACTTCCACGGTCATGTGGCCTCATGACGCACGTGGAACGCTGTTACCTACCCACCGAAATGGTACCTATTAATCTACTTGCATTTGCATGCTTTCGAATTGCTAGGTTGGCAAGAGTGCGGGAGCTCACTCTGCACGCAGGGCTAGGGATTTGAACCTCCGAACTTGCAATCTTCCGACTGACAAGCCTGGTGTCTTACCCGCTGAGCCACCACACCCCTAGATATTTATCTAGATATTTGTACACAAATATAAATAAATTCTTAAACAAACCTGTAATTAGATTTGGATGAAATTGTTTTATATACTTTAAGACAGCTGTTCTGGTATGGTAGCTGAGGACTCATATTCTCTCCCTAGTCACTTTTATATTTGATATATATTTTAAACCATTTTAGGACCACTGGTTTCAACTTTGCTTAATTTTTTCTTTCAAAAATCAATGGGATTTGCAAGTGATGAATTCTAGCTAGATCACATTGATATATACTATTGTTCTACCAATATGCAGTATAAATTTATTTTTTTCTTGATTATTCACACCCACTATATTTTACATTACATTCCCAATTAATTTGTTATTATATTTCGAAGTTCTGTTTGCCTATATGCATGTGTTTTTACCAATTCCCTTTGAATTACTTAATGTCAGTATCTATAATCTTCATTGATGGTTTCCATAGAGACCATCAGTTCCATTCTATAATGCATTTGGAGATTATTTATCTAATTAACAACTGATAGAATTATCATCTTCTAGGATAATTTAAATAGTTCATCATCTTATTTACATATTGAATTCTGTTTTACTAAAACAAGATGAGAGCCAGTTTGGTGTTGTGGTTAAGGCACTGGGCTGGAAACTGGGAGGCTGTGAGTTCTAGTCCTGCCTTAGGCACAAAGCAAGCTGGGTGACCTTGGGCCAGTCACTCTCTCTCAGCCCTAGGAAGGAGGCAATGGCAAACCACTTCTGAAAAACCTTGCCAAGAAAACTGTATGGACTTTTCCAGGCAATCTGTGAGAATCAGACACAATTGAATGGATTAAAAAATTAGTAGTTTTAATTAGTTTTAAAAAAGCAAGTTAGAATTTCTTTTTATAGATGATGACAATTTTTATAACTGTAACTCAAACCTGTAAACTATGTAAGAATCAGCAAAAAAGGAAAAAAATCCTGTAGAACAATTTATTACTTGATAATTTCTGTAGTTAGTGGGCAAACTGATATTACTCTACTTTTTCCCTGAAGCAGACAGCTGCATTTCTCTTCTTATTACATAACATTTTCTTTTTCCTCTCCAACCATTTCTTAGTTTTACTAAGGTTTGTGTGCAGATATGTTTCACAATCAAATACTTTGTGTATCACATATACATTAAATATATTTTATATTTTATACACTCCATATGTCTTTCCAGGTAAAGACATCTACCAATTGTTCTATCATGCTGCTTCTCCTCTCTGTTCTTATTTAGTGTACATACTGAATATCCTGAATGTCATATCTATCAGACCAGATATTAGTACTTACCTTCTTCTCAGAAAACAATCTTTAAAACAATCTGATTTGGAATTCTTAATTTCCCATAATTTTCCCAATGTGACTGTGTTATGGGACACCATAGTAATTTAAAGTGGCAGTCCCTGTCAACTAACATTAAGTAACTTTGACAGTACCATCAATTGAAGCAGACCAGCAGAAGGCACTTTAACTAGCTCCTTTTCAATACTGTAGTACAGCAAGTACTGATAACTATTTATTTATTTATTTATTTATTTATTTATTTATTTATTTATTTATTTATTTTTCATATCTCTATCACCGCCCATCTCCCCCAAATGGTGGACTCTGGGCGGTTTACAATATAATCAGCAATTAAAACAATACAAGTATAAAATTACAATCTACAACCAATATAAATAGAGAATAAATAAATATAAAACCCAAGTGATTATGAAATCTCATTCAGTAGGGAGGGCACTATGGCACCAGCCATCCCCAGGAGGAACTATTGCCCTTCCCCTCCCAGGTAAGGCAGCAGAGCCTTGAATGAACTTCCTTCCTTCCTCCCTCCCTCCCTCCCTCCTCCCTCCTTATTTGCACCCACTCTGCATATGTACTCTGTGTGTGTGTATGTGTCTATATATGTATGTATGTCTATCAATAGATCTCTATCTCTATCTTTCTATCTCTATATAGATTTTTTGTAATGAGGCTTTTATAGTGAGATGGGCAGTATATAAATTTAATAATAAATAAAAATAAATAAATAAAACTGTCTTTCTATATCTCGAGCCAGAGTTCTCACTTAAGGTACAAATGACCAGGCTCAGATTATCCTAATTTTGGCACAATATGCAAAGACCCAGCTCTCTGGAGAAAGCTCTAATGCTGGGAAATGTGGAAGGAAAGAGAAGACAGGGTAACCAGCAGCAAGGTGGGTCAGTTACAGTAATTATGAATGCACCATTGGAAGAACTGAAGGACCAGGTTAGGGACAGATCATCATGGAGAAAATTTATCTGTGCAGTCTCTAAGAATCGACAATGATTTGATGGCATGTAATCAATACACACACACACACACACACACTTCTTCTGTCTAGGGGTTAATTATGGTATCATATGTGTTTTTCCTATGATACTGTAATTGACCCCTAGATAGAAGGAGTGTTTTCCTAGGGGCGTGGTGGCTCAGCGGGTAAGACGCCAGGCTTGTCGATCAGAAGATCGCAAGTTTGGAGGTTCGAATCCCTAATCTCATTTGAGGGAGTGAGCTCCCGAACTAGCCCCAGCTCTTGTCAACCTAGCAATTTGAAAGCATGCAAATGCAAGTAGATTAATAGGTACCACTTCTGTGGGTAGGTAACAGCGTTGCGCGTGCGTCATGCCAGCCACATGACCATGGAAGTGTCTTTGGACAACGCTGGCTCTTCAGCTAACAAATGGAGATGAGCACCGGCCCCTAGAGTCGGACACGACTGCACAAATGTGCGGTTTAAAAAAATGTGTTTTTCCTACTAATTTTAAATAGGGTTGAAATATATATTCCGTGGTAATTATTTAGAGTGACGATAAGGAACAAGGAAGGATAAAGCTAATGTGAGACCTGAAGAATATGGTCTGAATTTTTCAACAAATTGGATTCAGGGACAGGGGAGGAGTGTATACAGGAAAAAGAAAAAAAATACTATTTGGGACAGGGTGGATGAAATCAGTCCTTTGTGGAGAGAGCTTATCATTAGGGCAAGAGACAGCAGAAGATACCAGATGACAGAAGCAGAAGAGAACAAAACAGAAGGTTTTCAGATATAGCATTATTGTACTTAGCATTCCATGTTGCCATGCCACTGGATGTAAAGTTTCTAGTAAAGCAAAGTTTCTAGTAAAAACAGAAGTAGTAAAATATCTGAAAGGAATATGCTATCACCTTCTGTCCTAATTAAAGACTACTTCACCACCTCCCCAACACATTTAGATCTTTGTCCCTGAAGAAATGTAACTTTTAGTAATTGCTGATTAAGAATAGTAGCGTAGTTAAAAACGAACAATGGATTAAATGCAATCAGGTATTACATTAGCTGAGAGCCAGTTTGGTGTAGTGGTTAGGGTACAGGGCTAGAAACTGAGAGACCGTGATAATTAATTAGTTTAAGTGATTAATCAGTTCTAGTTCCACCTTAGGCACAAAGCCAGATGGGTGACCTTGGGCCAGTCACTCTCTCTCAGCCTTAGGAAGAAGGCAATGGTAAACCACTTTTGAAAAACCTTGCCAAGAAAACTGCAGGGACATGTCCAGGCAGCCTCCGAGAATTGTACACAATTGAACGGATTTAAAAAAAATTACATTAGCTACTGCTTTTCCTATCACATACGTACTGTACACTTCAACCTAATCAAAGTAAAGCCTATAACCCTAAGGATATATGTTCAGCTGAAATATGTGGAAACAAAGTTTGGTTCTGGCCTTGAAAAGGGGGTGTGCCACTTTCCTAGACAAATGTTGCTGAAGGAGACTTCTTGTGATCAGGTGGGGAATTGTGCAGGCCTCTGGCTTACTTTCTTCTCCTATCAACCAGGTATGTATATTCATGCTGTATTCACACAGATCCTCTTACTTCTAATTGGTATTTTTACTTAGCTTGGGACTAAACTTCTGACCAATTCTGGGAATTAGTCCAGTTCTGGAATCAGTGCATGTTCAGGTATCTGGCTCTTACTTCTGTCAGGTTTTATGTCACATCTCTGGTGTTCTGCCTTTTGCTATATAGTTCACATTTTTTCCCCAAAGCCTTCAGTTTTCTTATCACATCCTCTCACCAAACAGCTTTCCTCTAGGTGAGAAGGTACATGTTCCTTCTGGTCTTCCTACGCTTTCGCCCTCATGTTACCTACTGTATATGAAGCATAATAGATAATAGGAGAAAAATCACAGCATTAGTATCACACAGAATATGCAGGCTTTTTAACATTTAGTGAACATTTAATTATGTGGTAACCTGGTTTATATAGCAGCCCTGTTATCAAAGTTTGGGTTCCATTTGAAAAAATCAAGACATGTTTTAATATGTTTTATACACACACATATACACACACACACACTATCTATACTATCTATCTCTATCTACCTGTCTAACTATCTATCAGAATATATAGCTATTTTCATGAGATCAGTATGCTTTCATCACCACCCATCCATAAGGAAAATCTCCCTTGAGTGGAGTGTTGTTTGGCAACTATTTCTAAAAATTGCAGTTATATTATAATTATAATTTCAAATTACCCAAACTATTTCCTTTCTAGAAGACTGTGCTTTTTCAAAGCTAAACAGATGAAAATTAAATATTTGCATACTTCTATGAAAATTATTTCCCTGTTATGAATGAGCTTTCTATCCCACCAGGACTTCTGCTTTTATTAATACAAATTCTCACCAAGATTCTACTAACATTAATCAACATAGTTAATAAAAGCTAAACAACCCTGGGTGAAATAAATATTCTTTATTGCCAAATGAAATGGTCACATTCCTAATGTGTAAATACGAGATAATCAAATGTGTTCATTTTATAATAACCCCATTGAAATAAATATAACTATAAAGTGGATTGAAGACAGCAGCACATACGTGTTAACTAGATCTTAAAATGTTACTTCTGCCTTATGACTATATACCACATGAAATTTGATCTATGAAAATTACCAAAATTTTTTTGCTAATACCAACTTTTTTTTCCTCAAAAAAATAAAGTGGAGGAGGGGCATAACATTTATAGATATGGAATGGATAACAGCAATATTTATTCACACATGAGTCTACTTCATTAAGTAGCAAATTGCTTTTTTATTAACATTTTTGTTCAATTAATAAAATTTCCGACATTCTATTTTCCAGCCATAGAGATGACGTGACCCTTCTATTCTGCTCATAGCATGTACTATGAGGAACCTAAATGTTCACATATATGGACAACAACGTTGTGCACTGGTTTGTCCTCATCACAAAGCAGAGTTTGCATATAGAGTCATTCAAATATAGAACAATGGAACAATACCAAAACATGGATCTGTAGAACTGAGACTGAAATGATTGAAACAACAGTTTTGGTTGCTACTTCTAAGCTGTTAAAAATGGAAGCCCTGCTCTGTTTTACATATGGCTGTTCAATCTGCAAGGTAGTGGTGATGCTAAAATCACTTATAAATTTGGTGACAATAATAAATTCAAAATTGCAGTTAGGACTGAGAAATTATTTTCTAAAGTGTAGGCCTCCACAATGCCCCTTCTTAGTTAAATCAAGTAAATTTGTTTTTCAATATCAAAAAGTGTGATACAATTAACTATTCTCATAAAGCTAAGGACTTCACTTTTACTACTGCTTCTTATCTGGAACTAAAAGGAACTAGGACATACTGGCATGCTATTCATTTTGTGATTTATATTTTCCTTAAATATTATGCAGATATCTTGGCTCATTTTTCATTTTATTCCAGAGGAAGAAGCCAACCTAAAAGCTTGTGGAACTGCTAGGAATAAAGCCTTTAATGAATTAGGAACTGCTAGGAATATTATAACAATTGTTTATATATTCTCCCCAGTTTGACCTGACCAGTTCTGGATGGGTATTAAGGGAATGGGTGGAGATACAGCAGGCGATTCTATATGAGTTATAAACAATTAGATAAACCACTTTCCAGCTATTTCTCATTTGATTCATTCCTCAGAACTGTCCATGTGACATAGCCAATGATGTCATAATGTTATATTGTATTCCATTTCCATTTCTATTCTCCCTTACAAGTATAGCAAACCTGACAAAATGAATCATGTTTGGGGAATATGACTTCAAGATTTAATTCTCCCCTGAAGCTTTTTTCTTGAAGAAAATAATAGTTTTTTTAATTGACCCATACTATAATGGATACACAGATGTGCACACAAAATCAGTGGAAAAACTACAAACAAAATATATTGGAGTTGATTTATACTTTCTTTTAATGAACTGCATCTCCAGTGTATTTAGTATGGTTAACGGTGGTCCTAATAAAAGGGTTGTAATACAGATTTTTATGGAATTACCTTTTTATTGTAGCTGTTTGTATTCTGAGATGTATGTATAAAACCATTGGGATAAAATACTGTATTTGAATTTTTAATTTTGTTTATAGGCAAATCTTTTTGAAAATGATATTGCCACAAATGAAAATGTCATTTCACCTTACACATATCAGCTGTCATTTAGGATTCTTAAAGTGACATATTTTATGCTTGATTTACCATTAAATATGTAATTAGTGATTTATGTATGGAGTGTGAATTAATTAACTTTGGGAATCTCTCCAAATCCCAGGAAAGACAATTAAAATTTTATACTTTAAAGGAATAAAGATTTAAAATCTTCCATATAGCATTACTAACACTTCACAAAAAAAATGGGAATAACATTTGAAAAACTGTCTTAGCACTACGAATTATTGAATTGTCTTTCTCCTTCATACCAATTGTTGCCTAGTGTCTATTCTTAATATCTATTTTGGGCCTGTTTCCTGTGACATACCACCTATTCATCTGGCTCTGAGGGTTATTCTGGATATCTTCTAGACCCTACATTTGTTAGGATCACATCTTTGAGGAAATATTAGAAACATAGGACTTTTAATATATGCATATATGCATGTGCATAAAGGTAACTAAAGAAGTCTTGATTGAGGTTAAAAATGTTTGGAGAAAGTGGATTGTGATACTTCTTGGCCTTTCTCACGTCAGAATTCCCCATGGTAAGTGATCCCAGAAAGAGAAAAATAAGTACTTGATAATACAGAATAAAATCTATTTTATGGCATTTGATTTTTCAATATGTGCTCTGACTTACAGTGGCTCAGAAATCTTGCATCATGCTGGCTGGGGAATTCTGGGAGTTAAAGTCCACACATCTTAAAGTTGTCAAGTTTGAAAAACACTGCTATAAAACCTTCTTAGAAGCCAACCAGTGCTACAATCAGATGACTAATGGGCTGAAAAAGAAAACCCTGACAATCAGCCTGAACAACCCATGCCCCCTCCAAATATCTTGTTCTTAAATTATAAAATTGACTCTTGCTCTAGGTATAGCTAACCATACCTGTTCAAAAGACTAACAACAGAAATGCTTGACTATCTTTGACTATTTCCTTTGATAAGAATTGGTGTCATGCATGTTGAATCCTTGCCTGTTACTTCTCTGGCTCAAGGTTAATGTCTAAAAGAAAAGAATTGGGAAGACTCTTCCTTTTGTGCAGTTTAAATGAACACTGTTGTAATCTTCATCCCATAATTCAAAACCAAGTGAAGCCTTAGATTTATTGTTTGCTTCTCTATGTGGGAGTATATGGTCTTTCTTAGCAAAAGCCCAACAATCAAATATACCTCAAGATTTTTAAAAAATATTTATTTATTTATTTGGTTGGTTGGTTGGTTGTTTCAGGTATAGAAAGGACCTGTTTATCTTATGCCATTGAAAGGACATGAGGCACTTGCTTAATGGATATTATATTGACAAAACAAATCTTTCATAATGGGTATCCATTGCACAAGCTCTGGGAAATACAATTGGAAATAGGATGAATGAAAATGGAAATACATTTTAATGTGTCTAAAGACACTAGCTGGAGACTTAGAGAATATCTTCACACAGAAATATCCATAATGGTGGAATGGATCATGAAGATGGCAGAGCTTGCAAATATGACTAAACTTGTTTGATTAAGGAGGGAACAGCAACTACTTTTATAAAAGACTGGAGACCCTTTATGGACTTTTTGCTGAAAATGGATAAAAATGAATTGGTGATTTTGGGATTTAATGATTTAAAAAGTTTATTTATGGGAAGAAGGTAACCATGATATATAATTTGGGAGGGTGGAGATGGTAATTACTATGTTTGTAACTGCTGCAAAGAAGATCAGAAATTGCTTCTTTAGATATCTTTCTTTTTCTCCTTCTTTTATTTCTTTTTTCTACTTTTCCTTTTGTGTTTCTGTGGTTTTTTAGTCTTATGTAAATTTTCCTTTAATAATATATATATATATATATATATATATATATATATATATATATACACACACACATACATAGATACATACATATACATACACACACACACACACATGCATGCACGCACACACACTGTATACTGTATATATAAAGACAGGCTCTTCACAGATGACACATCCCCTGTATGGGAATATTGTGAAGGGACTAAAAAGACAAATGGGCATTGTTGTTGTAATCAATTCTCCTTGAACGATACACATTTGTTCTTAATTGGTTAAAATACATTTTGCTTTTATCATGTCTAAAATAAAAAACTCTCTTGACATGTGAAACAGAGCTCATTGGGGAATACGAACTTACTAAAACCCCAAGTCTGTAATCAGCAAGGCCTTAACCAGTTTCAAATAATAAGCAAAAAGTATTATGTTTCATTTTCCCTTTTTAAAAAATATTTTTTAAAAATAATAAATTAAATAAAATAATAAAATAAATAAAATTAAAATAAAATAAAATAAAATAAAATAAAATAAAATAAAATAAAATAAAATAAAATAAAATAAAATAATAAAATAAAATAAAATAAAATAATAAAATAAAATAAAATAAAATAAAATAATAAAATAATAAAATAAAATAAAATAAAATAAAATAAAATAAAATAAAATAAAATAAAATAATAAAATAAAATAAATAAAATAAAATAAAATAAATAAAATAATAAAATAAAATAAATAAAAAAAATAAAAAAAATAAAAAAATAAAATAAAATAAAAGCATACCCTAGAAGTATCTCACAACTCTCAGCACTCTTAATAGAAAAATATAAAACATGACCTGGAGCTGTTCTTTTCATTTCAGTTACTATAGTTGCAGATGCATGTTGTGATAACAATTACTCAATAGAGTTTCATCTATACCCTAGATGACCATCTGTATGTCAATGGCTAGCTTTAGACTTATTTCTGCCTTTAGGAGAGCCTGACTTCTTGTGATAGCAACCCATATTGAAAAACCTAACAGCCTGAAATGGCTTAAAACTCTGACTCATTCCTTACCCTCCCTGCCTTTTGATAAACAAAATAACTCTAGTGAATCAAAGGAAAATGAAGAGTAATCCTTTGCCTGATGCAAGAAAAACGGATTGTTATTGTTATATCTCTGATATATCATATATATATATATATATATATATATATATATATGATATATATATATATATCAGAGATATATCTCTGTCGAGTAATTGTTATGGCAATAACATCCATAATACCATAAACCCGATAATGCAGAGAGGGCATGCTACGGACCCCGTCTACAAGAGAATTTCATCTGGCAGGGTCCAGGAGGCGGGCCTTCTCTGCAGTGGCTTCCGCACTGTGGAATACTCTTCCTCCAGAGATAAGACAGATTCCATCTCTGATGGCCTTCCGAAAAGAACTGAAAACCTGGCTTTGCCACATTGCCTGGGGCAGGAAGGGAAACAACCACTCCTGGAAATGGCTGGCCCCCTAAAATGGCCCTTTAGAGATACTTGAGCGGTAAGACAACAATCATCGTCATCTGGATTTTATACTATATTTATATTTATATTGTATTTGTATTTGATATTTAATTATGGTTATAGTATTTTAATATTTTTATCTTTATTGTAAACCGCCCAGAGTCCCCCCTTTGGGGGGAGATGGGCAGTGGAAAAATTTAATAAATAAATAAACAAACAAACAAATAAATAAATCTTTCAACTTCAATTTTCAGATCTTGATACTTTGTGATCTACCCCAATACTTTGTCTTCTATTCTACTATCCCCTGGTATTGCCACATCAATTATCTACATTTTTTTTCTTTTCAACCACAGTTAACTCTGGTGTGTTATGTGCCAAGACTTTATCAGTTTGTATTTGGAAATCACACAATATTTTAACCTGCTCATTTTCAACTACTTTTTCAACTACTGTATACAGTATGTTCCCACCAATTTTTAATTACTGGCACATGATAATTTTTACAGATGTTCCAGTGAATCATTTTGGCGACTGTGTTATGTCATTGTTTATAATCAATTTGTGCAGTCTTCTTGCACGAGCTGAGTATATGATCTACTGTTTCTTCTGCTTCTTTGCACAATCTGCACTTTGAATCATTTGATTATTTTTCAATTCTGGCCTTGATTTCATTAGTTCGAATAGTTTGCTCTTAAGCAGCCAAAATCAAGCCTTCAGTTTTTTTAAATGTTCCAGTTGTAAGCCATTGCCTAATCTTTATTATCTACTTTCCCCTGGATGTTTTGTAGAAATTGACCATGTAATAATTTTCCTTGCCAGCATTCTGTTTTATTTCAATATTCATGTTTTGTTTCCTTTACATTCAGAAAGTTACAATTGTTAACTTGTAAAACATCAATGCGTGTTCTTGGCTGTCTTTTACATAATCAGCCAATGCATGCTTTTCTTCTTTGACAGTTTGTTTGACTTGAAGTAAATTATTGTTATTAAATTATTGTTATGAAGTGAATTATTGTTTTTGTTGTTGTTGTTGTTGTTGTTGTTATTATTATTATTATTATTATTCAGAGGGAGGAGCATGATCAGGTTTAAAAAAGGGTCATTCTCCAGCAAAGTAATAAAACCTGGAAGTATAAAAGAAGAGAACAACTAATTAGATAAATCTTAATAACAAGTGCTTTTACCATTTTAAGCACAAATAGATCTAAGACCAGCAGTTGCTCCACTGGTCAAATAAAAAAGAGTTTACTGCACTGAGTCAAGCAAGAGTGGCTTTGCATCTTTCCAGTAAAGAGTTAATTGTGAATTCATTTGCTTTGTGATAGAATCAGCTTAGATGCAATGAAATCACAATGAAATCACTTCTGGTTTGCATTACTTTAATAAGTACTGTTCTCAGTACTGTGTGCCTTTGAAAACAGTTTTACAAGGTTATATTATTAAATAGAACTTAGCTTCTTGGGGACAAATTTCATCCTCTTTTATACTGCTTCAAATCAGTGGCATATCATCTATGTAGCTGAAAGTATGATTTTCTTTTGAAAACTCATTTTGCTCAAAACATTTGGCAGATTCTCTATTGGTGGCTCAAAAAATCAAGTAACATAATTAGTTTGTTTCAGTATTCTTAAACTTGAAGTATGCTTGTAAATATATATTTCTCAGGTCAGAAAACAATTATAATTCTTTCATTTTCCATACTACAAATAACAAAAAATATTGGATGCAACCTCTTATGCAATTGGTTCCACCCAGAAATAAGATCAGCATCATTGTTGCTATTATTTAGAAGATTAGAGAAAGTTTTGTTATTTAAACAAGCATTTGGGGGACTGAGAGGTGGAAGCAATATATACCTAGGATATATGTGGGCACTGTTAATTATATTGTTATTGTGGTTTTATTATGATGCTGATTTATTGACATCATGTGTGTTGTATAATTTATTGTACACTACTTTTGTAACCCACTTGGATTCTTATTCCTATTCTTATTATTATCAAAGTGGCATAAAAGCATTTGTAATAAATAATAAATAAATAATCTGGGAATTCATAAATCTACATGGTTGTGAATGCAATGTAAAAATCAGTTATAGCAATTAGATCCATGAAGAAATAAAAAGTTAGATCAAACTAGCCTATAGCGTTTCTAAACTATCATCCAATGGTATTAGTAAGGTAGGATAAAAACAGGAAATACAGCAGATTTGGTGTCACCATCCATACCACACCCTTTTTAACATGTGTGTTATGTCAACACAAATCCAATAGGTGCAGGGTTAGGATTGTGACATGACGTCCACCATCTTGCCTGTTTTGAAACACCCCCTCCCCCATGGCATTCCTATAATCTTTTCTTTTTCTTTTCTTTTTCATAATGTGCTTCTATCAAAGCAAAGAATACTATTTCCTAAACAAGGGGAGAGCAAATAATGCATTATTTTGTAGCCGTTAGTTAAACTGTCATTCTGTGGGACATAAATCTATTATATTTTCTCCAATGGAAGTAAGATCTTAACCATACAAATTTTAGAAATGATTTGTGGTTGTTTTCATTAGTATTTTTTTCTTACTCCTTCAGTTTCTATTATACCAAAATGTCTTGTTTTGTAAAGGATGCAGCCTGCAAAATAATCATTTGTGTGTATTACATGCATTTTGCAAAAGTTTTCATTTGTTATAATAGAAGAGTTGGAATTAAGTTTCCCAGCATTAAATGCTCCCCATGTTGTTGGAAAGGGGCAACAAAATAATCTGCAAGTAGAAGGTCCCAGATTCTATTCCATATCTCTGATTAAAAGGCCTTGCAAAGTGTCTAAATGAGTATATTAATTATATGATTAGGGCTTGAAAGGAAGCTGTCTTATATCAAAGTCAGAATGAACTTAGGCCAATTTGAATAAATACGGCTTCATTAAAAAGGGGAACAGCTTTTATTTTATTTTTATTTATTTATTAATTTTTACATTCATATGATTTAGCCTGTTCTTGTAATTGTTCTATTTTTTAGGCACTCCCATCTATACTGAACTCCTTTTCCCACTAGCTTCTCTTGCTGTGGAATCCTAATTATAATTATTTTTCACATATTAACATTTTACTATATTAAAACAGCTTGCAGGGTATTCCGACTGGGCCACAGGCTAACACAGTGGTTCTTAAACTGGGGGTAATTGCCAAATTAGGTGGGTAATTTGGGCACATTCTGGGGGTAATGGAGTAATTTGTAATTGCTTGTTTGTGAGTTGAGGATTCAGTTTGAGACTGTAGCTGCCAAGATGCTTATATAAACCACAGTCTGTTTTTGTTTTTAATTTTGTGGGGCTGGGGGTAATGACATTATTCGAGACCAGAAAAGGAGGTAATTCCCATGCTGCTGTGCTGTCCCACCATTTTCTTCCAGGAAAATGATTTCCAACTGCTTTGTGACTTGTGGGTTGGGTGTTCCTGCATCTCTCTCTCCCTCTCTCTCCCTCCCCCTCTCTCTCTCTCTCTCTGTGTATACATTAAATCTGGTTGCCTTAAATTTGATCTTTTCTCTCACAGGATTTAGATTTTGACTTGCACAGTAAATTGTCTTTCTTGTACTAATAATTAATAATTCTTTGTTAGTTGCAATCCTTATTAAGAATACATGCAATTGAAAAGTCTGTGTTACTCAATTTATTTTCAGTTGGCAGCCAAAATGGGACATGATTACACATTAAGTCCTAATTAACATTTCTGATCATGATGCTGGTCAATACATCTGAGTGCAAGAAACCATTCAAGCTTCTCTGGTCTTCAACACAGAAATAATTCAGCTCCCCATTGCAAATCCTTTATAATTAGGTTATATTTTTGTCCTTTAATCTCCTACACTGAGAGTTATTAGTGATTTAATGCTGAACCACATCATATATAATAATTTAGCTTATCTGGTTTTAAAAGAACATTTGTTTTCTTTTGAATCTTGGGAGACCCCATTTGAGCCTAAAATTGTATGAGATAAGTAGCAGTACAGAGGGGAGAGTAATTTTGTTTTTATTATGGGTGTTGTTTCTTAACCAATTAATAAGGAATGCATCTGCCAAGTCAACGATCCTCTGAAATGTTTGAAATTGAGATGTACAAATCTTAGAGAAAGGCTAAGGCAAAATAACTAATGGATTCAGTTTAGAACTATACCATCAAAAATGACATGGATTCAGTATCTAGAAGAACAAGATATTCCTGCCTAATGTTTCAGCTTTTGACCTCCACATATTGATTTGAAGTTGGGCCATATTGCTTACACATAGACAAAAATAGATGTATGTACTTTATCATGATTCTCTTTTAAATTTCAAGCCTTAAGCATAGTTTCTTCTGTTTTTAAAGCCTTTTAATTTTGTTTAAGTCTTCCTGAATGTGTGAGGCCATTTTAGTTGGAAATATTGGAGTTGCTTCAACATACTTAGAGTATACTACATTGGGAAAGGATTATAGGACAAAAATGGTACAGTAAGTTATAGTAGGGTGGCAACTTTTGGGGCTGATGAGCAAGAGTCCACCAGGGTTCTGGGCAGACCATTCCACTGCTTAATAACCCTATCCCTAGGGGGAACAGATTATGTAACATAGTTCTTGATTTTGTTTTAAAACCCCACCCCTTTTGAATTTGGGTTGCATGTAAGTTCATAAGAAGCAGAATTTGCACTGTGATGTTACAACACATATTTGATCTTTGATTCATAAATAATTTTGACAAAACTTCTGGCTGCTGTGGATGAGAGTTCTCTTTGCAGTCTAAATATGTCCAGCTCCTTGAATGATTTCTCATAGGATTTGACTTCCAGACCCCCATATCATATCATCCTAGTAGCTATCCTCTGAACCTGCTCCTACTTCTATATGTTCCTTTTAATAATTAGGCATGATATCCAAGTGCAATCTAAATGATGTAAAGTAAACAACATGATAATGGAATAATTGCTTCAGTGAACTTGTTTTAGTGCTTCTGTTAATGAAGCCCAATATTGTATCTGACTGTTTAACTTATGAATTATATTCTTGCTAATAATCAATTGTGGGTCCATTATGATTCTTAGATTCCTTATCATATGCACTGTTACTAGTCCTCTGAAACAATTACATATACATTTGAATTTTTTTATCCAAATGCAATACTTGATCATTGCCACTGTTAACCAATAACCTGAAGGAGTTGGTTCAGTATTCAAACCAAATTTTGAATTGCAATTTTGTCCTCTAAAATGTTAGTCAATCTTCCTGTCTTATGGGTCATTTATAAAAATGTTGAATAGCATTAGGTTGAGGACAGAGACCTGGAGTCCTCCTGATACTTCCCTTCCCTTCCCTTTAGGTTGATAAAGAACCAGTTATGAGCTCTGTTTTGGTTTGGTGCTTCAATAGGCTGACCATATTTCCCTGAGACTGAAACGGGACCCTAACACATGCACATGTGTGTGCCAGCACACTGGCACGTGTGCACACACGCAGGCATGCACACACGCACACACTCAGGTGCCCGTGCGCAGAGGCACACATGCCGGCACGCGTGCATGCATGCAGGCATGCACACTGGTGCACACGCACACGCATTCCATCCCTTCAAAAATGGGACAAAATTGAGTTTTTAAAGAAAAAGACAGTACGGTTCGGAAAAGGTAAAAAAACGGGACTGTTCCATTCAAAACGGGACGTATGGTCAGCCTATGCTTCAACCAGTTGCAAATCTATCAGACCACAATACCTTCTGGGCTACATTTAATCCATGTTGTCCATTAGGATATTATGAGAACCATTCATCTCTTAATAACTGGCAACTTAATATTTACTGGCACATTTAAAACTATTATAGCTTTAGCTAGTATTTTGATTACTCATTCTCATATGAAAGTCATTGCCTGATGTTGTAGTCAGCAAGTGCTGAACTTGCAGGTATAAATAAAGGCTTCATTACTTATCCATAGAGACAGAGATTTTTACTAGCACGATATTTTGCTTGTACTAATCTAGTTTGTTGCAGATTCAAAGTTTATCTTGATTTAAATTATGGCTTTAGTTACTCTAAATTCTATGCTTTCTAAACATATTGGATACTAGTTTCATTTTCAGGTAATTAGAAATTAGAAATACTGTATCTATCTACCTGAAAGTAAACTGCACTAAGTCTGATGGGATTTGTTTGCAGGTAAATGTATACAGCACTGCAGACTAAGGAAATAAGCTTGCCATTTGTTTTAATGTTCTAGATGATACCCAGACTGTATGGTTAAGGAATGTAAATAAATACTACTACTTTCAAATAACCTTTCAAGCATAAGGTGACTATGTAAGAAAAAAAAATCATAATTTTGCTAGAGCTATTTAAGCTTAGCTTTAAACCATGCTGAGGGAGAAAGATGAAGGGAGCTGTCAATGATGTAAACCCATTATGAATTAACAATCATATAATTCCTAGAAAAATAGAAAACACAATCCCCTTAATCCATTCCATTAAAAATGTGGTTAACAGGAAGGTCAAGGATAATGACAGATACAGCAATTAACAGCTTCTCAATCTAGCAATAAGCAAGTAAACATAAGACAAGTTTAATAATGAGCAAATCTTTGATACCAAGGAAATATTTATAGAACAGAAATTTGCATAACTCTATAGAGATCCTGTTTTCATTCCTTGATATACCTTGTTAGGTACTGCAATAGATAGTTCTGGGGAGAATTTGCTTTTCCCTATCATTTCCTTTCTTGCCTTCAGACTATTTAAAAATTCTATTGTGTGGAGTCCTTGGTGCTCTCTGAGACTGTTTGCTTACAGGCATTTCATTACCCAACTAGGTAACATCATCAGTGCTAGTGAGTTTGGGGTTTGTTCCCTGTTTATATACAGTAGCTTGCCCTGCCAGTGTTGGTGGGGGTATGGTTTGTTTCTTGGAAATTTCTTGATTAGGATATTGTGTTCTGCTTGATTGTTTGTCTGGTGTTAATCCCTGCTTATCTGGGTGTTGGCTGCTGGAGAGGATATGTTCTAGTCTTTTTGTTTCCTTCTTAGCTTTTTTATTGTCTCTTTTGAATGGTGTATAAATGTGGTAAACCCTGTTTTCCTCTCTCCGTGTCAGTGTCATGATGTCTTGAGTAGGTTGTTGAATACAAAGGTCAAATAAATAAATGTGTGTGTCATTTTCTACTCCTCCTATGTGAGTCTGCCAAAGCTGCCCAAACTTTCAACCAAATCTGACCAAGGCTACCAAGCCTTGCCAAGCCTGCTGCACATGAACATATTATTGTGACACTGATAGACTGTAGTCATTTTTCTATGTGCCAGACTGCTTCTGCCTACCTCTCTATGCACCCATAATGCCAAGGCAACTTAGGGGCATTGTAACAATAGCAGTCAAATAAATGAGCCACTGTGTCACTTTCTGTTCCACATGGGCACATTATTTCATCCCCGATAGAATGGCACTTTTCCCATCTGCTCTAGCCTCCCTCTGCCTGCCTTTCTCTTCCCACAGTGCCTTGAACTCATTAAATGCCAGCCAGTTGCACCTGGACAAAATAAACTCTCACAGAGTACTTCTGTGCCATATTGCTTATGTTGCCAAAGCTTCCCAGCCTGTTACAACATCTAGCACCTACAGTATTTGTATTTCTGTAATGCTATTATCACTGGGAGAATATTTCCAGGAATCTACAATCTTGGAGTTAGATTATATTATACTGAAATGTGCAATTGTGTCCATCAGAGTCATTCCTTAATGAGCTATGCTTTGAAAGTTAGTTTTAAAACTTCTTTGAGAGTTTGGATATTTAAGTTGGAGTAATACACTGCATTGGTTAAGCCAACTTCTTTTTAGGCTCTTTGCTAGACATCAGATAATCTGGACATTTCCTGTGTTGTTCTAACTCTGTCCTAAAAGAGATATGGGAAAATATTTTGAAATGTTATTGCAGTAAAGCTCTTGAAGATATTTGACTGAAACATGATGTGATTAATGTCCTCTAAACAGCTTACCATCCCAACTATTTTCCTCCCATTCTACCACAAAATGAAGCAACCTTAGTGGTTTTCCTGTGGACATTTTTTTCCAATTGGAATCTCAAGCCAGACTGATTGTCACAGAATCTCACATTACAAACTTGAACTGAGTCATGTCCTCTTCAAATCTCTTTGAACCAAAACATAGGTGATTCCCACAGGGTTAACAGGTATATCCTTTAAGCTCTGCACATTAATCTATATACCAACATTGGGTCATGACAAATCATGGATATATAAAATGATAGACTTTGTCCAGGAATTAGTAAAATTAGTAATGAGAATAAATAAAAATAAGAACTAAGTTCAATCATATTGTTGTGATCTATTTTTGCAAATAATTGCCACCAGACTCAATGTATTGAAATAAGTCAATGACTATTTTAAGCATGCTAGCTCAAAATGAAGCTATGAAGAGGTAAAAAAAAATGACACAGAAGGCAGGTGAGATACGGATGCTGGTTAAAAATATCCCAGTTGTGACTTCCGGGGTGGAGACGAATGGCGGCTAGGAGAACTTGATAGAAGCTCCGTAGCAAAAACAATACCACGCAGCTTTAAGCCGGTTTTCGCAAAACAAAGAACTAGCGAACAACGGCAGAGAAAGCAGGATATCGGCTTCTGTGAGAAAAAAGAATTTCAGCGGCTTCAGAGGCAGTGAGTTAAGCGTTTGTCGGTGTTTTGTGTTGTTAGCGACTCGCAGTGAAAAAGAACAAGCCGGGAAGCCTGAAAGAGAAAGTGGAGCCACGTGGCAGTGTCTGGAAATAGACAAATGCCGCTTTCGCTCACTGAGACAAGATTGGAGAACTACTAAAAGAAAGACTAAAAGCCAAAGATTCTGAACGAAGAAAAAAAAAAGCGAGAGACAGTTTGGTGAGAAGACTCATAGTTCCTATTTGTAAAAACTTAAAAAAAAAAAGAGGACTGATTTAATTAATAATTTAAAAAGCCATTTTGTTTTTCTGTAAGGTGATTGCAAAATGAATTTCTTATTTAAAGCATAGAAATATAATTTCATTTACTATATTTACTATATATCATATTTACTATTTACTATAGATATAATTGTGTAAATTAGAGTAATAAACATATAAGTAGATAATTAAGTACATTTTGTTAAGTAGTTAAAAATAAGTTAAAGTAATTAATAAGTGATATATAAGATATATTTTCTGATTGTATAGAAAAAAAGTAATACTCTATAGGGTAATAAAAGAGAGAAAAGATAAAGGAAAAAAATTGAGTATGAGTACAAGAAGACAAGGAATGCTGTCTTCACAAGCAAGAAGAAGTTCAGAGACGGGGGAGGGAGAATGGCTAAAGTCACTGTTTGAAGATTTCACAATAAAAACAACTCAAACAATAATGCAAACAGTGACACGTGTTCTGGAAGAAAAATTAGAAGGTTTAGAAAAGAGATTGGAACAAAAAATAGGAAAAATAGAAAAAAGTTTGAAAGAAGAAATACATGGAGTGAAAAAACAAACTGAAAAATGTGAGGAGAAAATAGATAAAGAGGAGGAACGTATAACTATGTTAGAATATAAAGAAAAAGAATACTGTATTAGACTAAGAGGAGTAACAGAGGAGAAGGATGATAGTATAAGAGAAATTGTTATACAGATGCTAGCAAATTTAATAGAGTGGGAGGAAGATAGATTAGAAGAAGAGATTGAAAAAATGTATAGGATTAACTCTAAATATGTGATAATGTATAAAAAAACCAGAGATATATTAATAGAATTCTCAAAAAAAAAAAAAAAAAAAAAAGAATAAGAAACATGATAATTCAAGCATCCTATAACAAAAAAAATAGAAATTGAAGGAAAAGATGTCACTATTTTTAAGGAAATCCCAGCAAAAATATTAAAAAAGAGAAAAGAATATAGATTCCTAACAGATATTTTGAGAAAAAATAATATAGATTTCAGATGGGAAGTACCTGAAGGTCTTACCCTAACCTTTAAAGGACAAAGAACTAAACTGAACTCAATCTTAAAAGCCAAAGAATTTTTAAAAAGATTTGAAAAAGAACAAACAAACCTCAAGGAACAGAAACAAGGAAGGAAAGAAGAAACTTTAAGTCAGAAAGAAGGAGAGGTATCCAACACAAGGGAATTTACATCATTATTAGTAAATGAGTGAACTCAGAGCAATTACATGGAACATCAATGGAGCTAACTCTCCAATTAAAAGAAAACGGATATTTCAATTATTAAATAAATCAAAACCAGATATTACATGCCTTCAAGAAACCCACATTAAAAAAACAGAAACAAACTATTTAATAAATAAGAAACACCGCCCAGGGTCCCCGTTGGGGGAGATGGGCGGTAATATAAATCTAATAAAATAAATAAATAAAATAAAATTAGGAATAGAATTTATAACAGCAAATGAAAACAAAAAAAATGGAGTAGTTATATATATAAAACCCTATCTAAAATCTAAATTAATAAAAAAAGATGACAAAGGGAGATACATCATAGTCGAAATTGAAAATCAAAATTCTAAAACTTTGGTAATTGGTATATATGCCCCAAACAATAATCAAAATTTTTTTTATAAAGATTTATCAAATGCCCTCTTAGAATATACTCAAAACAATTGGATTATGATGGGAGACTTAAATGGAGTAGTCTCACCAAAAATAGATAAACTAATAATCAACCAAACAATTATCAAGGTAAACTACCTAAATAATTTTTTGAAATGATAAACAACTTAACATTGATAGATGCTTGGAGAAGCCAAAATAGAACAATTAGAGACTACACATTTTATTCTAATAGGCATAAATCATTATCAAGAATAGATATGATATGGATATCAAAAAATTTAGAAAATAAAATTAAAGAAGTAAAAATTTTACCAAAAACTTTATCTGACCATAACTCAGTACAAATAATCTTGAAGGTAAATTTAAGAAATTATAGATGGAGACTAAATGAAAATATTTTGAAAAACAAAGAAAATCTGGAAGACCTACAAAAGAAATTGAAAGAATTTTTCCAATGGAAGATAAATACAGAGGTAAAACTAGAAACGGTATGGGAGGCTAGTAAAGCTTTTATGAGGGGACATTTTATATCCCTAAATAACTATCAAAGAAAAGCAGCACAAAGAAAATTACAAACAATTCTAGATCAAATCAAGGAAAAAGAAAAAGAACTTCAAAACAAAAATAAAAATAAAAAAGAGGAAATTCTAAAACAAATTACAATATTACAATTGCAACTAAAACTTTATATGACAGAAGATATTGATAAATAAATGAAATATATAAAACAAAGAAATTTTGAACAAGCAAATAAGCCAGGCAGATGGCTGGCGTACAAATTAAGAAAAGAAAGAGAAAAACGAATAATTTCTAAAATAAAAGAAAATAATGTTGATTTAATTCACAATGAGGAAATTAAAAAAGCCTTTCATACCTATTACACAAAATTATATAAAAAACAACAAATACCACTGGAAAAAATTGAAGAATATATTCAGAAATGCAACTTAAAAAAATTACCTAATGAACAAAAAGAAATAACAGAAAATTTGATTACAACGCAAGAAATAATGGATGAAATTAAAAAATTGAAAACAGGTAAAACTCCAGGTACAGATGGACTGTCTGCAGGCTATTATAAGCAATATAAAGAACAAATTATAGAGCCACTTAAAAATCTATTTAATTTAATATTAGAAGGAAACAAAATACCGCAATCATGGATGGAAGCAAGAATCACTCTAATCCCAAAAGAAAATCAAGATTCAAAGGAATGTCAAAATTACAGACCGATTTCCCTACTAAATAACGATTACAAAATATTTACCATGATACTGGCAGTAAGATTAAAGAAAGTTTTACAAGAATTAATAAATCAAGACCAAAACGGATTTCTTCCAAGTATTTATTTTACTTATTTATTAATTCGATTTCTCACCACCCAACTCCCTCAAGGGACTCTGGGCGGTTTACAAATCATCAAAATTACGAATATTAAAGATTAAAACATTAAAATAACCATTTAAAATACCATACATATAAAAATTAAGAAGGCGATGTGTTCTTTCAGCCTTGGAAGGGCTATTCTAGGACTATCTTACTATACTAGCCATCCCCAGGAGTTTCTGCCCTCCTTACCGCCCCAGGCCTGTTGACAAAGCCAAGTTTTAAGTTGTTTCCTGAAGCCCAGGAGCGAGGTGGACTGTCTTAACTCTGGGGGAAGAATATTCCACAGGGCAGGTGCTGCTGCAGAGAAGGCACGCTTCCATGACCCCGTGAGATGGAATTCTTTAACTGATGGGGTCCGTAGCATGCCCTCCCTGCATGACCGGATGGGACGGGCTGATGTAATGGGGATAAGACGGTCCCTTAGGTAACCTGGTCCCATGCCATGAAGGGCTTTAAAGGTCATAACCAACACCTTGAATTGCACCCGGAAGCAAACTGGAACCCAGTGCAGCTCGCGTAGTAATGGTGTCACATGAGTCCGATATGGGACTTCTAAGATGGTTTGTGCGGCCGCATTCTGGATCAGTTGGAGCTTCCGGATACTCTTCAAGGGTAGCCCCATGTACAGCGCATTACAGTAGTCTATATGTGAGATAACCAGGGCATGAGTGACTGTTCGAAGGGCCTCCCGCTCCAGGAAAGGTCGTAACTGGTGCACAACACGAAGTTGTGCAAAGGCCCTCCTGGCCACAACTGCCACCTGCTCTTCAAGCAGGAGTCGTGAGACCAGAAGGACCCCCAAGTTACGTACCGGGTCTGTCTGGGGCAGTGCTACCCCATCCAGAACTGGAGATGACAACTTCCTAGAAATCGAGGAGCCATTAATCCACAGCCACTCCGTCTTACTAGGGTTCAGTCGAAGCCTGTTTTTCCCCATCCAGGCCCCTACAGCCCCCAAGCACTTGGACAGGGTAGAAACTGCATCACTTACTTCCCCTGGGATGGAGATGTATAATTGAGTATCATCAGCATACTGATGATATCTCACCCCATGGAGATGGATGATCTCACCCAGCGGTTTCATGTAGATGTTAAAAAGGAGCGGAGAGAGTACCGAGCCCTGCGGGACCCCACAAAAGAGGGCCTGCGGGCCGGATCTCTCGCTCCCAATCAACAGCGACTGGGACCGGCCCTGGAGGAAGGAGGCGAACCAGCGCAATACAACGCCGCCTGCCCCCAACTCCCTGAGCCGCTCCAGAAGGATACCATGGTCGACGGTATCAAAAGCCGCTGAGAGGTCAAGAAGAGTGAGAATGGATGCACTACCTCCATCTCTCTCCCGCCAAAGATCATCCATAAGCGCGACCAATGCAGTTTCAGTCCCATGACCAGGCCTGAAACCTGACTGAAAGGGGTCCAGATAATCCGTTTCCTCCAGAATCCTCTGAAGCTGCAATGCCACCACCTTCTCAACCACCTTCCCCAAAAAGGGGAGGTGGGAGACTGGATGAAAGTTATCCAGTACAGTAGGGTCCAACAATGGTTTCTTGAGGAGAGGGCATACCAGCGCCTCTTTAAAAGCTGCCGGAAACACCCCCTCCCCTAACGATGTATTCACCATCATCTGGACCCAACTGCAAGTCACCTCCCGGGCTGCTTTCACCAGCCAGGAGGGACATGGATCTAATTGACAGGTGGTGGCATTAACAGTTCGGAGAACTCTGTCCACTTCCTCGGGTCCGACAGGCTCAAACCGTTCCCAGTTAACAAAGTAAGTACGCTCCCTGGGTATCTCAACAGACTCTGTCTCACACTCGGAATCGAACCCAGATCGAACCCGAGCGATTTTATCCACTAAATGCCGAGAAAATTCCTCTGCACGGCCCTGGAGGTGAATTTCTACCTCCCTTTTCGCCAAAAGGGATTGGGTAAGTTTGAACAGGGCCACCGGGCGGCATTCCACAGATGCAATAAGAGCGGAGAAATATTGACGTTTTGCCGCTCTTATCGCCACAAGGTAGGCCTTAATAGCGGCTCTAGCCTGTGTTTGGTCGGATTCAGTCTTTGTCTTCCTCCAGTGGCGCTCTAGGCATCTCTTAATCCTCTTCAAGGACCTCAGCTCCTCCGTAAACCAGGGGGAGCTTCGGGCCCGACTGGACAAGAGAGACCGCATAGGCATGATCCTGTCCAAGGCCCCTGCCGCCTCTCTATTCCAGGCAGCTGCCAGGGGCTCCGCTGGACCGTGCAGCAGACCTCCAGGTATAACCCCCAACTCCCTGTGGAACCCTACTGGGTCCATCAGTCACCGGGGGCAGACCAATTGAATAGGTCCCGCCTCCCTGCGGAGGGGGGCGGCATAGGAAAATCTCATGGTCACCAGGGCGTGATCTGACCGTGACAATGGGGAAAGATGTAGTTCCCCCCTCAGATCACTTCGCCACTGCTCCGACAAGAAAATTAAATCCGGGGTGAGGCCACTATCTTGAGTCGGGTCCTGGATAATCTGAGACAGGCCCATGGTCGCCATGGTGGCCATGAACTCCTGAGCCGCTTCTGAGGCCTGTCCCAAGGAGGGCAGATTGAAGTCCCCCAGGACCAAAAGCCTGGGGAACTCAACCGCCACCCCCGAGATGGCCTCCAGCAGCTCAGGCAGGGAGGTTGCCATGCAGCAGGGAGGCTGGTACAATAGCAACACTCCCAAATGTTCACAAGAACCCAACTTGAATAACAAGGTCTCACACCCGGTAACTTGTGAAGGAGGTCCCCTGACGGCCACTAGAGATTCCCTGATGACAACAGCCACTCCTCCTCCCCTGCCCCGAGGTCTCAGCTGGTGCCAAACCCAAAACCCAGCCGGGCATATTTCAGAGAGAGGAACACCTCCCTCCGGGCTCAGCCAGGTTTCAGTAATACATGCCAGGTCTGCCCCCTCCTCTAAAATCAGATCGTGAATGAGGGGGACCTTGTTATTTATTGACCTGGCATTGCATAGCAGCAGCCAGAAATCGGGACAACAACGCGTCTGCTGACCAGGGCCTAGGTATGAGTGTGGAGGGCCAGAACACGCCACCGGTAATAAGCACTGGGGGCGTCTTCCCCCACGATGGCCCGCCCTCCAACTCCTTTCATAATATCCCCTGCCCATCACCACTTCAATGGCCTGTCCTGCCCTGTAGCCCCCAGAGTGTCCAAGTCCATTAGCCTCCACTCCTGGACTCACAAATACTCCAGATGATAATAGGCATCCCTCCATCATTCACCACTCATTCTTACCCAAACAATATAAGTGATGAGGAGCCCCCCAGTGTACCAGCTCAGGCTCTCGACACTGGAGGGGCCTAATCACCACTCACCCATTCATTCACTCATTCATTCCCTGCGCCCCCCAGACTTCTCTCACTAGTCAAGAGGGGCACTCCATACACTACTTCTCACCCCCCTGACTCTCACTCAGGGAAGAAGTGTTCTAACTCTCTTCACACATACTCATACCTTCTCTCACATCTCTCACACCTGAGAGGGGATAGCAGTCACTCCAGAGGGATACCAATAGCTTATCATATATTAGGGCGGTCAGAAGGGGGATGGCTCACTTCTTCGATAGCCTCTGCCCTGGTGGTCTGTAGCCCATGCAACGTTGGAAATGGGTATTATATTCCAATCCGTTGCCCAAAAATGTCTTAATATTATCGTGCCGGCAGGCCAGTTCTTTATAGCCTATCAGGCACTGGGTCAGTCCAATTAACCAGGACCTGCCCCACTTCCAAAGTCTCATGCCGAAATACTGGGGTAGTGAGACCAGTCCAGTTACAGGCGTCTTCTCCCGGCATCTTTTAATCTGCCTGAAACCCTGCGTCGCCGAAAAAGCTCCAGAACCACCGCCAGAATGACTCCTCTCCTTGGTTCTACATGAAAGGCTGAGAAGCGATCTCCCAACAGCGGCAGCGGCAGCAGCTGCAGCATCCACCCCCACACCAGCAGTCCCAGCTGGAGCTCCATTCCAATCATTCCCAGCTTGTTCGGCGTGGGGAGGGGGGCACGCCGACTCCGGCAACACCAGTTCTTCTATCTGGAGCTCCAACTTCATCTGGGGGCTCCCGCAGCAGCCCACGCCGCCCCAGCCACTCCAAACTCAGCTCTCAGCTCTCCCACAACCTGGCAGCAGCAGCTCAGCAGCTCAGCAGCTTGACAGCTTGGCAGCTCTCCGTCGTTAAATCTTCCGATGGGGCACGCTATCCTCCAACACTCCAATGCTCATGCAGGGGGGCTCCATCCACACCCAGCTTTCCTGGTATGTGTATATACCCCCAAAAAACCTTCACAGCTGGGTGGGAAGATCACAAAGTTCTTTAAAGTATCTAAAACATTGAGTTTTAGAGCTCATCCCCCTTAGAGCGGCGAACGGCATTCGGTCACGGTCACCAAGTAGACAAATAAACGAAAATTTATGCACAGTTATAAATTTGGTGGAATATGCACACATTCATAATGAAAAACCAATAATGTTATTATTTCTAGATGCAGAAAAAGCCTTTGACAACGTCAAATGGGATTTTTTAATCAAAACATTAGAACACAGGAACTTTGGAGATAAATTAATAAAGGCAATACAAGCTATATATAGAACACAAAAAGCCAAAATCATAATTAATGAAGAAGAAACACAAGATTGTAACATAGAAAAAGGCACCCGTCAAGGATGTCCGTTATCTCCACTATTATTTATACTAGTATTGGAATGTCTATTGGAAGAAATTAGAAAAGATGAAAACTTAAAAGGAATTAAAATTAAAAAAGAAACGTACAAATTAAAAGCGTTTGCAGATGATTTGGTTATAACACTGCAAAATCCCATAGACTCAATTTTTGTTGTTCAGTCATTTAGTCGTGTCCGACTCTTCGTGACCTCATGGACCATAGCACACCAGGCCTTCCTGTCCTCCACTGTCTCTCGGAGTTTACTCAAATTCATGTTCATTACATCGGTGATGCTATCTAACCATCTCATCCTCTGCCGTCCCCTTCTCCTTTTGCCTTCAGTCTTTCCCAGAATCAGGGTCTTTTCCAGTGAGTCCTCTCTTCGCATTAGGTGGCCAAAGTATTTGAGCTTCAGCTTCAGCATCTGTCCTTCCAATGAGCAGTCAGGGTTGATTTCCTTTAGGTTTGACTGGTTTGACCTCCTTGGAGTCCAAGGGACTCTCAAGAGTCTTCTCCAGCACCACAGTTCGAAAGCATCAATTCTTCGGCGCTCAGCCTTCCTTATGGTCCAACTCTCACAGCCATACATTACTACTGGAAAAACCATAGCTTTAACTATACGGACCTTTGTCAGCAAGGTGATGTTTCTGCTTTTTAATATGCTGTCTAGGTTTTCCATAGCTTTTCTCCCAAGGAGCAAGCGTCTTTTAATTTCATGGCTGCAGTCACCGTCTGCGGTGATCTTGGAGCCCAAGAAAATAAAATCTGTCACTGCTTCCATTTCTTCCCCTTCTATTTGCCAGGAAGTGATGGGACCAGATGCCATGATCTGGGTTTTTTTAATGTTGAGTTTCAAGCCAGCTTTTGCACTCTCCTTTTTCACCCTCATCAAGAGGCTCTTTAGTTCCTCTTCACTTTCGGCCATTAGGGTGGTATCGTCTGCATATCTGAGGTTGTTGATATTTCTCCCGGCAATCTTAACTCCGGCTTGTGATTCATCCAGCCCGGCATTTCTCATGATGCACTCTGCATATAAGTTAAATAAGCAGGGTGATAATATACAGCCTTGTCGTACTCCTTTCCCAATTTTGAACCAGTCGGTTGTTTCATGTCCGGTTCTAACTGTTGCTTCTTGACCCGCATACAGGTTTCTCAGGAGACAGGTAAGGTGGTCTGGTACTCCCATCTCTTTAAGACTTTGCCACAGTTTGTTGTGATCCACACAATCAAAGGCTTTAGCGTAGTAAATGAAGCAGAAGTAGATGTTTTTCTGGAACTCTCTTGCTTTTTCCATGATCCAGCGAATGTTGGCAATCTGATCTCTGGTTCCTCTGCCTCTTCGAAACCCAGCTTGCACTTCTGGTAGTTCTCGGTTCACATGCTGCTGAAGCCTAGCTTGTAGGATTTTGAGCATAACCTTGCTAGCATGTGAAATGAGCGCAATTGTACGGTAGTTTGAACATTCTTTGGCATTGCCTTTCTTTGGAATTGGAACGTAAACTGACCTTTTCCAATCCTGTGGCCACTGTTGAGTTTTCCAAATTTGTTGGCATATTGAGTGCAGCACTTTAACAGCATCATCTTTTAGGATTTTAAATAGCTCAGCTGGGATACTGTCTTCTCCGCTAGCGTTGTTGTTAGTAATGCTTCCTAAGGCCCACTTGACTTCACTCTCTAGGATGTCCGGCTCAAGGTCAGTGACCACACCATCGTATTTATCAGGGATATTAAGATCTTTCTTGTATAGTTCTTCTGTGTATTCTTGCCACCTTTTCTTAATCTCTTCTGCTTCTGTTAGGTCCCTGCCTTTTTTGTCCTTTATCATGCCCATCTTTGCACAAAACGTTCCCTTGATATCTCCAATTTTCTTGAAGAGATCTCTAGTCTTCCCCATTCTATTGCTTTCCTCAATTTCTTTGCATTGTTCATTTAAGAAGGCCTTCTTATCTCTCCTTGCTATTCTCTGGAAATCTGCATTCAGTTGTTTATATCTTTCCCTTTCTCCCTTGACTTTTGCTTCCCTTCTTTCCTCAGCTATTTGTAAAGCCTCATCAGTCAGCCACTTTGCTTTCTTGCATTTCTTTTTCTTTGGGATGGTTTTAGTTGCTGCCTCCTGTACAATGTTACGAACCTCCATCCATAGTTCTTCAGGCACTCTGTCTACCAGGTCTAATCCTTTAAATCTATTCCTCACCTCCACTGTATATTCATAAGGGATATGATTTAGGTCATACCTGATTGGTCTAGTGGTTTTCTCTACGTTCTTCAATTTGAGCCTAAATTTTGCGATAAGAAGCTCATGATCTGAGCCACAGTCAGCTCCAGGTCTTGTTTTTGCTGATTGTATAGAGCTTCTCCATCTTTGGATGCAAAGTATATAATCAATCTGATTTCGGTATTGACCATCTGGTGATGTCCATGTGTAGAGTCGTCTCTTGTGTTGTTGGAAAAGAGTGTTTGCTATGACCAGCGTGTTCTCTTGACAAAACTCTATTAGCCTTTGCCCTGCCTCATTTTGTACTCCGAGGCCGAACTTGCCTGTTATTCCAGGTATTTTTTGACTTCCTACTTTAGCATTCCAGTCCCCTATGATGAAAAGGACATCTTTTTTTGGTGTTAGTTCTAGAAGGTGTTGTAGGTCTTCATAGAACCGGTCAACTTCAGCTTCTTCGGCATCAGTGGTTGGGGCATAGACTTGGATCACTGTGATGTTGAATGGTTTGCCTTGGATTCGAACTGAGATCATTCTGTGGTTTTTGAGGTTGTACCCCAGTACTGCCTTTCCCACTCTTTTATTGACTATGAGAGCTACTCCATTTCTTCTAAGGGATTCTTGCCCACAGTAGTATATATAATGGTCTCCTGAATTAAATTTGCCCATTCCTGTCCATTTTAGTTCATTGATTCCCAAGATGTCGATGTTCAATCTTGTCATCTCATGTTTGACCACATCCAGCTTACCTTGATTCATAGATCTTACATTCCAGGTTCCTATGCAATATTGTTCTTTACAGCATCGGACTTTCCTTCCACTTCCAGACACATCCACAACTGAGCGTCCTTTCGGCTTTGGCCCAGCCGCTTTACTCTTTCTGGAGCTACTCAGAATTGCCCTCCGCTCTTCCCCAGTAGCATTTTGGACACCTTCCGACCTGAGGGGCTCATCTTCTGGCGTCATATCTTTTAGCCTTTTGATACTGTCCATGGGTTTTCTTGGCAAGGATACTGGAGTGGTTTGCCATTCCCTCCTCCAGTTTTGGACCACGTTTTGTCAGAACTCTCCATCATGACCTGTTCTTCTTGACCTGACTTCATTGAGTTACGCAAGCCCCTTCGCCACGACAAGGCAGTGATCCATGAAGGGGATAGACTCAATAGATAATTTAAATAAAAAAAAATACAAGAATATGGCGAAGTAGCAGGATTTAAAATAAATAAACAAAAAACTAAAATGATAAATTTAAATATGACAAAGAAAGATAGAATCGAATTAGAACAAAAAACAGGATTTCAAAATGTAAAACAAATAAAATACCTGGGAATACGGATAACTTCGAAAAATATTGATTTATTTAAAAACAATTATAATACAACATGGATGGAAATTAAAAAAGATTTAGAAAAATGGAAATCGTTACAATTATCTCTATTGGGAAGAATAGCTACTGTTAAAATGAATATATTACCAAGAATTTTATATCTGTTCGAAACGATACCAATTATAATAACAGATCAAACATTTCAAAAATGGCAAAAAGATTTAGCAAAATTTATATGGCAAGGGAAAAAAACCAGAATAAAACTAAAATATTTACAAGATGCAAAAGAAAGAGGAGGATTGGGATTGCCAGACCTAAAATTATACTACGAAACTTGTGGATTAGTATGGCTAAAAGACTGGATAACATTGGAAAATACGAAATTACTAAATTTAGAAGGGCATGATATTCAATTCGGTTGGCATGGTTATATGTGGTATAACAAAAGTAAAATTAATAAGGCATTTAGTAATCATATTATAAGGAAATCATTATTAAAAATATGGAACAAATACAAAAATTCTTTATTACCAATTATACCATTGTGGACTTCGCCTCAGGAGGCATTTGCCAGGCAGGAAAATCGAAGTGACAATAAATGGTTGAGATACCAAAATTTATTAAAATTTAATGAACAGAATTATGAATTTAAGACAAGAGAAGAATTGGAAAAAGAGGGTTCCATATGTCAATGGTTTACATATTTCCAAATAAAAGAACAATTTAAATTAGACAAAAAATGTTTAAATTTGAGAAAAGAGGAAATAGATGGGATAATATATTATGGAACGAAAACGATCATTTGATTTCCAAATTATATAAAAAACTATTAGAAATAAAAACTAATGACATAAAAATAAAAAATTATATGACAAAATGGGAAGAAAATTTAAGGCATGAAATTAACTATGAAGATTGGCAAAATATATGGACAAAAATATTAAATTTACATTGAGCAATAATCTAAAAGAAAATATATACAAAATGATGTTTAGGTGGTACATGTCTCCTGAGAAGTTGTTCAAAATGAAGCATATTAATTCAAATCTATGTTGGAAATGCAAAACAAGAGTTGGTTCAATGTATCATGTGTGGTGGGCATGTAAGAAAACAAAAAAATATTGGGATAAAATACATCTCTGTATCTGTAAAATTTTGGAAACAAATATGGAAAAAAACCCAGAAATCTACCTACTGGGATTAATGGAAAATAAGATGAACAATAACAGCAAAAAACTATTATTATATCTAACAACAGCAGCAAGAATTATTTTTGCACAATACTGGAAACAAGAAGGTACTCCAACAATAGAAGAATGGATCATAAAACTATTGGAAATCACTCAAATGGACAGACTAACAAATTTAATGAAAGATGAAGAATTGGAGGACTATGAATTGATATGGAACCCCTTTTTAAAATATATACAAAAGGAATACATGATCAAATTAAGCATATAAAATTATAAGTGAAAGAAGAAATAAGAGAAAAGTAAATGTATTAGAATAACTAGAATGAATAAGATATTGAAATTTATGAAATATAATGAAATAATTATAAAAATGAATCACGAATTTTGGAAAAAAAGAAAAAGGGGGGGAAAGGAATAAGAAAAGCTATGTAAATAAATATGAAACAAAAAAATTTTTCATGAAGAAAACTGGAAGTATTTTAAAAGTCTATAATATATGTTGTCATTTATTCTTTCAATTTTTTTTTAATTTCTTTCTGACTTTCTTTCTTTTTACTTTTTATTGTCCTTTTTTGTATGTAAAGATGTTTGAAATGTAAATATGTTGTACACATTGCAAGTATATATATATAATTGTTTATATGTGTTTAATATATATTGTAAATAATAAAATTAAAAAAAAATATATCCCAGTTGTGACAATGAGATTAGAGACATTGCTGAGGAGGCAAAAGAGGATTCACAGAAAGTGTTAGCATATCTATGTTCCTGTGGTGCAGGAGTCATTAGCAACAGAGCAATGAATTAAGCTATCTTTCAAAAAAACCATAAAGAACAAAGACAGAAAGGAGTGATTTTAAAAAGAATATGAATTTCAGAAAGAGAAGGGAATAATTATAAGACAGAGAAAACTTAGCAAAAGGAATTGAACAAGTTCATTGAACAAAGAACAACTCTTCAGAATTTGTACAAAATTTCAAACAACATTGGAGGTTTCTCTCTTGAAATGTAGAATCTTTCCTTTTTTCAGTGTATGTGCTGCAGAGGAGCACCCACATTATAGAAACACCAATATAGCTTTGATATTTGCCTGTATATGAGGATTCCAGACTCAGTCAATCTCATACTGGTCCTTTGGGTTTTTAGTTCAGGCAGGATGACTCAAAATGTTGGCTGAAGGAACTGGTATTGTATGCTGGTATGCTGCATGGGAATGTTACATGCTGGTAGTCTTCTCTGCAATTTCAGTAGTCATTTTAAGTTCTCATAATTATGTAAGCCACAATAGCAGGCCATTCAAACCCCAGGAAGAGGCTAGTTTATATAGCCTGCTGATGACCCTGTAGACCCTTCCATGTGATTGGCTCCCGCCCGCAAACCCCACCCTCCAGTGCTTGTGATTGGCTCCCGCCTGCAAACTCCGGGCCCCGGTCCACGGAAATCCCAGAAACCCTGCCCCCCACCCTCCTGGTCCCCGGTTATAAATATTCAAATGGCCCTTGGCAGAAAAAAGGTTCCCCACCCCTGCTGTAGACACTTAACCAGTATTGATATAAATGAAAAGAATAAGAATGAAGCAATTGTAAGTATCCCAACAAAGTATCAAAAAGACTTCAATAGTGCTCATGTAGAAAATTTTCAAAACAGTACCTAGGAAATTAACAATGTACAGTATTTTACCCAGGTGCACTCTGTCACAGGCATGCTTAGGAGGTACCCCTACATGGATCATTACACTGTAGAGGGAATGCTATACTATTGTGGTATATGCTCCCAGAAGGGTCATACTTGACCTCTGCTGTTCCCAGGAAGCTTGTTGGATACTTTGAACCTGAGGAACTTGTTTTCTGGCATTGTGTTCACATTATAAAAAGGTAAAGGTTCCCCCCACACATTTGTGCAGTCGTGTCCGACTCTAGGGGCCGGTGCTCATCTCCGTTTGTTAGCCGAAGAGCCAGCGTTGTCCGAAGACGCTTCCACGGTCATGTGGAACATTATACCAGGTGTGAATATGCAACTGCCCCAGCAGGTTATAGCTGAGATATAAGACTAAATAACCTAGCAATTCGAAAGCATGCAAATACAAGTAGATAAATAGGTACCACTTCAGTGGGATGGTAACAGCGTTCCGCGCATGTCATGCTGGCCACATGACCGTGGAAGCATCTTTGGACAATGCTTGCTCTTCGGCTAACAAACGAAGATGAGCACCGGCCCCTAGAGTCGGACACAACTGTGTGGGGGAAACTTTACCTTTTCCTTGCTGGAGAAAGAGAAGGAGACGACAATCTACTCCAAAATTCTGCCAAGAAAACTAAATGGATATTCACAATTGAGGCAATGTCAACACAATGGCAGAAAATTGTGCAAGTATTAATAGTACTGATGTTTATGATGTGGCTGGATTAAGGTGAAAAATGTATATAGCAGCTGATGTGTTCAGAGGCAAAATGGAAAGTTCAGTGGTGCAAAAATATGTATACCAATGGTATATGGATTGCCAGAACCATGAACCCTGGCAAAGTTGATATTGCCAGACTAGAATTGTCAAAAAGTGATCATTCTGGCAATCATTAATCTGACATGACTGGAATGGGTCACTTCACCTCAGAGAAACATTAGATCTTCTACTGTGAACAAGAAAATAATACAAGAAATGGAGTAGCCATTATTAATGAAAGGTGTTAAAGTCATATACAGTTCAAAAAAGATAGAATTATCTACCCAATAAATATTCTATACTCCATATATACTATGTATATACTCTAACCACAGCAGCAGTGAAAACGTAAGTTGAATCTCTTTATGGCAACTTGTCCTCTTCTCCCCAAATGTCATAATTCCTAATTAAACAAAGTAAAATAGCACCTGGAATAACAGAAAAAAAAGCCATGATGGACAAAACAAAGCAGGATCAGACTGATATAGTGCTGCCAAGAAAATTAGACATTATAGCAAATACCTTCAACAAAGTCACATGTACTTCTACAAATTGACAATACAGAAATCAAATTGACCAAATACTTTGCAGGCAAAGATGGGGAAGTTCTATTCAGTCAGCAAAAATAAGTGTGTGCTGACTCCTGTTCAGATCACAAAGTTTTTGTTGTAAAATTACAACATAAAACAAAGAAAACAAAATAATTAAAACAACAAAAAATTACCTCAGCAGTATTTCATCAGATTATGTGGTGAAGATAAAGAATATTGTTAATGCATGAGATTTGATAGAGGACTCGTAGAACTCCAGACTGGAATTTGTGACATCATTATAAATATTCTGATATGCAAAAATTAAAAATAAGTGAAAAGGCTGTCTGATATACTGAAAATAACTGAAGAAAGGCAGAAAGCAAAAGGCAACAGAGACATAAAAAATTGCCAAACTAAATGTTGAGTTCCAAATATAAACAACGTGTTAAAACAAGTCATATAAAAATGAGGATAACAATTAAATGGGAAAGACAAAAGTTTGATTTAAGCAAATTACATACATCAAGGGAAACTTTTATGCAAGTATGGGCATGATAAAAGACAAAGAAGGCAAAGATCTACTGGGGAAAGTAGTTATAAAAATGAGATGGCATGAATATGTATAAAAAGTTTAACATTCAAATTGATGATATATACAAAGATTTGATCACAATACTAATGCCTGATAATCTGAAAACTAAAGTGAGACCAAGAAAATACTGCTAACAATGAAGTTATAGGAACTGATGAAATACCAGTACAACAATCCTACAGTACGATGCAGTTAAAGCGCTACTTGCAGTGTGTAAGCAGGTATGGGAAATCCAAGAGAAGCCAAGGGACTGGACAAAACCAATTTATATTCCAATATCAAAAAAAGAGCAGTGCAAAATTCTCAAACAACTGAACAACTAGAGTTATCTCACATGCTAGTCAGATAATGCTCACAAATTTTCAGTAGTTCAATAGTAATGGAAAAAGAACTGCCAGATGCAGAAGCTGTATTCAGAAGAGACAGGCTCTCCCACAGATAATGGAAACAGATAATAGAAAATGAAAGATTTCTAACATCTGATTAACAATGGAAAAGGAAAGATGTCTATTTTTTTCTTCATATACTAAGGCTTTGGACAAGACAGAACATAACATAACATATAGTGGATATCCATTAAAAATGTGGGTACACAGGACCACCTTACAGTATCTGCCTATTGAAGGAATTGCATGATGGCCAGGTAGCAATGGTTAGAATGGAATATGGTGCAACCAAACAGTTTAAAATTTGGAGTGTGCTAAAAATGCATAGTCCCACTTTATTTAATTTGTAAGCAGACTATATAAGAAATACTGGAATATTAAAAAATTGGAATTAAATTACTGGTAGAAGCATCAATGACCTCAGATAACCTGTTAATACCATGTCCATGGCTGGACGTGAGGAGGATGGTGATTGTGATTGTGATTGTTATTGCTATTATTATTAGATTAAATTAGATATAGCTGCCCACTCCAGTGGACTCTGGGTGGGTTACAAATATAATACTAATTGAAACAACTAAAAACATAAACGTGGGGGGAGGGGGGGAACAGTTCCTCTTGGGGATGGCTGGTGCCATAGGGCCCTTTTAAACATCCAAACATCATACCACCGCATCTTGGATTTTTATATTTAATTTTAATATATTAGAGTGTTTTATTGGGTTGTTTTAATTGTCGGATTTTAATTTTTGTGTTTTGTAAACCGCCCAGAGTTCCCTTGCGGGGAGATGGAGCGGTATATAAATTGAAACATAAATAAATAAATAAATAAATAAACAAAACAAAAGAAGACAGTCCAGAATAAAAACAAGCATTAAAACCAAGCACAAAGCCCTCCCCTCCCCCCCACACACATTAACCCCAGGCCTGGGACCAAAGCCAGGTTTTAAGAGCTTTATGGAACCCTAGGAGAGAGGGCTCTGTCCGTATCTCTGTTCCAGAGGGTGGGGGCCTCAACATGCATCCTAAGTGTCATAATTGAAGGGACCTGGAGCACACCAACTCTGCCCAAATGTACCAGGTGGGCAGAAACAATGGGGGAAAAGGTGGTCCTTCAGGTAACCAGATGTAGGGAATCTCTTGCTGAATTTTTTAAAAATGCCAACGCCAGTCTGTTACTTAATATTATAACAAAATAAAATAAAACTAAGATTACGTCAAAAAGCATGCCAACCCCATGCAGATAGGTGGGGTAGAAGTTGAAGTAGTAGTAGATTTTATTTTCCTATAGACTTCCTAAAATATGTCACAGGGATGGTGGCTGTAACCATGAAAAAAAGAAGTTTCTGAGAAAGTCTATGGCATATCTATCCAAAATATTAAAGTGTAGATACATTAAAGTTATATATTATCGAGGCATGGTCTTTCCAGTTGTAACATACTATATGGGTTAATTAATATTACTTACTAGGTGTTCTTTCTTCTGTGACTTCAAAAATTTGAGTTGCATCACAGTGAAGCAAGTAAGCCATAGAAAAACTGTGGTCATGCAGTTTAGACATCTTGAAAAAAAATGTATAAACAACCAATAATATATTTTGGAGTACTTCCACCCCATTCTGGATAAAATGACAGTAGATGTCTCTAGAAAAGCTAGCATAAAAAAAAACCTGTACAAGAGCAGTCTTTATTGCGGTCATTAACCAGCACAAGGAAAAAACTACAAATTGGGAAGCACATTTCATTACTTTACTGCAGGAAATCTTGACTTAGCATTATAACTTAGCAATAACTTTTATAAACATACATGCTATGTGCATGATGTTTAATGAAGACATCATAGCCGATGCAAGATGTGGACTAAAGGGAAGAATGAAGAAATCAGCTACTCTCAGCAGTCTCTAGCAGATAGTAGTGGTGAGAACAAAAGGTCTGTAGGAAAATGAGTGTGCACATGTGTGAGTGTGTTCTACAGTCAGCAATATCACCTCTATCTATTTCAAGTCATTATATTTGAAAGCCCACAAGAGTCTAGGACAGGCATGCAGAACATACAGCCCACAGGCCACATGCAGCCCGTCAAGCAGTACCGGTGTTTTTTCAAAAGTCACTGTCCCAAAGACGTGCTGCTGAGCACATCCAATGCCTCCAGGCCTCATCACCGCAGCCAGCTCCAGCATTGCTGAAATCTACCTGAGACCCAGTTTGGTGTAGTGGTTAAGGCAATGGGCTAGAAACCAGGAGATTGAGAGTTCTAGTTCCACCTTAGGCACAAAGCCAGCTGGGTGACCTTGGGCCAGTCACTTTCTCTCATCGCTAGGAAGGAGGCGATGGCAAACCACTTCTGAACAAAACTTGCCAAGAAAACTGCAGGGACTTGTTCAGGCAGTCTCCGAGAATTGGACACAATTGAATGGATAAAAAAAAAGAATCACCACATACAACTTGTAATGTTTTTGAAATATGAGTTAACCTAACCATAACCCTGACAAGATGTTAGCCAAATTCTTTGTTTTAATAGTAATTTTATTAAAAATTACAATTACAACAATAAAAACTAATACAAACTTTAAAAAAAGAATAAAAAGAAAAAATGGAAGGTACAGAAAAAAAGAAAAAAGAAATAAAAATAGAAAAGAAAAAATAGGAATATAGTAAAAAGAAAAGAAAACAAATATATAAGGAAGTGACTTCCCCTTCATCACAATTAGTATAAACAATTACAGTATAGTAGCTTCTACCCTTTTCTTAAAATAAAACAAATGATCTCCCCATATCCCATCTCTTATCTATAAACAAATCCTCAAAGCCCCATCATTTCAGTCCTGATGTCAGCAAAAGTCCATTAAGCGTTACTTGAAATAACATGTCTATTTTAACCTTCATCAAATAATCCAACTCTATATTCCTTTTACTTCTAACAATCTTGATCTTTAGTCCCTTCAAATAAGGTCCTAGAACTTGATTTCTTTTCATTTTTATTTTGTCCCTTCTCACAAATTTCTTCTTTAACAAGCCTCTTTTGTAAATCCAGTATAGGAAAATTATCCAGGTCACTCTCTTGATTGATTATTTGTATATCCCTTTTAATTATGAAGATATCAGCTGGTTTCTTTTGTATGTCCAGTGTAACATATTTTTCCATGCCATTCTTGTAGCCTGTCATTTTTAAATCCACTTTCAGATCAGTCTCAATCTTGTCAGGTAAAATTTGTTCTTCTTCCATAACATCTTTTAGACAGTCTATCTATAGAGGCATACAGTCTTAAAATTAATTTCTGGGTCCATTGTTCAAAAATATCATTCAATATGTCCAATGTTAAAATATTTTGCTTTATTCTGTATTAGTAAGTCAATTTTAAGTGTTCTTCTCCTTTAATTGTAATCTTTAGTTCCTTCTATTTCCCTCCATTGTCCAACCTTCAAAGTCTCATCCTATCATTTTTTTTAAAGAGAATTCAAAACAAAAGCATTTTCCTGCAGGAAGGATTCTTACGATTAATTTCAAAATCTTATTTCAAAATTATCTGGACCATTAGTCCATTTGTAACTTTCTATAATCAAAGTTCTAATCACCATTTTGCTGTTTATTCCAAAAAATAAAAATTAAATCCTTAAATTTGCATTTAAAACTCTTTTGCTAAGGATGGAAGGAAACTCATCCAGTGCTGTGAAACTTGTCAATCCAAAAGTTCCTAATACTTGAAAAGCAGTTAACAAGCTGTTTCCAAAAGTGATTACAAAAGGAAGTATGTGAACCCAGTGTCCTTTCAAACGTTCTGACCTTGGTTTGAGCAGGATAACTATTCCCTCATCTCCCACAGTTCTAAACCTGCCAGAGACCACTATCTTGCAGCCTCCTCCCAAGGAGCAACTGCCTGGAGCACCTGAGGGTGATCTCAAGTCCTCTCCTTGTCCAGAGAGAAATTATCAAAGAGCCAGTCTACTTGCCAGCTCTTCATTCCATCGCAGTTGTCAGCTCTGCTTTTCACGGAGCTGTCTTCAGTCCGCCATTTCTTCCTTGGAAGTCTGTGAAATTTTGGCCAAATCTAATTCCTTACTGACTTCCTTTCAGAGTCTCTCTTTTGATCCACGTTGTTGTCATTATTGTTGCTGTTGTTGTTTTACAAACACGTCGCAACAGGCAACTGAGATTATACCTTCCACTCTCCTAAAGCTGAAGATAATGGAATATTTCATGAAAGAACAAGTATTCCTTAATTTTTTTTAAAGTCCAATTTATTTTAAAGTATCTTCTGTAGCTTTCCTGTGACTTTGCTTGTACCACCATTTTAATTACAAAATAACTAGATGCTGTACTTTCTCCATGATAATGAATAACATGCCTTGACATTCTCACTTAAATTCAATCAGTTTCAGATTTTGAATATACAGTAGGCAGCATCAAGCAACATCTAGGACGGGAAAATAATTAAGCTCCAGCTCTGAACAGTATTCTTTTCCTATTCATCCTTAAAATTCATTTTTGTCTACTATATATGTGTTAAAATATATCAAATATATCTCTGGAGATCATTCCAATACCTGATTTTGTTAATCTTACACCTTCTCCTTTGTAGAAGGATCATGGTATATTTCACTTTCATTCCTTTATTTTCCCCTCATAGACTTTAGCTGCCTTTTGAGAGCAAATTTGGTGCTCAGTAATGTCTACTGACATATGCACTGACATATATGTACTTTTTTCTTCTTATAGAAGGACAGCATTTTCCAAGTTAGTAATCACTTTCAGCCACACATATGTATGATTAAGAAAGGTACAAAGGTGTTTGCATATTATACTTTTCAATTAAACATGCAAATAGTATTAAAACTAATATGAAATCCCAAAGTCATAAACAATCACTTTTCTTTAAAATGCAATATTAGCATTTGAACCATTATGGCTGCTGTCTTAGGCACATGTACATGAAATTCAATCTTGGTGAACATACAGAACAATGTGATCATAGCTCTGCCCTTTGTAGATTCATCTTGTCCCCTTGGCTGGTTAAAGTGGCTGGGAAAAGGGCAGCCTATAGTCTGTCTCTCTGTGAGAGGGGAAGTTCCAGCATGGTTTAAAGAAGCACTGCTGCCTACTGTATATTCAAAATCTGAAACTGATTGAATTTAAGTGAGAATGTCAATGCATGTTATTCATTCAGCTCTTCTTCAATGCCTGTATTGGAGCTATTTGTGGGAAAGTTTGTATCTTCTCCCTGGGACAAATGGAAGAATGAGGTAGAACACCTGACTTGGTGTCTAAAGGCTGTTAGAGTTTGAATGGGAAAACACAGGTTCAGAGCACAAGCAAATTGGTATAGCTCTTAATTAATTAATCAGCCTGTTAATTCTAGGATAATAACAACTTTAGCTCGTGATGGGGTTATGTTCCCCTGTGGAAGGCAAGCTTACATCCTCCTAGACTCACAGCTTCTGCTGGAAGAGCATGTGGAGACCATGGCCATCTGTCCAGCTCCAGCTAGTGTGCTAGCTACAGTCTTACCTAGAACAGGAAGCAATGAAGATGGTCATTCATGCTTGATCTCTCATTTGTATTACTTTTACTTCTCTTTATATTTGGTTGCCTTTGAAGCCCTCTGTTCTGTTCCAACTAAAACTCGACACAGGAAGCAAAGGGTAAACAATCCTTTTATTTTCAAATATATATACAATAAGTTCATGTTGGCTGGTAGCTCACTCGCACACAGTCAGTGTGGTGTAGGTTCCCCAGTGTGGCCGGCTCAGAGCGGTCTAGGTGCGTACCTCTGCACTGAGTCAAGGCAATATGCAGTGACGGGCATAGCATGGGAAAGAAGTCCATGTGGCAGCAAGGTGAGATCCAGGAGTGAGGTCGGCATGGCCGCAAGGCAGGGCCTGGAGTCAGAGTCCGGCATGGCAACAAGGCAAGGCATAGGAGTGAAGTCCTGCGCGGCAGCAAGACAAGGCTTGGAAGCAGGATCTGGCATGGCAACATGACGAGGCATGGAAGAGCAGTCCTACGTGGCAGCAAGGCAAGGCTTGGAAGTGGTTTCTGGCACAGCAACAAGACGAGGCACGGAAGGGCAGTCCTGCACAGCAGCAAGACAAGGCTTGAAAGTGGGATCCGGTGCAGCACCAAGGCAAAGGTTGGAAGCAGGCTCCGGCGCGGCAACAGGGCGAGGCTCGTAAGCGGGATCTGGGGTGGCAGCAAGGCAAGGCTCAGGTTCCTGGCCCACCTTGGCGGGGGCAGGTGTCTGCATCGGGCTGTGTGAATGGTTGTCTCCGGCAACCTGTTCTGATTTCTGCCACCTTTTAACCGTTCGATTTTCCCACCATATGTGTGTAGGGACCAATCACAGCTCTTGCTGCTCAGGCCATCTTTCCGCCCTTCTTTCTCGCACGCTGATAGGTGGCAGTGAATCCGCCCCCTGGCTTTCTCCAATCAGTGGCTTTGAATATTGCCGCCCAAAGCTCTGTGTTGCCTCATCCCCTTGTTCAATTTTCATGCCTTCGCCACTCTTTCCCACCTTTTCAACACTCGGCTCCTCTTCCTCCACCTCAGACTCAGCCTCCATCCTGACACCCACTCAGAAACTTCAACTGGTGCAAAATGCAGCATCCTATATGCTTACTGAATGGTGACAATGCTGCCTGCCATTTTATATAATACTTTTGCTATGGAAACAGTTACTGGTATATTTCTAAGTGCAGTTCAAGGTTCTAGTTATCACCTATAAAGCCCTACATGGCTCAGGGCCTACCTATCCCAGATAGATTCTGCCTGCCCAGCCTGGATTGAACAGAGAATGCCACCTCCCATCTACCAAGAAGTAAAATGGGAGGGATTATATATGCCTGATGATCTTGCAAATAGTCAACATGAGCATTAAAAACCCTATCAAGTATTCTTGTCTTCATGATAAACATCTTAAATTTTCCTGGGAACATTTTCCTGTTCCATTTTTTTAGATAAATAAATACTGATATGAAAGTAATTTTGAGATATATTTTAAGATATACAGTATGTTATATATTATGTTCAACTATGGCCTGTATGCAAATATTCCATTTCCTGATGAAGTAGTAGGTTGGCAGGGAATGGCTGAAAACAGGATGTGAATATAACAATAACAAGTAACAGTAACTTTTGCACTTATGAATCCATATGTAAATAGTACATGTAGTCCTCATTTAGCAACTGCCTCGTTTAGCTACCGTCCGCAGTTATTATAGTGATGAAAAAGTAACATTATGCGCATGCTTTTCTTCAGACTGAGCTTTGCCTTGGAATTGATAACTTGCATTAATAAAGAACACTTTTATATCTGTTAATGGCTTGTAATAAGAGTTTCTGTTTTAATGACTAAAGTATCAGAACCATCACATAGGGGTATGATGAGCACCCACCTTTTTGGCTTTTCACAAGGCAGTTAAATCTGTTATTTAATTGGTTGCTAGGTAAATTATTTTTGTGGGTTTGCTTTTAATTTTTACAAACTGCTTGGAGTCAATCACCTGGGAAGTATTTAAACATATGTTATTTGTTTGTTTGCATGGAGGTATATATCTGCCAGCTCCCAAGACTCAGGGTAGTTCACAATAAGTGTTCATATCACATATACATATTAATGAAAATTCACTATTTTAAAAATAATGCTTACAAGTAATATATAAGGAAAAGTATGGACAAGTATTTTTACATATCTTTTAATATCAGTTTGTTTTTTTAAAAAAAAATATCAAACTGGTCTAGAAACTAAATGTAGCAAATTTAAGACTGGAAAAATTGAATAAAACCAAAAGTAATATAAAAAAACCCCTACTCATCTTTAAAATAGAAGGCTTTTCTTAGATTTATGGAAATGCAGTCATGGAGACAGTTTTCTTTGTAATCTCTGATTTTCCTTAGGGACATTGTCATAAATTCAAGTTTTTTTTTCCTTATTGAGTAAATAGAGGTAATAACTTCCCTTATTCTTAATTATGATAAACAGATGGTCCCTCACTTCATCTCCTTTCTTGCACCATTGTTGGCTGATCATCAATTTACAATGGTGGATATGATGATGGATGGATGGATGGATGGATGGATGGATGGATGGATGGATATGCCTCTCTCCTTAACATTTCCCTTTTGTATACACACAGATGCCCATTTATTGTTGCTGATCAAGATAATGGTGGCAAAGAATTAACATTAAGCCCTGGAAAATTTTACTAAGACCATCTTGGATTTTATATTTTATACTGAAACTTTTATGCTTTTCATTCATTGTAAACCACCCAGAGTCATTGTTACATAAGATGGGTGGTGAATAAATATGATAAATAAATAAAATAAATAAACAATGTCCAAATTTCTCCATATTTGTCAATAATATGTAACTCTGAGATGCCCAATAAGAATACATGTTTTCTGTCATCTAGTGTTTTATGGCTAAGTATCCATACATATTTTGCTTATATATTTCAGTAATGTTTTGTCCATATTCAATAAAGAAAAAGAAATCTATTTAAAATTCAACAGACACTGACATAGAAAAAAAGGTAAGGATTTTGATTCAAGAAATAGAAATATAAACTTCGAAAAGTTTTTAAAAACAAATTTAATACAGAGTTTCAAATGGAAAGCAAAGATATTTATAGGACAGTCCTTAGGACATTATTCAGAATTAAATCCTACTGAGTTAAATGAAGCTTATTCTCAGAAAAGTATACATAGATTTTTCAGAGTTCATTTTCTAAGCTGCACCCTGAATGCAAGCAAAGTCATTTTGTGGTAAACTGCAGTTCACTTCTCTGTGAACTTTCCTTATTAGAATGGTAAATTCAAGAAGTTCATTAATTTTCCCTATTTTATAAAATACTTTTATCATAATAATTCACTGTAGAGAAAGACAGATCAAACATGATTTGGTATTTGCTTTAGCATTACTCCACCTACTGGATTTGTTCAATACTATGCTCTTACCATTTATTAGTAATAACAATCTGTATTTAAAACAGCTGTATACTCTAAATAAATGGTTATGGAATAATATACTGTGGGTGTCTTTTGCAATAGGTAACTATGTAACATTGCTTTTGTGTGAGAGAATACATGCGAAGAGCCTTTTTGTGTGTAGTGCAATAGGAAACAGGAATTGAGGAGAAAGGGAAAAAATAGGCTTAGCACACCATTTGTAACTCTCATATCTCACAAGATTACAGCACAAAATTTGGCAGCAAAATGGCCAAATTCTGGCAATGCAGTTTTCAGTAAAAATAGTAAAAGAAATGTGGAAACCGAAATGCAAGGCTTCTATGAGCTCTCATATCCACACTTAAAGTTTCTCAACTCCTCTTCCCCAATCCATAGAGAAATGTCCCCATTTTTTTAGATCCCTTCAGGAGAGTGAATCACGTAAGGCCTAATATTGTCATAGACAAATTCAGTGGTTCTTCCTCATCCAAGTGCAGTATTCTGAATTGTATATCTGAACTCATACGAACCTTATGAATATTGAGAATCTTGAATAAGCCAGTTGCAAAAGCCAGATTTTTGCTATACAACCCTTGTTCTTTTCTAGTAGCATTTAGTATCTTCCTCATTACCTCACAACTACAGTTAACATTCACTGCTTCAGTTGAGGAGAAAAAGTGTTTACCCCATCTATGTGGAAGAACTGACTTTATGAGCTATTTTTGGACAAAGTCTTTTTGAGCTTTCATGGATTAGGTTTCTTGAATAGCACTGCTGCCAAAACAAGAACAGGTTGGCATACAATGCAGTCCATATTTTGTAAATCAAGTCCCAGAGTGCTGAGGTTTCACATAGTCCAGGAAATAAATATTATGTAATGCCTATAGGCAATGCTATGCCCAAGGACATGACATGATGCTCATCAGGTTCCCTAACCCCCGCAGCTCAGCATTTTCATCTGAAGGATATCCAATCTCCCAGAAATGAGGGGTATAAAAATGAGGGGTTGAGTATGCAGTGAGGTTTGTATGTGCTTTGTGGGCATGGTTCTTTGAGCATTGTTAGTGTGTATCATGGGGACAAAGATGTGGTTTGATAATTGAAGGCTCTTTGAATGGCAATTTGCCATTCTACCTGAGCACAGAAAGAGCCTTCTGTCTGTGCTCCTGCCCTCTAAAGATGCTGGCCACAGATGCTGGCGAAACATTAGGAACCACAACTTCCAGAACATGGCCACACAGCCCGGAAGACCCACAACAACTACTTGTATTTGCTGCAAAGAAAATCAGAAGCTTCTTCTTTCTATTTCTTTTTATCATTTCCTTCTGCGTCTTTGCCTTTGCCTTTGCCTTTGCCTTTGCCTTTCTCTTTTTATTTTTATTTTTTTTTGTTTTTTTCTTTCTTTGCTTTCTTTACTCTATATTAGTTTTTGTTAGTTTTTATCTTCTCTTCAAAACTTGTAATAAATTTATAAAAAAGAATTAAAAACAAAATGTCCGTATGGAAACAACTGCTGATCGTTCAGAGGTGTATCAATCTCCATTGCAAATATACTATCAGCCAGCTGGGAAGAGACCAGCTTAAATAATATAGCTTGAACATTTGTAGCGTATTATTTATAGAGATTATAAAACTTCCTCCAAGTGCAATGAAAGAACTCAGAGCATCAGAGACAGTTGCCAGAGCAACATTTTTAATATGGGCCCCCTTCCATGCACATACTGAAAGGAGGTGTCCCTTTTTCACTCAATAAGAGTGAAAGAGTTAATAAGAGCATTGGCAGTATTCAAGCTCAGCAGAACACACTGGGGAGATATTTGGATTCCATTTTTAACTAAGGATTGAGCTTGCAACCCAAATGCAACTTGTTTTTAACCATATTTATACTTTATCACCAAGAGCCTTTTGATGATAATGGAGTATGGTGTGTGTGTGTGTATCTGTATATCTAGAACTATATATATATATGCACCCTATAAATCTATATATACCCACTTACAGTATATGGAAACAAGTCATATTAAACTTAATGAGACTTACTTATGAGAAGACACTTATAGGGTTGCATTGTAAGTATGCACAGTCAAGGAAAAAATCTTCACATATCTCTATTGGATCTCAATTTATTAGTAATAAAGTAGGAGTGATTATTTCAACTCTTTTTTATTCAAATCGCTGGCAAAATAGTGCAGTCTACAATGAGATACAAACATTTACAAGTGTTTAAGCTATTTTCAGCATATGATAATTTGGCAATACTTCCATATTTTCCATGAAGAGGTTGTTTGATTTAACCTTCATATTCATTGAGCTAAATCAGTTTTGTTCTAATTACTGGAATAATAACTAAAACAAAACAAATCCTAAGCTATATTTTCCCAACATTAATATTTCATAAGAAGTGCTGTGCATCAGATGTAGACATTCATTTTCAAATTTTTTTTCTGTTGCTGAAGTTGTTTTGAAAAAAATTGACATGACTTGTTTTTGTTCTGAACTGACTATTTTGATTTCCTCTTATCTTCAATGCCTACTGCCATATTTCAAGAACACCAACACAAAGTTAACTTGATAATCCAAGTGAACTTTACAAAAGCATCATCCATCCAATCTCTAAGTTAAGACTAACTATGGCACAGGGGGTTTACCTGTTTACTGAAATTTTGCTAATAGGGCTCATACTCTTTTTAAATTATCCCATTATACATTTAAATATATACTGGGGAAAATCCATATTTAAAATTAATGCATGTAACTTAAATGTCAGTTTAAAAATGGAAGACTAATGCACAAGTAATAAATAAAAGAACAGAAATCTCCTCCCTTAAGTTCCCTAATAAATGTGGTGGGGTGGTTAAAGTGTTGGACTAAGAGGAAGACTCAAGTTCAAATCTATCTACACCATGGAAATTCATTGGTGATTTGAGGCAACTCATTATCTCTCATCAGTAGAGTTGCAATAGAGTTAGGATAAGAAAAATGCAAGGTGAAAGCATCAATGCCACTTTGAGTTCCTGAAGGAAAGGCAGGATATAGATACAGTATATCAAATAAAGATCAAAAGTTTGTTTGTTGTAGTTTTTCTTTTGCAAGGGGAAATCAAGAATTTTACTTACTTTTAAAAAATAAAATGTAATTTGTAGCAAATGGAAAGATGCTATATTTGGCAAAACCCCTCTCACATTTCCAGGAAAATTAAGGTTATTTCAAAATTTGAACGAAAAATTAATTATGAAAATTTCACTGTATTAGCTATGTGATATTGGCCAAAAATATGCTATTACAAAAGGTTCAGTTTACACCCCAAATGGATTTAATGGCTTTTTTAAAACTAGGATTATCATGCAATGTGAGCTTTTCATAGATAAAAGGATCCAAATTACATCATGGTGCCATGTTTTCCAAATGCATCCTATAGCATTTGTATAGGAAGGGATCAAATATAATGATATCATCAACTCCCTGTTAATATGAAAAATAATCTTCCATCTCCTGCATCATCTGCTTAATAAGTTTTTTAATTGTTACTTTCAAAGACCATTAGAAATAAGTAGTTAAATTACTGTAAAAAAGAAGTATGAGCTTCACAAGAGTGTGATACTTTCAGAATCTATATCATATGCATTAACTTTAGATATCAAGTAATAATATAACAAGAAATAATCCAAATGAAAATAGCTATGGCAGTGGAAATAAAACCATAGACACATTGGGAAGAATTAATAGTGCAGTGAATAGACAGTAAATTACAGCCATAGATAAAATGTGCAAAATAGTATGGATCCAAGTGTATAATTCAATTAGTGTATTATATGATCCACTGAATTGGAATTCAAGCATTGAAAATGATTATACATTACATTACATTTATTTATTTATTATATTATATTTATATAGCCACCCACGTCACCAACACAAGACTCTGGGAAGCGTACAACATAACAATCTAAAAACAATCAAAAAAGTATACCAACTTAAAAAAATAAACAAAAAATTAAACACTATATAAGATATCTTTTTGCTCCGCCATTTGTTCTTGAGGTGCCAGGTTTGACATGACACTCAATAATGACCATTGCTTTTGTGTATGGTTGTGTGATGACCCTGATTTCAATGCCCCAATAATCGCTTCTCCATGCAGTTCTTTTGAATTGCAGAATAAGCTTTATTAAGGATACACGTAAATCAAAGCATTCTCAAAGACCTGAATGATGATTCCTGCCAAAAGACTGAATTTTCCCTTTTCCCTCCCTGTGCCCAATGATGTCAATGTCTATCTCTTTCCCACTCCGTTCGAACCCCCTCCACATTCGTGCAGGTGGACAACCTTGACGATCAGCAAAACAGGCTCCAACTGTCTGGTGCATGTCTTGGAATGGGCTCCCCCCTCCTTTCCCAAGTCCTTCACAGGCTGACACGTATCTGTGAATATTAATGGCAGGATTCAAACTGCAATCCTGACATGTTGCTGCCTTTGATCACTGATGAGGTGCCAGAGGTTAGCATAGATGTTTGGCAAGCTTAGCTGATTTTTTAGCTCAGGAAAAAGGAAAATAAAATCTGTTAATACTTAACTTCTTTTCTACCTATTTGTACTGGATTGGCATTACCTGTTGACATAATGGGAGTGGAGGAATATGTATTTTTAATATGGAGCAGCAGGCTGGCTTTGGTATTTTCTTCTTTCATCTTCAACAAGAAATTCCTTAAATCTTCCTAGCTTCAAGCCTTCAAAACAGTATCATCATGTCCCATTTCTCCCAGCACTTTTAATTTTATTCTTTTCCTACTATATATTTTCATTATATTAAATAAATAGTGAGACAATATACACTGTGGGCACACTCCTTTCCCAATTTTGAACCACCTAGTTGCTCGATGTTCCATTTCTAGTCAAAATACAAATTCTTTATTATGCAGGTGAGATGGTGTATTACGCTCATGTATTTAATGTATTTGTTGTGGTCTATATCAACAAAAGTCTTAGTCTAATCAATAAAGCAAAATAAATGTGTTTTTGGAACACTCTTCCCTTCTCCATTGAGCATCAGATATTTGCATCTTGATCCTGGGTACCTTTGACTCTTCTGAAACCAGTTTGTACTTCTCATTCCATGTACTGTTTTCAGTTTGGACTGCAAGATCTTGAGCATTATCTTACTAGAAATGGTATGTTAGTTGATGTTGATCTTGTGTAGTTAGCAGAGGCAGTGGAAATAATGCAACAGAAATAGGTTGGTGAAAGGGAATGGCATTTGAAGCATGTTACTCTGTATTCTTAAAATCAGCAAATGTTTCAGCCTATGCCTGTAAATCTTAACTATGCACCAATTTACTGATAGTGAGAGCACTAAAGCTATGCAAGCCATGAAGAATTTTAAAGTAAGTTTTGCCCTAGTACTATACTATACGGTAAATTGATCAACCTTGAGCTCATATTCAGAGTGCTAAGTTGAATTCCCAGGACCAGCCCAGAACTATAAAATTCCATTAGCATAGGAGAGTGCAGAGTGAAAGCTTCCAGCTGGCCATATTAAAAAAGCTGAGAAAGTTAATGAAAGGCAAAACAATGTTACCTTGACACCCCCAAAAGAGGTCTGATAAGCATGCAGTTTAATGAAAAAAGCATGAGCTGCCTGGGTATGAAAGTGAAGTTGGTATTGCTTTTGTATGTATTGCATTATACTGTATATTTGTATTGTAATGTTTTGTTCTGTATGCTGCCCAGAGTCATGAAGAATCTTCTGTGTGTTATGGATGGTTACAAAGCATTCCAAAGCCACCTGGTCTGATATGCTGCCTCAGAGTGAATCCTAGATTCTATTAGTAAATCTGCTTTGATAGGTTGATTTAATCAAAGCTTTATCAAGTCAAAACACCCCTTCAAAGCTTTCTATAACCCTATTAACTATATTTATAAAGAACAAAGCCATTTTGCTTTATCCTTTTTCTAGTAAGCCATTATTCTGCTTTTCTTCCTGTTAATATTCGTTCAAGTCTGGATAGCAAACTTGTAATCCTCCAGATATTGTTGAATTCCAGTCCCATCATCCATACCAAGCATGGCTAATTGTCTGTGATATTGCGTAGTATAGTCCAGAAATATCTGGAAGGCTGCCTACTCCTGTTTTAAACAATGTTTTCAAAATATTTAAATGTTTTAACTGTTTTGAAAATATTCTGTAATCCTAATTAATATTTTCTCATTCATTTTTTTTACTTGTCTCATTTTATGGACACCTCTTAGGTACTCCATTACTGATATCAATAGCATCCAGAATTGAATGTAAAGTGCATTATTGTCATCACCTTTAATCTTATTTCATCTATAAAATATTCCTACCAATATTCTGAATACTGTTCTATCTGCTGCCTAAAAAGCAGTGAGCAAAGTTAGATTTTAATCTCACTACTAGCTGTGCATGTTTCATTTTACAGAAAGGTAGAAATCATGTGGAACTTATTTTGAAGATAATGTCTTACATGCAAGAAAGAAACCCTAGGTAGTGTCATTCTTTAAAGAGAAAAATGAGCCAGCTGGTAGGGAACAATAATTTTGAGAATGAATTGTATGATGCCCTACAACTTCCTTTTTCCTCCCATTCCCCATTGTGTGGGAGTGATCTGCAGTATTATAAATTGTGTAAATGCAGCAAGTTGAAGCTTTAACCAGGCTTAATTGCTTCATAATTAATTCCTGTGAGAGTGTGCTCAGGCTTTTCCTAGAAGAGATAATGAATAAGCCGTAATATTTGACCAGGCAATGAGAATTAAAGATGCCTTTTTCAAACATACTCATATCGGCTGGGGCTACAGCTGTTTCTCCACTAAGTATTGGTAAAAATGCATGTAATTTAGGAGTCTGCAAAACTTTAAAGGGGGTGCTTCTTCTACAATACTTTGGCTTCATGAAAGTGTTTCATGAAGCAACATAGATGTGTTTCTAAAAAGCTAAGAGAAAGTGTGCCATCGTTTTGAATTATTCCTGAGGCCACCTTCATAATTCCAGCATTGAACTGGAAGTGCTGGAAGAGGTTTATGTACATGTTGGATGTGCAGAGGAGGCTCAAGAAGCAATACAAAGCACATGAGTGAAGTGAAGCATCATCAGGATGACTCACTGAGGCATAGTGCATTAGACTGACATAGGCCAAATATATTTTGTTCAGTTTATGTGCAAAAAAATAAAAAAAGAACTGAAATAATCAGTTAAGTTAGAGCAAATGTTCAGGAATAACATTACAATTCTATCTGTATGTAGTAAAATACATGCAATCTTCCTTCAAGAGCTGCACTGAATATCAGTTGGCTTCAGGATACAATTCAAGGTGCTAGTTGACCCCTTTAAGGATCTTAATAGCTCAGGACCCAGATATCTTTGGGACTACTTTCTCCCAGCTGTTTCTGCCTATCTGGTATGTTCATAAGAAGAGATTGTCTTCAGGTCCCTCCACTCTGGGAGTGCCACTACCTGCTGCCTCAGATGCAGGCCTTTCAATTGTTGCCTCTTACTTTAGACCAGGAATTTTCCTGAGATCAAAATGTGGCTTTTTCAGCAGGTTTTAGAACAGAAATATTGCAAGAAGACTCCTCATATAATGTAGGGGACGATGTAGATTTTGGAGATGGGGGTTCTCTGAGCCTTGTTGTTTTCTTGCAGACATTTCATTGCCAGGTTAGGCAGCATCTTCAGTGTGAAACTTGTTCTCTGTTTATATACCACGGCTTGTCCTGCTTGTGTTGGTGGGGGTGTTGTTCTCTCCTTGGTAGTTCCTTGATTGGGATGTTGTTTGCTGCTTGGTTGATTGACTGAGTTAATAGTTCCTTGATTAAGGTATATTGTGCTGTTTGATTGTTCCTCTGGTGCTAATCCTGGTGTTAATCTTTGCATATATGAGTGTTGATTGCTGGCAAGGAGGTGTTCTGGTCTTCTGGCTTTTCTATTGTCTCTTATGAATATATCTTTTAATATAAAGGGAGGGAGCAATGATATTTAGTGATTTTTATAAAGTGCTAAGGGTTTGAATTGTAGAAATAATATGATTTTGGTTTAATATAGAGTAAGGGATAGATTATGGAAAAATACTTTATATCCTTGATGTTTAAAGTCAGAAATAATTTCTTTCTGTAATCCATTGAAACAATTTTCTCTTGTGTTTTCACACCTTTTTTAGGTCTTTTTTTGGTAGTTTTTTGTTTTTCTGTATCTTTTATCTTTTATATTTTTCTGAAATTTAATAAAGTTCTTAAAAAATAAAACAATTAAGAATATTTTTGTAAGGCTATGATATCTAGAAAATATAAAAAGAAGTACTTAAATACCTTGTGGGAACCAGGTGTAGAAGAGTAAGGAGATGGCCTTTAAGAAGGTATTCAACAGCTATTATGTAAATACCACCTTAGTCCTGAAAGGGAAGAGTGAGTGAGAAAGAAACTCAAGATTGATTCTCTTGGTATAAGAAGGGAAAGAGAAGTTCTGTTAGGCTTTCAAGATATATACTCTGCAACAATGAAGTAGAGTTACAATAATCCCTGTAGGGTCTGTTTTCTGACCTGGTGTCAGAACTGACACCAGGACAGCAACTGTCACCTGTCCAAGTATATCAGAGTGGTATATACAGCCCACTTTCCCTTAAGGTCTCTATAGAGCAGAGAGATACAGATGTTACATTTGGGCATGCCCCCAAGTATAGGGATCTACATGACTTCCATCGCTATCCCTTGGAGGTAGGAAATTTATCTTTTTTTAAAAAAAACTTATTAAATTTTTACAAAGAACATAAAAACTAACACAAACTAATAAAGAATAGAAGAAGCAGAGAGGGAAATAAAAAAGAAAAAAGAGCAGAAAGAATAAAAAGAAATGATTCCGAATTCTTTTGCAGCAAATATAAATGCAATTATGAAATTATCTCTTACACTATGATTACAAAAAAAGTTCACTTTTTTCTATTATCCATTTTTTTCTAATCATCAAAACCACAAATAATAAATGCATTTTTTTTTGTTTTGTGCAAAAAGTCTATAAGGGGTTTCCAGTCAGTCATAAAAATGGATATTGTTTTTCTCTGATAAAGAATTTAATTTATCCATCTTCACAAGTTCCATCATCTTCACCAGCCATTCCTCCATTGTGGGTAGTGTTGAACCTTTCCACCTTTGTGCATATAATAGTCTTGCTGCAGTTGTCATGTACAAAAACAAAGTTCCATGAGTTTTTTCTAGTTGCCTGTCCATTAATCCCAAAAGAAAAGCCTCTGGTTTCAATTGTATTTTAATCTTTAGAATCTTCTGAATTAATGTATGTATTTGTATCCAATTTTTTTTTGCTTTTTTGCATATCCACCAAACATGATAAAATGTCTTCATGTTGTTCACATTTCCAGCAAATATTCAAGGTACCTTTATACATTCTTGGCAGTTTCTCTGGTGACAAATACCAATGATACATTATTTTATAAAAATTCTCTTTAAGGCTGGAACACAATGTAAATTTCAATCCTTTCACCCACTTATTTCCCATTGATCCATTTGTACATTATAACCAAAGCCTTTAGATCATTTTATCATACATTCTTTTACTTGTTCTTCTTCTGTCTCATATTTCATTAAAAGTTTATACATTTTAGCAATAACATGTTCATCGTTACTACATAATTCTATTTCAGACTCAGTCTTATTTTGTTCAAAGCTATGAAATCATTTATCCACTTTAAACCTTTCTGATAATTGTGCATAAGAAAACAATTGACAAGCATATCCTTCTGTTGTCAAATCTTCTCTTGATTTCATTTTACAATCTCCTTTAAAAAAAATCTACTATATCTTGGTAAGTTAACAATTTTTCGTCTATAAAATGCTTCTTGTGCTGAAAGCCACAAAGGTATTTTCTGGCAAAACTTGAATTTATATTTATTCCACACTCTAAGAATAGCTGGAAATGTTTCTATTTTTACACACTGTGTATCCTGTGTTTTCAATTACACTGACCATCAGGAAGGACCATGTGATGGTCATGTGGTGACTTCTGGTGGTCAGTGTAACTGTCCCAGTGTTGCAGTTCATTTCCACCTTAAGTGGCATCAGCATATTTTAATCTTCCGCTCTACAATGCTTCAGTCTGAGGAAAATAATAATTAAAAAATAATCTGGAATGAAGATGAGTTTTTTGGCCAATGATGGATCTTACTGTCACAAATGTACTTGTCAATATGTTTGTTCTTCTTATCAAGGAAATAATTAAAGAAACTCTGTTTATGTTTAAGAACTTGGCAGAAATTGTTCTCCCTTAACTATGACTCAATGTCTGCAAATTCATCATGTGAGTCAATGCAAAGTATTGAAGTATTCTGCAGAACTTAATGAAAGTTTTGGAAACTTTTAACTTTTTATTTGCTTCCAAAGTCTTATTTCTATATCTCTAGCCCAGGATTTCTCAACCAGGGTTCCGTGGAACCCTAGGGTTATGCGAGAGGTCACTAGGTGTTCCCTGAGAGATCACAATTTAATTTAAAGATTATTTAAAATTCAGGCAACATCACATTAAAGAGGTAAGTTTCATTCTTTATTTTTAGTTTAAGAACACTGTTAATGCATATATACAGGCCTACACATGAAATGAGTATAATAATTTTGTAACTTCTGGCCTATATTTCAGCCTGAATGTGCAGGGGTTTCCTGAGGCCTGTAAAATATTTCAAGAGTTAAATCTGGCTCAAGAGGAGCACATGTGAGGAGCACTTGGGTGTACTAGTGGTTTACAAGCTCAACATGTCCCAGTAATGTAATGCATCTGCAAAGAATAACATCTTTGAGGAGAATTGAGAGGAGCATTGAGTCCAGATTGCAGGAAGTAATTATCCCATTCTACTCTGCTTTGGTCAGGCCCCACTTGAGTATTGCATTCAGTTCTGCACATCCCTGTTTAAAAAAGACAGAGATAAACTTGAGCAAGTGCAGAGAAGGGCTACCAAGATGGCAAAAGAACTGGAAACAAGTCTTATGAGGAACAGTTACAAGACCTAAGTATGTTTAGCTTGCAGAAGAGAAGATTGAGAAGGGACATGTTAGGTGCTGTCAAATATCTGAAACACAGTCATATTGTAGAGGGCTCAGACTTATTCTCACTTGCTCCAGAAGGTAATGCCAGCCCACCCAGGTAAACCAGACAGGAAACAAGACCAGATGAGCTCATTCTACCTTATCATAAGGCTACATTAACAGAATCTTGCAAGTCTGAAAGTACAAATCTCCCGCCTGATCAATTAGGACGGATCCTTCTTAAGTTTCTCTGACCATTAAGCAGCTGCAGGATCCTCCCTCTTTTCTCAGATCATTCCCTAGGCAGCATCTCTTCCCCTCATCCTTTAAGGTCATTCCCACATACCACTACAGGTAACTAGAACTAATGGGATGAAAATTCAAGGCTGTAGATACATATTAAACATTAGGAAGACATTCTTGACAGTAAGAAATGTCTATCAGAGGAACAGGTTACTGCACAGAGTGGATTTTTCCCTTTCACTAGAAGTTTTCAGTGGAGGCTGGATAGTCATCTAGCGGAGGTGACCATATCTATCAAAAAAGGAGGGCCTGATGCAGCAAAGAAGTCTGATTTTATGTTTTATCATAAAGCTTAATATATTACATATCTATTTTGTTTATTCGTTCAGTCGCTTCTGACTCTTCGTGACTTCATGGACCAGCCCACGCCAGAGCTTCCTGTCGGCCGTCACCATCCCCAGCGCCCCCATGGTTGAGTCTGTCACCTCCAGAATATATTACATCTCTATACATCTGTATATATTATATTGGTATGTGGATGACAATGTTGTGTTACACACTGCCTTTGAAATGTTCATTTTTTATTTTGTTTTGTACATCTACTCTATGCTTGTATATATTTCTATCCATTTCAATGTTTTTAAAGGTAATGTTTAATGCAGCATTCATGTGTAGGGGAAAAAAACACCAACATGGTAGTTTTTCTAATACAAATCTGCAGCATTTCCTCTGTTCTTGGAAAATATCACCATTCAAAACTACAACTTCAGTGTGGCTGTTTGACATGTAAGGTAAAACTAGGGGGAAGGGGGAACCTGGGTGTTTTATTTTCCTACCTAATACATGGTTCAACAACGCTTCAGGAATGTAAGGGTTTATTAGCACTATGATGTATCCAGTCTTGTAAAGGCTAAGGCACACAGTTTTTGTAGTAGATCTGTAGCAATTGTTTCAATCATATTACCTTTTTCTCCCAAACAGCAGAGCCATACTTCTTTCTGAGTGTACGTATAAATCAAGCTTCAGTTAAATGCTTTCAACTGTTTTTGTAAAACAGGAGAAAAAGTGTAATTGAACTGTGGAGCTGCTCCTCTCCAGATATGTAAAATATATATTTTAATGAACACTCTATAGTTTAAAGGCAATGCACTGCAGTCTGGTGTGTGGGGAATCTTGTTACCCTATGCAATACAAGCATTCAGAGTTTTAATATATAGTGTCTGAGGGGGGATTAATTATGCCATTTTGATGGTTTAAAGATCAAGGAACAACATAATCTGGCATTTTGAGCAGTTGTCTATTGCTTTTACTGAGAAGGTGGTTTACTTGAAGATCCATTAATTGTATTATGTATTTAATTTCAAGCTAAAAAATAATTATTAAAGCATTTTGTGAATAAGCCAGCTGCTGTACTGAATCATTCTCACATTTAGTAAGCAACTTACATGGACCAGCTTAAAGCACTTTTGAGATATTTGATGGTGGCGGGGAAGAGAGTTAATGATGCTGTTGTTATTTGCACATTATTATCAAGAGTCTGTATATTATGACAAATAGATCTAATAGTGAAACTTTGGCATCTGCTGCCTAAGTGGACTCTTTAGTTTAATTGTCTCTTTTGAGATTTCTTCAGCACTAATGATGAACATTGCACTGCTACCTGGTGTGAGTGTGGCACTGCTCAGAAAATGTTCACATAAAAGTATGTCAAGTATTTCACTTGCCAAGTGGGAGCTCACTTTGCATTTATATGCAGAACAGTGGTGATCTTGCCTCTATACAGACAATTAAGTCACATACTGAGAATGATGTCTGGGATGGAATTTTCTGGTGTGACATATTGGAAGGATACTAGCATGAAAAAAATCATCTGTGTTAATGCTCTGAGCAACAAACTGATTTCCTCTTATAAGTATTCTGGGATATGAACAATAAAAAAAGCTGTTTTTTCAGCAGAGTTGAGAACTCGACAGCTTCCTAAATTGTCTGCTTTTATTCCTGCTTCTTTATTGTTGCTTCATTCCCATTCTAAGCCTTTATTTGGTCATTCCTGTCTATGAACACTGTGTCACTGGAACAACCAGTGTCATACCTTGGAAGCAGAAGTCCAGGGCTTATTCTCTAGGTGGGTTCTAATGCCCAGCCAGAAAGGATCAGGTAATGTGGGCAGCAGTTTTTGTTCTAAGTATCAGGGATGTAGATGGCTTTATGACTTTGTCAATATAATTTCCTTGCATTTAGTGGCATAATTTGTTGGTGTTTCTTTGATGTAGAGAAAGAGGATCCGAATGAATAAAAGCCTTACCTTTGTCAGAGTGATTGTATTGCCAGGAATTTTTTAATACGATTCATTTAAATCAGGATTCCCCAAAGAGGTCAATATCATCACCCAAGGGTGAATGGGACTATCCAAGCAGTCAAAGTTGTTGTTGTTGTTGTTGTTGCTATTAGTAGTAGTAGTACTATTAGTTAAAGTAGTATTTATTGAATTATTTTCACATAATAAATGTTTGGGGATTGATGAACTATCTGAAACTTCATGAAGGGGTCAATATGCTGAACATTCAATATGCTCATACCCTACTCTGCCATTTCATCTGAAAGCAAAGTTCATCTTGTTTCCTGTAAAAAAAATATCCGATGTTGTAGAAGTTGTTATCAGTTCTTAAAATGCGTCTGAATTCTAAGATAAATAATTATATTCACAAAGACTTGGCATGCAGTGATTTGTACTTTTTAGTTAGATCCTTGAAGTTCTTCACTGTCCTTGAAATAAAACATAGTATTATGGAGACAAATTATTACACATTTTGGTGACAAAATGCAGGAAACTAAATTCTGTAGCAGCACGTTAAAAATGTGTTGCTACAGAACATGCATGCCTAGTATGTTATTCAAAATATGAAGTCTTTTAAAAAATAACATTAATTGGACATTCTAAAAAGTATTTCTGAGTAATTTAGAAATCTGTGAAAAAATTCTTCATGGGGAAACATGATAAGAGAAACACATATTTCTGACTGATCTTGCACTTAGTCACTTAAAATGAAGTAACATTGATCAAATCGTAAATAAGTTCTAAAGGAGTTTTCTGAACAATCAACAGATAAGCTAAGTGTTCATTAATCTGTGAATAAAATAATGGCTGCTTGTTATTGGTGAGACATCAACTATTACAAATATTTCCAACAAGATCCTAAGGAGCACAGTATATACATTGAGAATTAGATGTTTTCAAAAATATGTTGAGGCTATTTTTCTCCTCTTCTGCACATTTCATTGTTTTACACACAATGTTTCATTGTTTTACACACATGTTATCTTGCTGCAACTGTCCTATTCTTTCTGTGGAGAACCAGACAATACATGCTGTCATATTATATTTCATATTAATGTTGACTTAACCACAGAAATAGGCAACTTGGTGCTCCTGGTGTCTGTAACATCTTGCCACACCCTCTATATTCCTTTAATATAGTGGATATAAAAAGTCTACACACCCCTGTTAAAATGCCAGGTTTTTGAGATATAAAAAAATCAGACCAAGATAAATCACTTCAGAATTTTTTCCAACTTTAATATAACATACAAGCTGTACAATTCAATTGAAAAACAAACTGAAATCTTTTAGGGGGAAAAATAAAAATAAAAAAAACTACAATAAAGTGGTTGCATAAGTGTGCACACCCTTAAACTAATACTTCGTTGAAGCACCTTTTCATTTTATGACAGCATTCAGTCTTTTGGGGTAGGGATCTATCAGCATGGCACATCTTGCCTTGGGAATCTTTGCCTACTCTACTCTTCCTTGCAGGAGTGCTCCAAATCTGTCAGATTGCGAGGGCATCTCCTGTGCATAGCCCTCTTCAGGTCACCCCACAGATTTTCAATTGGACTCAGGTCCGGGCTCTGGCTGGGCCATTCCAAAACTTTGATCTTCTTCTGGTGAAGCCATTATTTTGTTGATTTGGAGGTATGCTTTGGGTCGTTGTCGTGTTGAAAGGTGAAATTCCTCTTCATCTTCAGGATTTTAGCAGAGATCTGAAGGTTTTGTGCCAAAATTGACTGATATTTGGAACTGTTCATAATTCCCTCCACCTTGACTAAAGCCCCAGTTCCAGCTGAAGAAAAGCAGCCCCAAAGCATAATTCTGCCACCACCATGCTTCACTGTGGGTATGGTGCACTTTTGGGGATGCGCAGTGTTGTTTCTGCGCCAAACATACTGTTTGGAATTATGGCCAAAAAATTCAAAGAAAAACATCCAAGCCCAGCTACATTTTGCAAAAACCGATATCAAGGCTGACAAAAGCATGTGGGAAAATTTGTTATGGTCTAATGAGACCAAGGTTGAACATTTTGGCCATAATTCCAAACAGTATGTTTGGTGCAAAAACAACACTGTGCATCCCCAAAAGTGCACTATACCCACAGTGAAGCATGGTGGTTAATTCATGGTGGTTAATTCTTAATTCTGTAACCATTATGGAACATTATCTCCAACCCTAATTTCTGACTCTTGGAATAGCTACAGAAATCATACGTTATCATACATTATCAAATTGGATCTCAGGGGAGCTTATACTTAGACTTGCAAGAAAGAGAGTTACAAATATTTAACTGTATTTAGTACTCATTATTGCAAGTTTGAATATAGGGTGCCATTTAAATTATATTTTCAGTCTTTATAAGATGTATTAACTGCATTTTTCATAACCTCCAAAGTTAACAGTAGGCTGGATATTGGTGCTGGTACCTAGGAATCAGGGAAGAATTGATCAATCTTTAGATCATTGATCACTGTTATATTGTGCCACAGCAGAATATTCTTTGTAGCAAAGGCAACCATGGACATCCTGATAGCTGTGGCTGCATTGGCCTGGTTATCTTCATGGAGGAAAGGATGGAGGCCATTAGATAACTAGAGAATAAGATGACGTTATGGCCAACAGAGGGTCAGTGCTGACACTTGAATCCACAAATGTTTAAGAACTTTGTTATAGAAAAGATACTTGGACAGATTGGTAGAAATGAAAACAATCTCCTTCAGTGTAGGTTTAAAGAACTTGCTTACAGTAGCTTCTTCTGGGTGAGATGGAGAGGCCCTCAAAAGCAAGAGTTGGGATTCTATCATTTATTGGTTAGATCCCACCTTGAGTATTCTGTCCAGTTCTAAACATCTCATTTTAAGGAAGATTTGGAGAATCCTGAAGAGGATCAGAGTAGGACAAGAAGAATGATAAAGAAGTGAAACTGTCCTACAATGAGAGACTAAGGGAGCTGGGTATATTTAGCCTCGAGAAAATATGTCTGATGGAGAACATGGTAAAACTTTTTAAATATGTTAGTATACCGGCAGAAGAAGATATCACACAGAAGAAGGGCAATGTCTGTTTTCTATCATTCCAAAGTAAAAAAAACACAGGTTAAACACAGGAAGGAAGATTATGTCTGTAGCTCATGATTATTTCTACAGTGGATCCAATTTGTGAAGGAGATGATATGCTGTCCTTCACTGGAAGGATGGACAACCATATCTTGGGACTATTCTAATCTGTATTCCTGCACTTAGTAGAGGTTTGGTCTAGTTGGTCTAAATGGTCCTCCAACTTCAGGAATCAAAAACAGATGTATGGATTTTTTTTTGTGTGTGCATTTTCTAAAGTTATGTTCAAATATGATGAAGAAAGGAATCAGCAAACACAGAAAGACATAAAGGAAGTACAGATAGGCTCCCAACCTAATAGTAATATGAAGAGGAACTCCAAAACCATCTCAGGGCAATCATTTAAAACCTGGAGACCTTACCAAAAGGATTCTCCGTTATTACCCTTAAAACAAAGGCAACAGAGTTAATTCTCAGATAAAAAGTCTGGGAGTAGGTCAGAGATTCTCCAAATAGTGCAACAGCTCTCTGACATCCCTTCAAGTAGCAAATGTGTGTTTTCAGCACTTGATCAAATTGTTCACCTTCATGAGGAAGCATAATGGCTCCAGCAAACAGAGTGGTAAATGCTTCAGTATTCCACAATCCACATTCTGTGTCAGGGGAAAAACACAGCTGGGGATTCTATTTTTTTCTGTGTTCATTCCTGCACAAGCTGGGTGACTTGGCACACTCTGTGTCTGATTTATCTTGCTTGAATGAAGATCTCTTTGAATAAATGAATGAAGAACGCTAACTCTGAGATATGTTTCATTCAATGTACGCCAGCACATTTTCTATAACGGCAGTGACTAAATACCATTTTCATTAAAGTTGAGCAATGCCTTGGAATTGATTTCAAAGAGGTGCTTCAGTGCATGCAGGAGTAAAATACAGCACAACACATCTTTTTTCAGGATTGTGTGACTCCCACACAATCAGGAACACATTTTTTGAATTGAAATCTATGCCTTGCTCAGTCGCTATAATGTGCAAAAGGTAGCTGATGTGCTGAAAAGGTTAAAATTTCTGGTTCTTCTTTTATAACGTTTCTTCAGTGTAGTTGGTTGTAGTAAAGGTGGTGTAAGATAATGAAAAGGTTAAAATATTAAGATAAGTCACAGGATGTAGTTAATAAGGACTAAAGGCAGATGAATAGCCAAATTGCAGGATGTAGGGAAATAAGAGCTGAATTGCTCTTCCTCAACCTGCTGGTTTCAGGTTGTAGCTTAACAGGTACTGGAGAGAAATAGAATAGAAGGGTTAAAAGCTGCTTTGAGATGGAGCAGGTATCTCAGAAGCATATAGCCCCTCCCTAAGTTTGGGGTAGTGAATAAGAGAGAAGGGAGAGAAGGCAGAAAGCTTTGTGCAAAGAATTCAGAACATTGGTTGGCAGTTTCGCCAATAGGGGAAGGAGGCTGTCAAGTTTCACCAACTAGGAGGTTGCCCAATAAATTCAGCTGAGGATAAATTGAGGTTTGGAGAACCAAGAAAAGGAGAAACTGAGAGGAGATTGGAGGCCTAGCGCAGAAGGAGGAGAACATTGTTAAAATATATGCTGTGCTTTTCACATGCATTGTAGCTGTACTGGCTATTGAGTAAGAGAGAAGACTTTAGCTGGAACCAACTTCCCTGCTGAGATTCATCCCCATAGAAATCAATAGCTTATTTAATACTACCACTGTACTTGTGTTATATTGTTCATGCATCAGTATGCTGTTTCCTAATGATATAAGTAAAAGCTGTAAAATGTTCATAACGGGAGGCAGATTTTTGTTGTTGTTGTTGTTGGATGCTGCAAGAAGAAGAGGAAATCATCCCTTAGAGCTCTCACTCTGCTCTTTAAAGGTTTTGATTATTTGATGAAAACTGTTTCTATAAGACAATCTACTTGGGAGATTCTCTGAAGTATCAACTATGAAGCACAGGACTAGTTTCTTTTATTCTATTATAGCAAAGATTATATTTGTTCCATGACCCACAGTTTTATTTGTTCTATGACCCACAGCTTTCCTCTCAAGTTAGTACTCAGCCAAAGCATGTAGGATATAAACATCCTTAAAAGAAATAATAATCTGATAATCTGTCATGGCTTCGTATCATTGCAATGGCTGTTCTTGTGTAATGTGCAATTGCTGTCTTTCCCAGGCCTGTATGTATGTATGTATGTATGTATGTATGTATGTATGTATGTATGTACTGTATGTATGTATTCACTCACTCACTCACTCACTCACTCACTCACTCACTCACTCACTCATCCATTCATTCATTCTATTTTTATGGCCTCCCATCTCAGGTACATGATTCTGGGTGGCTCAAAACATTAAATTAAGTATACAAATTCAAGCAGAAAACAAAGAATAAGACACACAGAAGTTAGAGAAACGTTTAAAAAAACACCCCTCCACATAACTAGGAGATGGGCTCTGTCACATACCTGGGACCCCAGGCTCAAGCACAGAACCAGGTCTTCAAGGCCTTCAAGGCCAGCAAGCCCCCAAGTGGTCATCAATGACAATTGCTTGAAATCAGCAGCTGAGTTCCCCATGCTGTCACTTTGAGGCAGGAAACATGCAAACACCTAAAATAGGCTTAACACAGTTTTAAAAGATAAATAAAACTAAGACTTCTCCATCCACAATAACCAGGATAAAAATGAAAAAAAAGTATCCTCCATTTTCTGTGCAGTTCAGATGTCATGCCGTCATTGCCTGATAGCAGATGTGTTTATATAAAGATTATTTTCTAAAGAACTCTTGTAAAGCATTCTGATGAGGTTCATGTTATTGATAAACATGGTGAAGATGCTTTTGAAATTGATCCCTATTTTCTGTGGATGGCAATATTGGGTGTAATAACAAACTGTGCCTGAATTATTTCAATAACTATGTTGCAATCTAGTAAAAAAAAATCTTATCTGATTTTTAATTTTAATTTAATTTTCCATTTTCTCATGGTAAACAACAATTATTACTACAGTTAGAATTTATCACTCTGGAGTGAATAGGGAAGTATATGACCTTAATATTATGGATCTTGCACCCAGTACATTTTTGGGGTACAAGCTTTTAATGATGCTTTCTTCATTATCATAACAAAAAGTCTTAGGAGACTAAGTGGGAAGATAGGTAATTTTGTTTGAACTCAGATGCTTTGCTGCAGTGCACTCAGATAACTTCCCATTCCAATTGTACTTTCTCTCCCACCCAACCCAGTATGTATGCAAATGAGCATGTGTTTGACTATAGTAAATATTCAAGTGAGATATGTGGGGGCAAGAAGATAAGGTGGCCTTATCTATTTTAATTTGTTCTAAGAAATTATATGATTCCAAGTTTGCTGCTTGGCTTTGGTAATAACATAAACATGTAAGACAAATAAATATTCTTTAATATAATAGAGTTTTGAAAGGGGGTGCTTTTTTTTTTTTTTTAAAAGACACATTAATGAAAGAGTCCTTCTAATTGACAGGTGATGAACCATGGACAGGGATACTAATGACATCAAATAGAAAAATACAGGAAATTTATTATGAATCCGAATGAACCTGCACTAGAAAGCTTAATGTTATCAAGAGATGTTTACACTAGAATTTTAAATGATTTAAATATAACCCTAGAGAAGCTGTAGACAAATTTCTTCAACTGAATCCTCATTCCCTTATGGATAATTTGTTGATGGTCATGGTGAATGGATGGATGGAGCTGAAATCAAAAGGTTTGAGTTCACCCATTTTCTTTTTTGACATTTTTTCCTCTTTTCTGAAATATTCAGAGATAATTTTTGAAAAACTAAAGCTCAGAATAAGTTGAAGCTTTTAAAGGAAAATAAGAATAATAGTTATTCTATAGTATATAGTGTATATATATATATATATATATATATACTATATATATATATATATATATACACTATATATATATATATAGTATATAGTATATAGTATATAGTATATAGTATATAGTATATATATAGTATAGTATAGTATAATAATAGTTAGGGGCGTGGTGGCTCAGCGGGTAAGACGCCAGGCTTGTCGGAAGATTGCAAGTTCGGAGGTTCGAATCCCTAGCCCTGCGTGCGGAGTGAGCTCCTGCACTTGCCCCAGCTCTTGCCAACCTAGCAATTCGAAAGCATGCCAATGCAAGTAGATGAATAGGTACCACTTTGGTGGGATGGTAACAGCGTTCCGCGCGCGTCATGCCGGCCACATGACCGTGGAAGCGTCTTCGGACAACGCTGGCTCTTCGGCTAACAAACGGAGATGAGCACCGGCCCCTAGAGTCGGGCACGACTGCACAAATGTGCGGGGAAACCTTTACCTTTTTAAGAATAATAAAGAATAACAAAAACACTTTTTCAAATATGTTGAAACCAATAGAAGAGAATAGAATTAGTACATCAGTTACTAAAGAAGATAACAAAATGCTAATACATAACAAATAAAAGAAATACATACCCAGTTCACATTTTGGCTCAATCACCTTCAGTTTCAACAGGAAACTGTGACAAACAGAAAGAATGGGTGCTTTTAAGTCAGAGAGCAATGATCTATATTATTTTTGAGATATCATGGAGAACTGGTGAAATGCCAGATGATTGGAGAAGGGTGAATACATGTATCTTCACAAGGGGAAAAAAGAGGCATGCAGGGCACGAGAGACCAGTCTTGCATGAATACTTGAGAAGATTCTAGAACAGATCATAAAGAAATCAGATATAAGAACCTCAAAAACAATGCAGAATTACCACAAGTCACTAGCATTCGTAATGAAAGAATCGTATTTCTTTTTCTGAGATCAGTAACTTTCTTAATAGATTGTGATTATGTTGTACATATAATATATCTTGACTGTAAAACAAGACAGAATTACAATTCAAAATTATCTTGATAGGTTAGCGAAGTGAGCTGAAAATAGCATAATTAAATTTAACAAGGTTCTTCACTTAAGAAACATAAATAATATGCACAGCTATAGAATGGGGGAATCTTGTCTTGATAATATTTGTGAAAAGATCTGGAATAGTACTGTATATGACTACAAATTGATTTTTTAAAATCTTATTATTACACTTCTGTTACATGATTTGCTCCTCTGTTGTGTTTTTAAAGAATACTTTTAATGTTAAATAGTAGTGCTGTGTAGATCATGGTCTAAAGATGTTATTTAAAGGCACATCATAGAAAAGAATCTCTACATTTATAGAAATGCAATTTAAAAAAATAATGTAGTACAGGTCCATGTATATATGATATTATATTAAAAGTCCTTTATGTAACATTTTATACAATATACAATATTACATAAACAAATGCTACCAAAGGATTTGTTTGTTTGTTTGTTTGTGCCTCAGTGTTGACTCCTGGCAACTGCCTGAACTAGTCCCTGCAGCTTTCTTGGCAAGATTTCAGAAGTGGTTTACCATTGCTTGCTTCCTAAGGCTGAGACAGAGTGACTGGCTGAAGGTCACCCAGCTGGCTTTGTGCCTAAGCCAGGACTAGAACTCAACAGGCTCTTGGTTTCTAGCCTGGTACTTTAACCACTTCACCAAACTGACTCTTGGTAGAGGATCTCTGTAGGGATCTGTACAAAAATCAAAATCACATTGCAATATAATACATCTCTCTTGAAGAATCCGGGTCATGTAAGAATTCTGCTGGCAGCAACTTTAATTATATCATTATTTTAGGCATAAACCATAGTCTGTGATCTTTTGAGTTGAATAAATCTAATGGGCTATGAGTTGTACCCTGCCTGTAACTTGATATTCCCTCTGTGTTCCCAGGCATAGGCTAGGAGAAAAAAAATCCCTGAACCACTATACAGAACCAACAGCTTGCAGGTAAGGATACATATAATCAAATGTCTTCTTCTCTTCAAAGATATATATATCAGATCTCAGATTTTGGTCTGGAACCTGCTTCTTTCATGTCACACTCATGAAAGTATTGATGTCAAAAGAAGGGAACTGAGAATCACAAAATGGACTAGGCCACATTTCAGGAGAGTTTGTTCTTAACTTGTCATAGACCTGTTTTAGCAATTATAGGATTATTGTCTTTATGCATTTCCAACTTCAAACTACCAGGAAACTGTTCTATCTGGTTTCTGAGAAGTTTAGACAAAAAGAAGACACAAGTGTCACATACAGTCATTCACTGTAGGTTATTCACCCCTGCCCTATTGATACAACAGATTAGATTAAGAGGCAAATGACATTTCATTTTTGATGTCATTATATTTTCTGATAACCAGCTGTCATTGGCAAAGCCACTGAATAACTTTTTTTCCTTTAAAATATTATTGCATGAGTGCAGCTACAGATCCATGTTTATTCAAATACATGGATAGGTTTTAGGAGGGATTGGTGCTGTTTCTGAAGATTTGCTTACATTCACCAAAACAGTGAATGTCCAGCCTAGCTGTAATTAAATGTGATAGCCATTAAAATATTAAAATATCCATTAAAATATTACTTACAGAGAAGCATCAATATGGCTAAAATCCAAATCTACATTTGTGAAACTACAAACCAGCTAATCCACTAATAAATAAACACATCAGTTCTTAATGAAAGATTCCACTTAAACCAAAATAAGATTATATAATCAAAGACCGAGAGAGAGAGAGAGAGGGAAAGAAAGACAGATGAATAAATATTTACAAAAAATAAATGTGGCTGTTATCTATGTATTTGTTTAAAAAAAGATAAAAGAAATATATGGTAGATATAGTGTGTATGTATATCCACTATGACAGCAACTCTTGATAAACTTTCAAGATGAGCTATAAAAAACAAGATTAGGATGCTTTTAAATGTGGAAACTGAGATCAAAAAGAAAATCTGAGTGTTAACTACACAAAAGTACTCATATCTGTTCAGAATGCATTACTCAGTCATTGTAAGCTACCTACTTTAGATTCATGATTACCTAGAAAATGCTTTCCAGCTTTCACTCTATAGATATGGCTTCTAAAATATGCTGTCATTCAAGTATTGTCAGAAACAAGCTAGGAAATGCATAAGAGCTGTAAAATAGTTTAGAAAATCAGTTGGGAGGCGTAATGCTCGGGATCATGTCACGAGATCAAAAGAAGCTGTGGTGATAGATAAAAAGTGTATTGATTTTTTTTAAAGTACATGTATGAATAATAAGACAGTCTCTAATATCTAGTTTATTTAAGAATTCTAGTATAATACTTTTCATTTGGTCAATATTGAATTATAAATATAATGAAAAGATCTCCATAATGTACATGCTGTTTCAATAACTGCATAAAGCAGAATAATATATAATGCAAGAACACAAGGAAAGGCTTAAGTAGGAAAAAAAAAGAACAAGAATGTGGTTGGGATCAACCGGTAACAGTGACAATCTTTTTCTTCATTATCCTATGAGGTGCTGTACAACAGCATATTTGAATTTCCAAGTTTGGGCAATTTGCTGCTTGCTTCAGTTCTGGTTGGCATGCTATTAGAAACTCAGAGGTTCACTAAAATTAGATTAATCTATTTTTTTCTATGGGTATCAATCAATTCTCCTCTGGGGCAGTTCCAAAAATAATGCTCAGAATGTCCCTTGGTAGAAAATAAGTGTTTTCTTCTAAACATTTCTGAATGAATATTGTTCTTTTCCTGACCATCAACTAGCTAATTAGCTATGGAAAATCAAATCAAATAATCTTATTACAGCAATAAGGCCAGATACAGTAAAATATCCAATAGTAGAACTGAGATAGATAGATAGATAGATAGATAGATAGATAGATAGATAGATAGATAGATAAAACAATGAGTAGAATATCTAAAATAAATAATGGTGTGACGTATTGTACAGATGGTAGCACAAAACTGTGAAACTTGGGAGGATATTCTTTGGGTCCTTGTCCAAAAGAAGTAACAGTAAGTAGAAATCCCATTCCCTGCCCTTAAATTTCTTCAAAATCAGATAAATGAAAGTCTGTCTAGAGTCATTATATAGGGAGCAGCAAAGTAGCATATGGCTTAGAGTTTCTATTGAGCCATCACAACATGGAAATGGTGTAAAAGTATGCAAAAGATTGTCTGTACATTTTGACTTATGTAATTGGTTGTGTATCTGATGGGATTATATAGGGAAATTATAAATGAAAACAATAATAATGGCTGAACTATCTCCTTCTTTTCTTCAAAGTGCTGTTGAATAAAACTTTTACTATTTTTAACTTTTACTATTTGTCAGAAATCAAGAAGAGTCCACTGCTTCTTTTCCCTGGATCTCTTGGGGCAATTCCAGGTGTCTATCAAGCTGTTTAAGAGAGGTACACTCCACATATGTCCTCAGCTCAGGTATATCAACTTTCTGCTCAATTTCCCCATGGAGGTCTGTTTTTAGTTTCAAAAGAACAAAGTTTTTCTTTCTCTACAAAATGGGGGGATGGGACTATCTGCCCTCCAAGTCCATGAGCAAGACTTATACCTCATTCCACATTGATTCCTTCTCTGAGATTTCAGCTTGTAGTCTGTGATTGTCTGTATGGGGCTGGAGGCTACCTCACCAGAGGAAGGCTAACATAATTAAGATAGATATGGAATAATAGCAGCTAATTGAACAACTGAACAGTGGATAATATGGTTAAAATCTGAAGCAATGAGATTCCTTGATTAACAAAAATTGGTATTGTTCCTATTTTATAGAAGTTGGAAAGCCTGCAGAGTTGAGTAGCAAACTTTCAGAAGTAAAATATCTGTAAAACGTTATATTAATCTCAAGGTAACATAAAAATCCCTAGTCTTTCCTTATGATTTATAGTGTGATGAGTTTTTTTTCCCCCAATTCCAATCAATTTGTGGTTCCTCAAGCTCTTCCTGTTCTCCCAGGGCTTTTTGCTTAATGTTAATGTATTCTGCCTCTCCATCATTTTGTCTCCCCATTTCTTTTTCCCTATTTCGGCTACTTTCTTCATCATATTTAGACTAACCATAGTTTAACCATAGAAGATCATATTTGGGTTATATGACCTTTCAAAATGTATTTATTCAGAGCAGATCATATTTTTCAGTACCTTATTAGAAGCAGTCATTTGCACAAGGCAAATTACCCACTTTCATTTTGTCTTCCTTTTCTCTTCATAAAATGGCAATCTCCTCTGCTTTCAAATGTCGTATATGTTCTTCCTATTTTCAGATTTCTCAGGAACCAGAGCTCTAAGCACTTCCCATCTACCAAGTAACTCAATTGCGAATATGTAAAAGTGACCAGGTCAGCATGTCTAAGAGAGCTTTTAAGTGTGCTTCCCCCCCCCCCTTTTAACATAATATTCTGCAGTGAGCTGAAAAACTGCCTTTGAAACACTGAGAATCTGAAATATATTGATGTGGGAAAATAAATCTGATGTGGGAAAGGTGGATGTTGGGACTGAGAGATGAAAAACATAGAGCAGTCTGATCAAAATGTTCCATTGCTAAACTTCAGAAGAAAAAAAAATGTAAATGAAAGTTAACTATTGAAATAATGTTTAACTCTAGATAGTCACTGTTAAAGTTTGAGAATAAAACCTGGAATTTACAGGTAGAACAGACTGGAAATGTATTCAGTGTATCTAGGTGAAAGGTTATAGAAACTGCTATGTCATTCTATCAGGTGAAAGATGATGACACCTACTGGCAAGAGTATGCTAATGTATTATGTGGCTGATTCAATGCTACTGTAATGTGAGTCCTGATTGGACAGATATGTGTATAAAAGTACTGTGTAAAGGTGCTGTATTCTCTCTTTCATTTGATGTGCCATTGGACAATGTATCTGTATTACTTGGACTGCTGTGTATGAAGACTGTGTATGTATAATTGCAAATAGACTTTTTATCTAAACCTCATTTCGTGTGAGTCTGTTTACTCCTATCAGGACTGGAAGAACGTATTGCTCTAAGGCTTCTTGGATATCAGGCCGCCCCAGTACCGCTGACTCTGACAGTCACTGAATAGTGAAATCATAGGGTTGGAAGGGGACATTTATGCTATTGAGCCAACCCACTTAGTGCAGGAATATAAATTAAAGCATCCCAGGCAGATGGCTGCCTAGCCTCCACTTGAGCACATCCAATGAAGGGGAGCCTACCCCCTCCCTAGTGGTGAACTGCTCTTACTGTTAGGGTTTTTCCCCCCTTAACATTCATTTGGAATCTTCTTTCCTGTAATTTCAATCCATTATTCAATGAACTGCCCTCTGGAATGAGAGAAAACAGGTCTTGACTTTCTATGTGATAGAAAGGTATTTTCTTTTTCAGGTATTTGAGTAGCACTACCGGCTCCAATAATTCTTCATAGGTGGTAATTACTAGCCCCCTAAATAGCTATGCAGCCCTTTGAAACTTTTCCAATTTCTCTAAAGTGTGGCACCCAGAACTGGGCATAGTACTTGAGGTGGGATTTGACCAATGAAAAATAATAGAATAATTATTTCCTGTTATTTAAAATTACATTTCTATTAATGCAAACCAAAAACTTCATTTGCCTTTTTTATGGCCACACCATACTGCTGGCTCATATGCAGTTTGCAATCAACTACTATTCCAAGATCTTTTCCCCAAGTACCATTATCATGCCAGATACTGTATATCCCATCCTCTCTCTGTGCATTTGATTTTTTTTTCTAAGTGAAGAATTTTAGACTTGTCTCTGTTAAATTTCATTATGCTATCTTCTATTTTCCATATTGTAGCTATCCCACCCAGTTTTATATCATCTACCAATCATCTTTACCTCTTCATGAGAATCATTAATGAAAATACTAAGGAATAGAGGACCCAGGACTGATCCTTGTGTCAACCTGCCCACTTGATACTTTTCTCTAGTTTGATGAAGAATCATTGATGAATATTCTTGGAGTACAATTTTAAAGCCAGATACATATCCACTTAATGGTAATGCCATTTAACTCAAAGCTAACCAGTTTGCTATTCAGCAGGTTATGGAATACTCCAGCAAATCCTTTACTTAAAGTGTTACTACATTTCCACAGCCTATTCAGGAATTTACATAGTAAAAAATTAGGCAGGATTGGTCTGGCAAGATTTGTTCTTAATGAATTAATCTCTTTATGATCTGCTCTAGAACTTTTCCAAGGTATTAGTGACAGACTAACTGGCTTGCAATTTGATGGATGTTCCTTTTTCCTCTTTTTGAAGATAGGTTCAACGATCACTTACCTCCAGTCATGTGGCAGTTGAGAAGCTCTGCAGAATTTCTCAAAGATAATATATAAGATTTCAGCTAGATCATCAGCTAGCTCCTTCAGTGACCTAACAGGGATTTCCTCATCATGTTTCTATCAAGCTCAGGCTTCAATCCTACCCTTTAATCCAGTTCTTCACCATTTCCTGGTGAAACACACTGTTTTTATTAGAGATGATTGAACTGATAAATATTCCATTACAGTGTAATCTTTATATTGTCCGTTCTAATCTCATCCCCTTGCTTATTTTTAGATTTACCTGAAAAGTAATAGCTTGCATTTGTTTTATTTATTTATTTATTTGCCCATTTATCCATCCACTAAAAATAGTGTTCAATGTATCTTATAGTAAAATATAGATAAAATAAACTGTAATTAAAACATGAAAATCCATTTAGCTAATATAAATAATTGCATTTACTAGAATATCTGTATGTTTGTCAGGAGTAAAGGAAAAATTCAAAAGCCTTTCTGAACAAAATGTCAGTGAAAGGACAACAGAAAATGGAGCTAATCTGATCTTCCATGGCAGACACTCATATGGAAGAGTATGGTCTTCCTGATAGTTTGGTCCCAAATCATACAGAGCTTTTTAGATCACAAACAGATGTGGAAACTGAGTGCCACATGGTAAAGTTGTTGTAACAAGGATCTTATACAATGACTCTGTTTACCTGACTGACTAATTCATTCTAGGGAAAAGATATATGTGTTCTACAAGCACCCTGGCCAAGTCAGCTAGCTCTGGAAACTAATTCCCAACAATCTACATTTAATCTAAAACATCCCCATTGCTTCAGGTTAAAATATACCCATCCACACCATGTCAGTTTATTAACCAAATTTGAATATTTCTGGGACTGTTTTGAGGCTTCTCTTGAGGTACTTTCATCTGTTCATTTTTCACCTACCCAGTGATCACATGGGAGGGTGAAAATTGAGCAGAAAAAAATGGGGAGGGTAAGGCCCCTTGACTATGTACAGTAATACTGTCCCTGATCATGCCATTGTCAATTTATCCAATTATTTTTGGTCCAAACAGAAATAAAAAAAAATACAAAGTTGAGACATGATTGCTGTCCAGTTTCTTTTAAGGCATTTGGCAGTATTTAAAAAATGGCTGGTCTTCTGTTAAAACTTTAGCAATCATGTGTGCTAACACATGGGAGACATTTAGATAACCTTGGGAATGTCTAGTTTCAGTCAAGTGAACAGGCCGGGATAATTTCTAGTCAGAGGTTTGGCTGCATCATTTGGCACAGCTGAAGTTTTCAATTATTTTTAAAGTCAGCCAATATATAGCAAGTTATAGAAATCAAAATGGGATAGAAGTAAGGGCAGATCTGAAGACTATATTATACTAAATGCTGATATTTTAGACAGTATGATGTAGTGGCTAGAATGATGGAATTGCATGGGGACCCTAATTCAAATCCCCATCTACTCAATTGTAAAGCTGTCCAAGTGTCTGTGGGTCAGTCACTCTTCCTCAGGCTAATATAGGATTATCCTGCAATTGAAAGGGAATACGGATGAAAAATATAACTTCAAGTAAACATTTGGCCTTTAGTGATAAACTGTGAAAGAGACACTAGTATATGCATCTGTAGCTTGAATCATGTCAACTGGATTTCTATTTTCTTAGTGGAAACGTTTCGCTCCTTATCCAAGGAGCTTCTTCAGTCTGAGCAAAGTTGGTAAGGGAATCCTAAATATGTTCCTAGGTAGCTGTGTGACCTTACACCTGGGGCTAGGTCATGGTTATATTGAGATGTAATTTTTAAGTCCTTTTATCATCTAATGGAGGGTCGTTAAAATCACCATGCTGCTGTTGAGCTTCTGAAATGGTCTTAATCTTCCTAGGCACAGAAGACAGAACGGGGAGGAAGATGGGGGAGAGTTTGTGCCTGAGGCCCCCACCTCTATTCAAGGAAGGATTTTCCAAGTTGGCATAAATGGATTCCTTGACCCCTCTCTCAAACCACCTATCTTCTCTGTCTAAAATGTGAACATTAATGTCCTCAAATGAGTGTCCTTTTTCTTTTAGATGAAGATAAACTGCTGACTCTGGTCCTGTGGTGTTATTTCTCCTGTGTTGGGCCATCCTCCTGTACATAGGTTGTTTGGTTTCTCCAATGTAGAGTTCAGAGCACTCCTCACTGCACTGGATTGCATAAACTACATTGCTTTTCTTATGTTTTGGAGTTTGATCTTTGGGGTGTACAAGCCTCTGTCTCAGTGTGTTGGTGGGTTTGAAATATACAGGTATGTGGTGTTTGCCAAATATCCGTTTTATCTTTTCAGACACGCCAGCCATGTAGGGAATGACCAGGTTCTTTCGTTTACTCTGAGTCTCAGCCCTATCTGTCGCTGTTTTAGGTCTGGTAGATTTAGATTTGGTGAAGGCCCAATTTGGATATCCACAGGCCTTCAGGGCTGTTCTCAGGTGCTGATTTTCATTCTTTTTGGAATCCATGGAGGTGGGGATGGTTTCTGCTCTGTGTGACAATGTCCTGATGACTCCTAGTTTGTGCTGCAGTGGATGGTGGGAGTCAAACATCAGATATTGATCTGTGTGTGTGGGTTTCCTGTAGATCCCTATTTCTAGCTTGCCACCGGTCCCAATGAGGACTTCACAGTCTAGGAATGCCAGTCTGTTGTCCTTGGTGTCTTCTCTGGTGAAGCTAATGTTGGCATCTATAGTGTTTATATGGTCTGTGAAGGCCTGTACTTCCTGGGCCTTGATTTTGACCCAGGTGTCATCCACATACCTAAACCAGTGGGTGGGCACCGTTCCCTGGATATATGCAGTATATGCATCAGTAAAAGAAAGATATATGTCAGCACAATAGTTACTTAAATAAGTAAAGAAACAAATAATACCTAGAGTGACTTAGTGAGCAATCATGAAAACGGAATAAGAAATAAATATTATACTATTCTAGTACTTGTTTTAGCATACATTTTAGTTGCAAAACAGCCTACCGCACCTTAGAAACCAAGAAATGAATATTTCCTGTTAATGTATATTCCTTTCAAGCATATATGTATGCAATATGTATTATATACATATTACATACATACACATATCGGTCAGAAACAGAACAATAATATTAAATTAATAACTACTCATTAAAATTAATTGCCTGTAAAATAAGGTAGCATCTATAAATCAGTTAATTCTGCCTCTGCATATTCCAATCTATTTTTTTCTCATACACAAATCACTCTCCTATTCATAACAGGAAGGTACAGACACACACATAAAAGGGTCAATAATAAATGATGCTTGTGCCATGACATCATAACACAATTGATGTAACTGTGTCCTTACCTAATGACATAATGATGCAATTGTGCAAGAGTCATCATTGGCCTCTGAGTATGCCCATGCGCACACATACACATATGCTCCACTTTTCATTTCATAAAAAAGAGCAAAATAAGAGGAAGGTGAAAAACCAGTAGGGTGACAGAAGGGGAAAAGATAAATACAGAGAAGGATGGGAACAAAATTGGTTGGAGATAAAGAACTGGGATGAGGTAACAGAGAGAAGGGAAAAAAGAGACCACTATTTAGGTGTTATAAAAAGAGTTAAATTCAACAAGTGAGCCTTCCAAGTAATAGTTAATCTTGAAATGCCTCTAGGCTTTCCATATTGCTCCATTTGGTATCTCCCTTAAATGTGATCATGATTACCAATTCACAATAATTATCTGAAGGGAAAATATTCTTCCTCTTTTTTATAAACTGGCTATCATAGTTCACAGAAACTCATGCTAAATAAATGTGTTGGTTTTCAAGGTGTTACAAGATACTTTTGTTTTTGCTGATGCAGGCTAACATTGTTACCCTCAGGAAATTCTGTGTTGAGAGCTTCAGTTGCTGGGTGATATATAAATATAACAAACTAATTGTGAGGCTGTAGTTATTATTTCTCTCTCCTTACCTCCTTTTTAATGTAAGTGCTGTACAGCTGCTAGATAAGAACTGGGGAAGGGCAGAAATAGATGAACTGTAAACCACCTGTCATAAACTCCTAATATATGATAATTTAATGATGCCAAGTAAAAATAAAGCCGCTCTGAGAGTTACTGCAAGGAGAAAATGGGAAGAAAGCAGTTAAGTGATATGCCTTGCTAGTAACAGGTGTTGGTACACTAGGCAAAGCATTAATTGACATAAGGTAAGAGCCAATTTTTTATAGTCCATCTTTTACAACAACCCTTTCAATAGTTAGAGATTAAGGGATTCAAGGAATTAAAGAGAGAAGTCTATTCTTTACTGTAATTGGGATCTGTCTGGGCAGTCATGAATATGTGGTGAGGTTGGGCTATTTAGCAGGGCAAGTAAAGAACATTCACAGTGATGAGGGCTTTACAAAACTGAAGGTTAGGAGATAAATGAGAATTTCAATGATTGAAAGTTACCGAATGTTTGTTCAGGGTTTCTGAGAGTCATTTGTTCTGCAAAAAAATAATGTGTTTTATACTTTATGGGTTCTGTTTTTCGGTTTTTCATATGATACACAGATATACTAAAATGTATACTATCACATCTGTAATAGAGTAGCAGTGGCTAATTCTGGCTACTTTATATATGGATTTGTGTGATATCTATTGTGTTGAATATGTTTCATATATTGCACATATTAGACTTTTATTTATAAAACATTTTTCACATTTATGTATTTTGGAATCTTGTATTCTTTGGGAGCTATTCAAATGGATGGGACCAACAACTGCAGCCATACTCTAACATACAGTCACACTCATAAAGTTCACACTTATTCTCTTTCTTCCCCTCCCCATTTTATCTCTCACCCATATATACTACATGATGATATACTTTATACTAGTAGAAGGCAAGCAATGAAAACAAGTGAAACATACCTATATTTTTTATAATTAATGCAGTATACTTTACATTGATAAATAATATGTAGGTTCAAGACCCGAGCACCACGTGACGGAGTGAGCTCCCGCACTCGCCCCAGCTCTTGCCAGCCTTGCAATTTGAAAGCATGCAAATGCAAGTAGATAAACAGGTACCACTTCCGTGGTATGGTAACAGTGTTCTGCGCATGTCACGCCAGCCACATGAACACGGAAGCGTCTTCGGACAGCGCTGGCTCTTTGGCTAAGAAACGGAGATGAGCACCGCCCCCTAGAGTCGGACACAACTGTGCAGGGGAAAACCTTTACCTTTACCTTTATGCATACCTCAATTCAAAATACAGTATAATAAGCAATTGAAAAGATTTTGTTTTATCCAGTTGCTTGTTACTGAACTATATTTGATTTAAATATATAAGATTCATGATATTCCTGATGATAATGGCTTCATCCCTCTCAGAATGGGAGACCTTGCTCCATGAAAAGTTTACTTGGGAAAACGGCTGTTGTTCGGGTTCCTGAGTGGTCTGTAATCTGCATTGACCATACAAATTAACAGAGATAATCTGAGGAGGGTTACTACAGTTGTTGTGTGATCATCTTTCAGATGAACCTTCTTTAAAAGCTATACATCTCTGGATATGCTCCCTGTTGAGTTGAGGGAAATGGTCTGTTTAAAGATCCCAAGAATACACCTGTTAAAATGGACATTGAATTGTTGATGGCTTTGATCTTGATTTTAATTTTTCATCTGTAACCTCTCTTTTTAACTTTGGTGTGATATACAGTATAAACTGCTGAGAGATTTGGGTGGTGGTTGGCAGTGTAAAGTTTAATAAACATAGACCATGACTGGGTTTCTTTTTCAATTCCTAGAGCCACACAAGTTGCTTAGTCATCAATAGCACACGTGCAACCTATGGATGCACTCTTTCATACAAACAAACTCCAAGTATATTTCTATTTTACCTTCCTCCCAGTGACCTTGGCAGACTACCTTTTATCTGTTTTTGGTAACAGGAAGTCAGTGATTTAATTCTTTTTATTGAGTAGTGAGGTGATCTTTTAGCTGGTAGAGAATATGCACACACACACATATACATGCATGTGTGTGTACACACACACATAGTATAAGAGACAAACAATAATAAAAATATCAGTGAAAGTATAATAAATTACAGTGATTAAAATAAACTAAACATGACAGGGAAAAAGAAACTAAGGAAGAAAGAAAAACACGATCTATATGATATTAATATAAAATTAATTCAGTAGAATTATTGATAGACACCAGATCGTAGATTCCTGCCCATTATGAAGCAAGATATTTCCTGCTGATTGGTTAGCCAATGGGAAAAGGGTTCAGGGCTTCCTGCCACTTTCTTCCTGCTCAGAAGAAAGCAATATTATCTTCCTCACTTATACGTGTCTTCCCTGGAACTCTACCGCTTCACACATGGCTTGCTACACTATAAAAAAATATCCACTAAAATCTGAGCCACACTTTTTTTTTTTATCTGAGGGCTGCATGTGATCTGGGGATAAATTGTATACCTGGGGTAAAAAAAAGTGTTTTGTCTACAATGGATTTTAGTGGAGATTTTTTTATAGTGTAGCAAGCCATGTGTGAAGCAGTACAGCTTCAGGGAACACACATATAAGTAAGGAAGATAATACTGCTTTCTTCTGAGCAACCTCAGCTTTTGAGTGCCATTGTTTTTTAGTTCTTTTATAAGAATAGGCATTTAGCTATTTTTTATAGCGCCAAACTTAAAGTATGTATGCATGTATTTGTTCAGTATTTAATCCTTCTGTTCCTACCTTATCTGCAATGTTTCTCTGTTTTTCTTCTTATGCTATGCTTGCTACACTCTAAGTCTCTGTGGGACATTTAGGTCTCTGGCTCATTTCTACTTTTATTTGATGTGACTCAGAGAGGAATTTCATCTTTTGTCAGCTTTCTCAAATTGTTTCTGGACTTCTGTGTTCTTTTGTGATTCTCCCCTTGCTGGACAGAAACCTGACTAGTGTTCATCAATACTTCTCTTGCTTGTCTGACAGGATGCTCCTCCTAGATAACACATTCAGACAACTTTACACTTTCACTGTGGTGAAACTTTGAAGCATGAATATTCTAACAGTCAGAATGATAAAACATTAAATGAAAATAGAAAGTACCACAAAATAATTTATTTTTAAATGTTTAACAAATTGGCTGCATTTATTAATGATCAAGGATTCTCATCACTGACCTTTTTTTATGTACTGCCTAAATCAGTACCATCACAGAACCAATGATAGCATCCTTATCATTTGGAGGCATTTTTCAGTAGTAGTGAAGATTACTGAGATCCATGTAAATATATTAGCATCATTTCTGTATCATTGCCACTTGGACTTTACTCAAAAGCTAATCCTCAGCACCATAAATTATTTACAAATCCTTTTCCTTTAGTAAATATGGAGATATATGCATCAATAGTCATTGAGAAGATAGTAGAATTTGACGCATATTCTCTTCAGCTCTGTTTTTCTTTTGAATTTTTGGGGAAAAAATTCTGTTAACTCATTTTCCAATGAACTCTTATGAAATGAAATACTGATTTCTATAATTAAACATTTATTTACTGAGAAAAGCAGTCTAGTTGCACATGTACCAGCATTGTGTCTGTGATCCCTTATAATCAGGATTAGTAACAGTAATTAATGAGATGACTGACTTCCATTGTGACATTAAAGCAATGCATCCATTTCAAAGATGTGTGCAAAAGCACCCCTGACAACACTGCTAGATAATATGTATTTCCAATGACTGTAAGGCTGTATTATTGATACAGAACATTATTAATTTTTTCCTCTTGTCTATTGGAGAGAGAAGGGTCTTATCAGGTACGATTTCTAGTTTCTGTAAATTGCAAAGGGGTTGACAAATAACCACCAGATTTGCAGGTTTCATGATAGGTATGAACTTCAGAGTTGGCATTTGCCAGATGGTATTAACAACATTAATCAGATGACATTTTGTAATCTGATCCACTTCATTGGAAAAGTATAATTATAATATTAGTCAGTTATGATCAGGAAAATTTGAAATATTTCTCAATATTACTTTTAAAATGCATTTTCAAGGTATATTAGGAAACTGGAGAAGAAAAGAATAGTGTGCCTTGCCAACTGTAAGCACCAACACATTTACAGAGCTATTGCTGGAAGACAAAAACTAGATTGCCCCAATTCCATCCCAAATATCTAACTGATGTTCCTTAAAAACCCATTATAGCAAGATCCCTGGCAAAGGGGATTTAAAAAAAAGACTACAATTTTCCATATGAAAATTAATTAGTTACACATAACACAACAATAAAGGTGGGATAAAAATTAAATAAATAAATAAATACTATACTGACACTATTAAGTTCATGTAGAACTGAAAACACAAGTTAATGTTATAGTGTTTAATGTTAGTAACCTTTGTTTCATGGGGGGTTTAAATGGTTACCTTTTAAATCTATGATTGTTCTCCTAGGCCATTACTTCTGAATAAAATGTTTAGAAATCAACCTCCAAGGACTTTACTGGAACATTCTAGAACAAATTTGCCTGAAGCAACTTGTAGCATGGAATATTCAAGCACAAGCCAGCAAATCTCTGTAGGTTAAACAAAACTTTTCTAAAAAGTTTGAGGCAACACAAATCTTTCTGTTTCAAAATATAAAACAGGAAAATATAGGATTATGCATGAGTTGTTAGTTTCATCAGATAGATGCCAAGTTTATACAAGCACTTGTGGCATATACAAATATTGAAAGAGACATTTATTATTAGTTTAAAAGTCAGTATGGAGACGATACATTGCTGCATAGTTAAATGTCAGCAAAAAAAAAGTTTGGATTAGGAAAGTAAGGAAACCTTAAGTGGTTTGGGAAGAGAAAAAGAGGAAAACACCAGCTTGACCCCATGTTATCCTTAGGTACAATTTATTCACATTTCACAGAGATACATGTGATTTCTAAAGATTGTTCAATTGAAGCTCTACATTCCTAAAAAGGCTCATTTTAACTATGGAGGATAGAAAAATGCAGGAACTGCATTTTGGTAAAGTAGCTTGAAATTATGTATGTGCCATCTGAGTGATGGCGATTATCAACAGAATTAAAGGACAGATGAGGCCACAATAGAACCATTATAGAGCACTGTAGTACAATTTCCTTATTAGTTACATGTAGGGATTATATGTTAAAAAAAACCTTGGGTTGGGAACCAAATTGTATTCATATGTATCTAAAACTAAAGCTAGAAAAAGAAGGTAACTAAACTTCCTGACTGCATGCCAATGAAGTGTTGTTGTTATTTAATTAGAGACTAAATAAATATTTAGGGTATAAATATACCGTGGAGAAGAAGCCGATGCTAGGGAAAGTGGAAGGCAAAAGGAAGAGGGGCCGACCAAGGGCAAGATGGATGGATGATATTCTGGAGGTGACAGACTCAACCGTGGGGGAGCTGGGGATGGTGACGGCCGACAGGAAGCTCTGGCGTGGGCTGGTCCATGAAGTCACGAAGAGTCGGAAGTGACTGAACAAATAAACAACACAAATAAATATTAACAGAACCTTCTTTGTAGTTAGATATTACTAAAGTAGTCAAAGGAATGCATCATTTGGGAAAGGCTGTAATCAAGTACACCTGCTTGCCTAACAGTTCAGGTGTAAATTCAGGTTAATGGTCAGTATCATCCATTCTTAGCCAAGCTTTGAATTTGTTTGCAAACTTCCAGAAGGTATCAGAGTCTCCTAATCTTTTTCCAAATCCTTTTCTTTAGGAGCCACCTGGGTTCCCTCTCTTCCACTAGGCACTGTTCTACAAATTAAAGAAGAAGAAGCAGAATGCTTACCAACTAGCCTATAGATACAAAATACCTAACCAAACAACATGGTGTCTTTCAACAACATTTCAAACCGTGATGAATATTCCATCTAATACTGTTTTTGAATGTAACAATCCAGCAAAGAAGGAAAGGCAACTTCATTTGGATTCTATTCAATAAATTTTATTTACACTGATATTCATGATGCTGCTATCATAGGAATGTTCTAGAACACGTGGAAAATGTTAACCAATCAGTGTTCCCCTTAGTAGTCTCTAAGCTGACCAAAAGCTGAGTGTCTTTGGAGCCTGTCCATGGTTCCTAGTCTTAGTGCACTGAGTTGTAATGTAACAAAAAACCCATTAACTCCTCCCTCCTCCAAAATAAAAGAAGATTAGATATATAAAGGTTTATACAAAGTGAAATTCCCAAACTGAAACTCCCAGGATTCTGCTAGTGGAATGAAAAAGACACTAGGAATCCCTCAAATGCACATTACTATCAAGCACCTTTGTTGTTATTCCAATTGCAAAGATAAGTTACAAAATGCATCCTGAGTGTGTGACAGTACACCATGTATACTCCTTAGTTGGCAGAATGTGAACAATATGTTGGCTTGCAAAATAGTGCCTAGATTAGGCAGCCTAGCTTGCATAGAATAGCTAGGGCATGATGGGGTAAAACAGGACTTTAGTTGCATTTATGACATACTGGCCCAAATGAGCCAGAACTGACCAGTACTGTCCCTACTGTACCATTAGAAGAGGTACAATGAAGGCTGGCAGCTACATCTACACATTTCTGTCTTATTAAATGCATGACATGAAAGCTTTGCTTGACCAAAGCCGTAACAAAGGCTGGAAGTCAATTATTATGGGTGGTGACCATGGCATAAAGGGCACAGGACTTTCCACCGCTATGGAAAACAATACTAGAGGTGATTAGCATGGATAGTCCCAAACAGAAGCGGTCTTTGGTTATTCCAGCCTTAACCCTTTTATGTGCATGACAGTAGCAGAATAGAGATGCAAAGTAGGATATCAGGTGATCTCTCCTCTTTTCTGCACCATGAAGGAAACAGTTTGGTATATGGGATTATATATCCTACAAATTTGATAACCTGGTAACCATTTAGTATTATCAGTAATCAATCCAAAATTAAATTACTGTTAGCAAAACATATGGTTCTACTAGTGGCAAATACAGTACAATCTTATTTACAACTAGTAACAAATGTGTAAATTTCACCTGGTTGTCCAGGAATGGCCTAATGAGGAGATTTAGCATCTTGGTACAAGTGTTTCCATAGAAATTACAATAGAGTAAAATGTGAGTCAATAATTCAATATTCCCAGACTGACAGGGGCAAATCCTTTTTTCAAAGGGGGTTTTCTGGAACCTGTCCTCCATATGGCTGATAACAAAATAGCAAGTGGCAATAATTTGAAAATCCTATGGGGCTTGTTGTTGTTGTTAGAAGTCAGGGCCAGTTTAAAACAGATCTTACAACATACTGATTTTATTCTGTGTGGTATTTTGCAGGTCTACATCAAAGGTCTTTTGTTTAAGAACTGACATAGCCTGTTCTTGCCCCAAAGTCAATAGCATCTCTAGTGCAAATCCTAATTTCCAAAGTTTATCTCCAATTGGCTGTTTCCAGGAAGATTGGTAGATTAATGGAGATTAATTTTAGCCGGTATTTGAAAACACTTAGCATTCCCTTGCTTCAACTTTTAGCAGCCCTTGCTTTCAGCCATAGGGCTGCATTAGGAATGTATCTTGCTATTTGAAGCAGCTTTCATGAAAAAAGTAATTTGTACTCTTTTTAGCTTAACATAATTCATATCTGGATTTAACTGAGCCCCATCCAAGAGCTGGGCCAACAGTTTGGCCTCAAATAGTTGCAGAGCTGCTGGAATACTTTGCACATCCCAGAGTGAAAAAGGACAAACTGCTGCAGAACTCCAAGGACGGGTTGTAAGTACCACTCATTCAGTGCCATCACTAGTTTGAACAGTCACTGAATGAGAGAACATTAACCACGGACCACCTGTACTGTTGTTTACCAACTTGGAGAAGATGTTCTTTATTTAAATACTCCAGTATTGCATTGATGTACTAGTTAAATAATGGTGGGGTAGGATGCAGCCTTGCTTAACTCCACCACTAGTTGGAACTATGTCTGACAGGTGATCTGTATCTGTCTGGTGTTCACATGAAGCACATATAAAAGGGTGAAAAGCCATTGGTCAATTACAGAAAATTTAAATTTGTGTTCAAGAGTTTCTGTGGAAATTGAATCAAAGATCTGTTTAAAATCTAAAAGCAAACCAAATAAAGCTGACTTAGAGACCGAGTCTATTTTTCAATCAGTGGGGAGTGTAAGACCCTGGTCTTTTTTTTAAATTTTTTTAATTTTTTTATTTTTTTATTTTTTTTTTATTTTTACTTTTTTTTAATGGTGCTATGGACTTTGAAGAAGCACGAGTACAGGGTGAAAGGGAGAAAAGAGCTAAAAGGAAGGCACATCAGGCAAACCCTCATCATGACCGTCTCCCACCCGGAAACCTATGCCCTCACTGTGGGAGGTTGTGCGGATCCAGAATTGGCCTTTATAGCCACTTACAGATCCACTGTTAAAATTTTACCTTTGGAAGACAATCTTACTCGGCTACGAGTGATCGCCAATGATGATGAAGACCCTGGTAGAATACATCCTGCTCTGAATCCTGGTAACTCATTTGCTATAACTGGCTTCCAACCAATTTAAACATTTCCAGTAAATATCTCTATGTATATCTAAAGAGACTCATTGGGTCCACAATGATATATAAACAGCTATTCTTTGCAGGTGTTATTAAATGGCCAAAGTCAAAGTTTCATGTACAGTTACCTTGATTTCTAATTATCTCTAGATTAATACATAAAACATATAATAGTGTAAAATTAGGGATATTTGGTTGTACTTATATCCATTTCATGTACACTGTATCCTATGCATTGTTTCTTTTCCATTGAAGATCACAATAGTGGGCATATTTTGCTGAGGAACAGCCAGTGAGAATGGTTGTTCTAAACTCACTCTGTTTAGTCATTTAATTAGGTAAAAGAGAAGGAAGTTATGTATAGGTATAAACAATTGTGAACTTTTACTGAATATTAGGATGTACATTAAGGAAGCTCACATTCATTGGGCAGGAAGGTGTGAGATATTTCAATCTGGAGGCCTGGAGTGGCGACAAGGCAAGGCTCAGGGTCTGGGTCCAGAGCAGACTCTCGGGGCATTGGTGTGCTGAGTTTAGAACGGTTGTCTCCAGCAACCTGTGCAGGCTTCATTGCCTTTTTATTCTTGCGATTTTTGCACCATTTGTGGGTGGGAGCCAATCGCACCTTGTGCTGCTTGGCCCACCTTTCCCACCTCCTTTCTCGCGCGCTGATAGGTGGAGGTAGTTCTTCCTCCTGGCTTTCCCCAATCAGTGGCTCTGAATCTGACCCACTACCTGATTTGAATTTCGCGCCTTCCCCGCTCTTTCCCGCTCTTTCCCTTACCGGCCCTTCCTCCTCTAACTCGGACTCAGCCTCCATCCTGACAGCTATGTGTCGAACTTCATTATTTATTTCCACAAGTTGCAGTTAAATGACAATGCAGTATCTCCTGTTATCACTTAAACTAGATCACACATATTCTTGAGACTTTAACATACATGGCCAGGAAAACCAGCATTAATGGAAGCAACATGATTTCACCAAAGATGTAAGAATCTGGAGTGGGGGAGAGAGATTGTTCAGGTCACTATAAATGTGGCAGTAATATCATAGGTCTCATATGTAAGGTTCTACTGAATCTCTGCTGGATTACCAAAAACTCTTTTGTTTTTCTATTTTTAAAAAGTTAAATGCTAGGCTGCATAATACATTTGAAAGATTGTTTTGTGAAGCAGTCAAAGTGTTCTTGCAACATACTGGTTGAAGCAGAAACATGGATATATTTTTTATGGTTTGGCACAGTCACTTCAAGGTCTTTTTTCCTTCTTTTGAGTATGCATGTAATACACAGAAAACACTCCTTCTAGGGTTGTTACCTAATCAAAAGCTACAACTCCCTTGACTCTCCAAGTAGCAGTTGTCAGATTCTTCAGCTGCTTAGCAGCATATCCTTTCTAATGTTTTCCATATTAAATTCCTTTTGACTATCTTATATATTGTTTTTAGAAATATGTATACTTCTTCACAGTTGATATAAATACATTTCTCTCCTGCACAACTATTATTTATATCAGGGCATATCACAGTTGTTCCTGGGGGTGGGGGTGGGGAATAAGAAACTTATTTTTCTATCTTTTAAAAAATGTACTATTAGGAAACTTTTCTTTCTTTAACCTGAAGAAAGGTTTTGCATTTAACAATCAAATGTTCTCCTACTTGCTTGAACACCACAAATAAGTGCTTTTCAATTTTATCTGGATAGCATTCAAGTAGGTTAAAGATTCCAGCTTCATAGATCTGAGATCAGATTTTTAAAAAAATAATTACTTGAAGCAGGTAATAGTAGATCCTTAAGGAGATATTTGTAGTACAAATATAGGTTAATAGCTGTGTGAACTTTTGTAATTTCCATTCAGGCTCAGTGGAATAGGAATTATCAGCCTTCCTATAAAATACCATTGAGATGAAATGGGTTTTTGTTGAGTCTTTGGTGATGGAGATAACAGACATGCTTGTCTAGAAAAAAAAAATAGGGGCTACAAGTTCTGTCAAACAATTATCAGCCATGATTAATTCCAAGATACAGTATATTGTCATAGGATTTTACAGTAAGGATGGCCTACTTGCAGACCTGCAGCCCCTAACCCACCAACCCCCTTTTTTTTATAGCCAGACAAAAACATGGAAAATCACAATCCCCATATGTGTGATGCAATTCCACCTACTTTGCATCATCACTCCACTCACTGCAGTCCACAATCACTGTTCCCCCATATAAGGAGAGCTATTCAGCTATCAAAAGGTTGCCCACCCTATTTTATAGCATGGAATTTCTGCCGGGGACTAAAAATAAATGTGCTTAGTTCTCATCAATTATTTACAATTTTGCAGAAACACATAAACCAGCCTTAATTTTTGAAATTAACCAATTATCACTCCCTGCTTTAGGATCGCTGTATTTAAAATAATATTTCTTTGTTTTTCTCTATTTCTATAAGTATACCATTTGGGATAATGTCTTGTAAGTTTTTTTTAAAGAAATATGAACGCAGACTGAGATAACCTAACATCTCATTAATGCGGAAGAATCACCTTATCTCATTCGTCCTCTGCATCCATATGCTTCTTTGGTATTACATATTACCAAGCCCTTGGAGAAACTGCTCAAGGACTCATAGTAACATAGCTGGTCGGCTGTTCTTCTTCTTTGGGCTTTTTACACTTGTTCTTATTTTAAAGCTCTGCACTCTGCTAAATAATGTATACCTTCAGATCTAAAGATAAGAGCTAGTACTTTAGAAAAGGGAAACAAATACCTTTGATGGATTATTGTCCATATTCCTTCAAACTTCTCCCTCCCCCTCAAAATATACATATTATGCCTGTCCTGCCATTCCCTTCAAAGTTAGTTTCAGCTACTGAAAGAATGGAAAATGGAAGTTAGGAAAGTAGCACTTTGTATTTTTTCAATGAAATGCTGGGAAAGCAGTTGAAAATTTCAGTGGTGCCACTAGAGCCAAACCATCTAATGAAGATTTATACAAGCATCCTCCACTCACTGTAATGGGTTGTGAGAATAACCTTGAGGAATACGAAGAATAGCCGCAACCAACACAATAGTCAGATGAGAAAAATCTCATGTAATTTAAGAAAGGGTCTTGGACATGGACTTCCCTAATTCTCTTGAACATAAAGGCAGGGACAGGATTGGTGCATCCAGACTTGCAAGATTCTGTTACTGTAACCTTACAATAAAAGTAGTATTAGCATTTGTTACTTTGTCTATGAAGGTTCTCAGTCATCCAGGTGGAATTGTCTGTAGCTTGAATCATGTCAACTGGATTTCTATTTTCTCAGTGGAAACGTTTTGCTCCTTATCCAAGGAGCTTCTTCAGTCTGAGCAAAGTTAGTAAGGGAATCCTAAATATGTGGATTTAGTCCTACATATTTAATCCTACATATTTAGGATTCCCTTACTAACTTTGCTCAGACTGAAGAAGCTCCTTGGATAAGGAGCGAAACGTTTCCACTGAGAAAATAGAAATCCAGTTGACATGATTCAAGCTGCAGACATTTGTTACTTTGGTTTCCTGGTCTGAACTATCACCCACCCCCAAAATATTGTTGCTATATATCCATAGCTTACCCTGTTACCTTTATAAGGTAACAGCCGACAGGAAATTTCAGCTGAGAGAAGAATTTGGGCCACTTTCATAAAATAGTTATTTTGTCCTAATATAACATCTTAATTCCTCACAACGCCTATGGGATGCATATTGCACCTTGGCAGTGCCACGGGGGTGGGAGTTATTTATACAAATCTATAATATTGCCATACTTAAAATGGCACTTCATTTACTATGTAGACTTCTTGTCACCATATCTAAGAACCAGATTATTAAGACCTAGAAAAGATACAGAATTGGTACGTAAAATTATTAAGTTCTAGAACAGTTTGTCATATGGGGAGGGTACAATGTTTGGGGCTTTTTGGTGTAGAGAAAAAGGTGAATAGAAGAAAGAAAAAATGCCAAAAAATAGTTTGGGGGGATTTGTTATCTCTTTGTTTTAATACTAGAAGCAGTTCTTCAAATCATATCACATATGGAACTTGCTATCATGGTTAGTTTTCTATAATTAAACTCATACCCACACATTTTGTGACACTTTGTCTGGATTTGAGTTGCTTGGCATATTGCAACACACTTCTTGATATGTCATTGTTCATCTATGCTATTATTTAGTTGCCATATCTAAACAATTCTATCTAGCACTGCACATTTTTAAAATGCTACAATACATTGTTTTTTTTTTTCTTTGCTTTCTGGTAGTGTAGTCAACAGTACATATTCAGCATTCAAACACATTAGTTTCAGAAGAAACACTTGTGGCATTTTCAGAGTGCTTCCTTAAATAGATTGAAGTCAAAAAAATAAATTTCTAACTTAATTACAGCACCAGTGTGGTGAGAATAATAATGCATTTAGACGAAAAAGAGGGCAAGCTGTTCTGAACTTCCCACTTTTATTGAAACCAGAAGTGACACATTGAGGTCCTTCATCTGCAAAAGTTGGAACATATTAATAACACATAAAAATTACAAAGTCATGGCATGACCTTTTCACATGAGAGTTTGAGAAAAGTTAAGTTAAAAATGAGTGAGATACATCCATTATTGCACAAGAAAAGCAGCGCTGACTTTTAGTAGTAATGCCAAGATTTCAAAATAATCTTAAGAGATAATTCCCACCCTGTTGATTTTAGAGTGTAGAAGAGACTATTTGCCAGTCATGTAGTAATAACTTTATAATAAGGGGCGTGGTGGCTCAGCGGGTAAGACGCCAGGCTTGTCGATCAGTAGATCGCAAGTTTGGAGGTTCGAATCCCTAGCCCTGTGTGCAGAGTGAGCTCCCACACTAGCTCAAGCTGTTGCCAACCTAGCAATTCAAAAGCATGCAAATGCAAGTAGATGAATAGGTACCACTTCGGTAGGTAGGTAACAGCGTTCCGTGCATGTCATGCGGCCACATGACCATGGAAGCGTCTTCGGACAACACTGGCTCTTCAGCTAACAAACGGAGATGAGCACCAGCCCCTAGAGTTGGACACGACTACACAAATGTGCGGGGGGAACCTTTACCTTTTTTTTAAATAATAACTTTGGTATGCAGTGGATGTTTTCTCAAATAATTTGATACCATTTCTCATCAGATTGAAGCACTTCTAAATAAAAGCACCCTAAATAAAAGGTTTCCTACGGGGAACTAGATTCAGTAAAAAAAAAAAAAAAAAAGGCAGATTTCTTATAAAAAAGAAAAGCAATCATGCAGTTGTGTTTTATTTATTAGAGCTAAAGCCCAAGAACCTTTTACCCAGTATAACAACAGTGGAATTGACACTAAGTGATATGTTATCTATTATACTAATGAATTCTCTGTACTAATTCCCTTGGCCAATTTCTCAGAGTTGTCTTACAGTTAAACTATAGAAAGCTGTTCTATAATTTTTTTTAAAAAATAGCATCTTTCAGTAGCACAGCATATAAATGTCCTTCTTAAAATAGGTTGTTAAAAAACCACATAATTTCTCAATCATTTTTTCCATGGCCCAGCATATAAGGGCCATGGCTATATTCTCTACTTTTCCAGATGTAAATCTGTTGGAAGGACTGCTTTTGTATATGCCATCCAACAAAGCAGACAGCATAACCTATAGGCACAGTTGAAGGAAAACATAACCTGCAAGGATGATTGATCTGAAAAACATCTCAGATCATATCTATCTATATATCATCTATCTACTGTATCATCTACCTACCTACCTACCTACCTATCTATCATCTATCTATCTATCTATCTATCTATCTATCTATCTATCTATCTATCGTCTTCCTTTAAAAAGTCAAGAACATTGAGGAAAAATAGAGAAAAATTATATTATCCCCAAGATGATTTTTATAAAGCTGTCCCATTTAAACTCTCTGATTTGTAAGTAGGACCACTGAGGACCACTACAAAATCCAGTGATTTTATTTCGTCTTCTATTACTTATTTTAATCCTGCCTTTATATCTATCTGTTCAAATAGAAACTGTCAATTAAAAAAACATTTTGTACATAAACATTAAATAATTCAACATTATTAAAGATTGATAGTATTTTCTGCTGACTGTTGACTGGCTGTACAGAATAAAACAGAATAGGCTTAACTGGACTTTTGAACTAGTACCAGTAAATTGACATTGTGGACTTAATGAAGATACTATTACATAACTGCCTTTCAACATCTGAAAACTTCCTGTTCCTAGAAGATTTTATAGCAGAACCCATTATGTCATGATGACATCCATAATGAGTTCATTCAGAAAATAAGAGGTGATTAGCACAAGAAAAGTTTTTTAAGTTTGTAATCTAAGGCTGCAATCCTACAATAGTTTCACTGAACTTTGGGAGAATAACTATTCTGCAAATGTGTTTTGGTTTATAAAACACATTGTTATATGCTGTACATAGGACTTCTTTACTTGCCACAGTCAAGTAATTTCTGCAATGTTGTTTTTAGGTTTCGCAGATGGACTTACCGTTTTCTCTGGTAATGATGATGTCACCTGAAAAGCACTAGGTGTCTTGTAGAATTTGGTTCATGGCTTTCTGTCAGGGCCACAACTGGGGGGGCAAGTGGGGCATGTGCCCTGGGTGCCACGCTGGGGGGAGGGCACCAAATTTCCTTTGTGTTAGGCCTGCGGTGCGAATCGGGACTTAATATCACACTCGCACAGGTTCCTTGTGGGTGGAGCCCACCGCTCAAGCAGGCAGGAGCGGCTTTCATGCACCTGGCTCCTCCAACAAACTAGCACTCGCCAGAACGGGAGGGTGTGGGCTCACTCACTCTTCTCTCGCGCCCGCTTGGGAAAATGTTACACAGGTTTGTACACATGCCGTAGTACGAGTAGGGGGCATAGCGGAACTTCTCATTTGGGGGGGCATGGAATCCATGGGGGGGTGCAGAATCCATGTTTGTCCCGGGTGACAAAGACCCTAGTTGCGGGCCTGCTTTTTGTCAAAGTATTGGTGCCGATGTTACTTCACAACCAAGCATGTTATAATGATATGACCTATAGTGTGAATTTATGGTGAAGAACACCATGGAATTTTCTCCATTTCCATTTCTAAATAAATCTCACCTGTCTATTTTGGTGAAATGTAGCCCCAGTGAGGTTAGCAAAAATGCCCTCAATTTTAGGCAAGAATATTATTAAGCTTGTAATCATGGAATAATGGTAACTTTAAAATCACCACAGATCCTGACAGGTCTGTTCTTTTTAGCTAAGCGAATGAAAGATGTAGCCCAAGGGCCCCAATAATGTCTTTAAAAGATTCTTAGTTTCTACCCAATCCAGCTCAAATTCTTTCTTTTGGCATATGGCATATCAAACAGAATGTGCTTTGTGATATTTAAGCATGGTGTTCTTCTAGAACACTATTCCACTTTTGATGTGCTTGAGTGTGCCAATGCTATCCTTGAACACAGGTACGGTATTGCTAAATGCTTCTTTTCAGCTTATTCAGCTGAGCTCTGAGGCTGTTGAGGGAAATCCAATCCAGTGGCAGCTTCCTGAGCTAATCATGACCTCAGAGAACTGGGTGACTTGTTTTCACAACATAGATGTCCAGCACACCTTACTGGTCATTGTAGATTACAATTAAGGTATGATCTTTTCTGCAGTATAAATTTTTAATTGTATTTCTGATGGGATTAGTTTAGCATCTACTGTATGAAATCCTGTAAAAAATCATGCTGTGATATAACTGATACAGCAGAACCAGTATCCAATTTCATTCATAAAGTTTTGGCATTTACTTCTGGTATGAGATTAATCAATTGATTGAACAGTCATAAACCATACTGCTAGTCTCATTACAACTTTTATGCTACAGATTTTATAAGTTACCTACCCACGTTTCACTAATAGCATGCACTCTACTCCTTTATTGTTTATCTTCAGAGGCTCACAGAATAGGTCCAAATTATTGCATTTTCTGTAGGTTTTTCTTTATATCTACCTGGAACTGGTGTGTGTGAATCTCTGCCATAATGGTAGCACAGTTAATTTTCATATGTTGCTCTTTGATTGGTATTGTAAACATGTTCACATTTACTTTTACTCCTGACTGAAACTTTATAGTATCTTTAGCAGCAGCTTCCATGGGATAGCAATTTCAAATGCTCTCTTAAATGTTAAATCTGCCTTTGTTGGTAGTCATTTTAATGATGTCTTTCAAAATTCCATGTACTAGCCAATCTGCATCATTCAGCCTTTTTGCTCAATTTTCAACAGTCAATCATTTTAAAGTTCAGCTGCCTAAACTACAACAAACCTCCCTCTTTTTACATTTATTTACCTGAAAAACTCCAAAACTGATAATGGTTTTGGTGCCAGATGTTCCTGCATTAATTTTAACAGCTGTACAAAGCTGAATTACAAGGATTTTTAGTTCCTGAAGAACTGACTCAAGTGAGTATGTAAAAATTATAGTATATAGTGTATAGGCAGCCCAAGATAATCAACAGTTCAGTTCATTTTCACAAGGAGGATTGCTGGTTTGAAAGTATTTTCATTTGAAAATTATGTCTTGTATCAGTATGTGACTCCCTGAAAGAGAAGACATCAAGAGAAATTATTTATTAAATTTCAAAGATCCCAAGGATGTGGAAGTACTTTTAGAGACATTTTTATAGAATCATAAGAGCTGGAATTCCATTTTTCTATTTAGTGCAGGATCCCCTAGAGTGCAGTATATCTGATAGATGATCAGGCTCTATCTGAAGATCTCCAATGAACAACTCACCACTTATATGGCAGCTTTTTCCACTGTCTGATAGCTTGTACAGTCAGGAAATTCCTAATCCCACTTTATTGTCATTTTAGTCCATTGATTCTGCTCTTTCGGGAAACAGAGAATAGTGCACTCCACCTGAAGGTAATAACCCTTCAGATATTTGAAGACTGCTAGCATATATCCTTTCTGAAGTATTTTCTGAAGGCTAAATGTACCCAGATCATTTAATTGTTTCTCACAGTGTTTGGTTTCCCTCACCATGTTGCTAATTCCCTTCTGAAATCATTCCCCTGCTGACTCTTGTTGAACTTTGGTCTACAAGGACTCCCAGATTCCTTTCACATGTACTACTGCCAAACTAGTTTTCCTCATCCTATATTTGTGCCTTTCATTTTCCCTATCCAGATATAGAATTTTGCATTTATCCCTGTTAAATTCCATCCTATTCATGGAATTCATTTCAGCCTGCTGCTTGAGTCTAGATTGTTTTGAATATCTCTCTGAAGTATTAGCCACCATCCCAGGCTTGCATCATCCGCAGGTTTGATAAGTGTTTCTTCAACATCCTCATCTAAGTCATTGATAGAAATACTGAATAGCAAAGGGCATGGGGCAGACCCCTGTGGCACTACAATTGATACTTCCCTCCAAGCTGGTGTGGTTATTCTGACAGTTCCACTGAGTATTCAGACCTAGCTTTACCCTGGAAGCTATAGCTCAAGGTAAAAAGGATGGAGTTCTTATTACCAGAATTCATTAGTCTCAGTGTGTTTGTGCTATTGATATTATGGACAATATACCTTTACTGCTCTTGATTAATGACAATTCCTTTTTGAAGTTTGCACTTTTTTTCCCGTTGCAGATTACTCACAGAATTAGCAAACTGTATGTACCTGCTAAAACTTGGATTTCTTTTGTGGGAAGTCAAAGTAATGTCCCTCAGTCCCAATATGTATTCATGTGCTGTGTTAGAATACTTCTCAGCAGGTCATGTATTGTTCTCCCTACTCAGATGCTATATATTTTCCTGTATTTTGCATTATCATTTGTTAAATGCACTCCAACATGTAATTTATCTTAGTCAGCAGATTTAAGACCTTTATGCCACCCAGCATGTCTAGGGATTTCAGAAATAAATCACTGCTGCTAGGCTTGTGCCTTATGCCACAAATGGTTTTTAGAGGGGAACCCAAAACAGTGATGGTCTATAATACACTGGATATCATAGTAATGAAATGTATTCCACCTGTTCTCCTGGGTGTGAGGACACAGGCCTGACTCCATTTAACTTTACATTTGCTAATTTTTTATTTTTTATAGACACAACTATTTTATTGACCAGAAAGTTATTATGGTCTCAGTGAAAGCTTTATTTCATTCTTTTATTTGAGATCAATTTTACAAGCAGGTATGATAAAAGCTGCAGAGAATTATTGTAGCATTATCAAGCAGAGAAAAATGCATCTGTATGAAGCATTAATTGGGTAAATATATAATCCATTATGCTGAAATACATATGGGAAAGAACAGGACACTGCCTCTGCATATATGTTTATAATTACTTATGCACAGGGGCTGTACACAAATACATATCCACTAATAAATGTTTCTTGCTGAGGTCTACCTGCCAAAAGCCACCCCCATCCCACTTATTACACCAAGATGGTCTTCAAAGATGTGTATCTGTGAAAAGTCAACTGTGATTTCTATGGAAATACCCAGTATGTGGTGTACATCTCTGCCTCTAATTATGATTTCTCTGGTTGTAAATAGTCCATTGTCTAACAAATACAGCAGACAGTTTACAAAACCCAGAAATTCTCCTTCTACACCAAAATCAGACAGATGGCATCTTTTTTCCCCCTCCAGAACCTGGTTGAATAGCACAGTGCTTAACTTCTTAAGACTGTGCCCTTTTCTACTCTTAGCAGTGGTGAACATTAACTGTAAATCATCACCTCACAACACATTAACATTGTTCTGTAACAAGTTTTCAACATGGTTCAGGAACTCATCAGCTTTTAAATCACTCCTATGTCTCTGAACAGAAAAGGGTGGTTGGTTCACAACTGAAATTAAATGCAGCTTCTGCCCAGACATGCCTGGACATATCATCCCACCCCCATGACTGACTTCAGCATGTATCCAGAATCATGACTCTGATGTATCTAGACAACTGGCCAAAGGATTATCATTGCTTTCTGCTGGGTTGGAGGGTATGTGTATGAGTATTTGTGTTGCCAGTTAAACCTTGTCAGACTAAACCTTGCATCCTTAATCTTCATGGCTTGCTGGAGGAGAAATAAAACTTTATTAAGGGTGTGCTTAAAAATGTTTATGTATATGTGTGTATATGTGTTATCAGTTAAACTTTGTCAAACTGAAGTAGCTGACTTTACTAGCTGACACATGATTGACTTCAGCACATGTCCCAGAATATTACATGTCTGGACTGTAGCCAATCCCCCCTTCAGTTGCAGACTTTACACAGGAGTACCATTGCTTGCTGTTGGGTTGGAGGGTATGTTTGTATGTATTTGTGTTACCAGTTAAACTTTGTCAAACTAAAGTATGTTGCTGTCTTAATCTTGCTGGAGGGCAAATAAAACTTTGACTTTCTTTCTTACAAAAGTGCACAAAAAAGTTTGCTTCAAAATGTTTATACGTATGTGTGTATTTGTATTATCAATTAAACTTTGCAAACACATGTGTGTGTGTGCATGTTTTCCAGCTAAAATTTACCAAACTATGTCTCTTTAACTTTTAGAACAGGTAAAGTAGACTGTGGTTTAAAAAGTTCTATTTTCCTGAATCCAAGGGAATGATTTTAAAAACTCCACAATAATAAAACCTTATTTTGGGGGGCTTACAAAAGCTTATATTTTTTTTCTTGTACTTAAGATGCTGATGTTAAAACTCCACAAAAATTAAAATGTCTTTTTATTTATTTCCTAATTCAAAAAATAGGGTTTGCTTCCAAACTAGAGTGAAAACTAGGATTCTGTAAATTATTCATTTAGTTATTTTTTTATTTGAATCCATACAGGATTGGGGCTAAGGTTATCATTCACTCTAGGGTTCACTAGCAGCATTTTTTTCTTCTTGATGGGGTTACCTAAACATGTCATATCTGGCAGAGGTCATGATCTGGTAATACCAGCATCAAGTGGGTTTTCTTTGTTTACTGTGATGATGTCACTGATTAAACAGATAAGGTCCCATTAAAATTACTATATTCTATAACTCCTTTTGGAGAAAGTTCTCCCATGGAACTTTTTCAGAAAAGGAAGTAGGACAGCTATGATAACTACATAACAATGAAGTTATATGTAATAAATAACAGAAAAATCCATCTTCTCCTACAATTTTCTTCTTCCTTCCTCTCTACCACTATTACTACTATTATCTTTCTGGCCATACCATATAAAAATAAAACATTTAAAAACTATTCAAAAGAATTCCAAAGCATCCTGAGAATGCTGTAGAAAAAAACATGTGTTTCCTTCTCAATAAATATTCTTTGAATTTAGAAGACAAATTCCAGCATGGTTTTAACATGTTCTCAATATGTGTCAGAGATGGGCAACTTTTAAAGTGTGCTCAGGGGTCACGCTTAACATTTTTGAGAGCCATAAAGGTAGGGTGGTGGTGGGCAGGACCAAGATTGTATAGTTTTTTCTTAGGTACATATGGGGGCTTTCTTGCCTCAAAGGGTGATTTAAGAGCTTAATACCACAACTGTTGAATATATCCCACCTTAAGGGGGTAAGAGGAGTTGTTCAGTGGGGAATTTAAAACTGTTTGGTTCAGTTGTTTAGCTGACATTTTTCTTATTAAACTGCTGATATATAGTGTATATACTGTGTGTATATGTGTGTATATATAAAAAGTAAAGGTAAAGGTTTTCCCCTGCACAGTTGTGTCTGACTCTAGGGGGCAGTGCTCATCTCCGTTTCTTAGCCGAAGAGCCAGCGCTGTCCAAAGACGCTTCCACAGTCATGTGGCCGGCATGACGCATGTGGAATGCTGTTACCATCCCACGGAAGTGGTACCTATTTATCTACTTGCATTTGCATGCTTTCAAATTGCTAGGTTGGCAAGAGCTGGGGCGAGTGTGGGAGCTCACTCTGTCACATGGCGCTCAGGTCTCGAACCGATGTGTGTGTGTGTGTGTGTATATACAGTATGTGTGTGTGTGTGTGTATGTATATATATATATACACACATACATACATACATACACACACACACAGAGAGAGAGAGAGAGAGAGAGAGAGAGAGAGAGAACATGCAGAATCATCATTAGCAGCAGGAATCAGAAATGTTCTCACACAGCTAACCCTTTTTTTTAATTTGAAAGCAATTAGAGTGGGATGCAGAGGGACTGTTGCAATAGAGCAACTCATGTCACATTTACTAGGGTACAATAGGATTGCTTTGATTTCTGAACCAAATCTAATTCTACAGAGTATTTAGCTTCAAATAAGTGCAGACTATAAAAAGAATTGGATCAAATTCTTGGGTTTTGCACTGTTACCACAGCAATATAAGGTGAAATAGTATCAATTTGCTTTATTAAAAAAATGAAATCAATCCAAATAAAATTATATGCAGGATTTCTATATGCTTATATGGCAGGGATGCTTTTGCAAAGCTGTTTCAATATATCTTTTATTTTATCCCCTTATGCACAATATCAGGAGCTGGTGTAGAAAACATCTACTGAAATGGAGAAATATTCTTGCCAATGTATCTGTACCTTTTTCTCCCACCACCTGGACCTTGTTTGTATAGTTAACTTATGAAAACTTTGTCTGAGTTACAGACACAATACTTTGTTATAGAGAGTCCTAAACGTAGTTTTATGGTGATTAACTCAATGTTCAATAATGCTGAGCTAACAGCATCTCTTAATGATAATATTGCAGGGATATTGAAATTTTGTACACATGTTAACCTCAGCACAGTTGCCCAGGAACAAGATTTTAGAAAAAGGAAAAGCATCATTGCATCATCTCATGTTGGCATCATATCTGAAAAGTCCTTGTGCGTCCCACTGAATGAAGGGTCTCAGATATATTTTCCCAAATGTCCATTTGGCCCTAATCCACCTTACATTTCACAAAGCCCTAAAGACAAAACTGTTCAAGGATACTTTTAACCTTAGGCAATTATGGATAATCTTCTTTGATATTATTAGCTATTATTTTACAACACTGCTTTTTTCATAGTGTTGATGTTTCTTGCTTTGTTTTACTCTTGTCATAGTTGGTATGATTTGGGTGATTTACAATAACTGTAAAACAAACAATCAAGTAAAGCCTGTGTAAAGGGCAATAGTCCATAGTTTTCACAAGCCTTATGAAGATATGAAACTGTAAGGATGAAGGGTGTATATGCAGGTGTGTATTTCAGTCCTGACACATCTACCCAAGAATCTTACATTGTCCAGGAGAGTCTGAAAAGAGACTTCATCCATGTTTTACTACCAGTAGTTACAGGACTTCTTGTAAAGCAGAATAGTTACACCATTTCTTCCTGGTCAACATGGGACAGTTAGGATGGATAGAGGAGAGCAAGCACATTTATTTCTTGTCATTTCTGTGTTTACAATTCAAAATGTTTGCACTGGCTTACTCTTTTCAGAATGTTGACATTATATTAAACTGATCAAAGACTGAAGAACAAACAGAACAGAAGTTCTAAAAAAGGAGCATCTCTTCTAGAATTTTGAAGATGTTAATGTAAAAAGCAACATAAAGCCAATTTTATTTTGAAAGCAATTTGAAAGCTTAGCTTCTTGCATGTCACAGATGAAAATTGAGACTTTTTTTTCTCTAGTATACCTGATTTCACTTTATAAATTGCTGCAAAAGGGAAAATTCCCCTCCCGTTTTATTATAGATTGCAGAAGTCTCTTTTCAATCTGATTGTCTTACGTTACATTCATTTTTCTAAAATGGCCTATCTGGTAATTGGTTTGTGAAGCAGAATCTTGCACATAGATTAGAACAGGCAAAGTGTTGGGGAGGCGGTGGTTGGCATAGCTGCAGATATCTTGGATCCTCCCTAATTATGTGGATATAAACCATTGTGGGTTTGGGCCTGGATACATGTCAGAACTGGCATTGTTGATCATGAAGAATAACTTCTATTGGGAGCTCTGCACCGGCTGCCCCACTCCCCACTTTGTGTGCGTGAGTGTGTTTGTGCACACCTTCAGGACGGCCTTGAGTCCTGGAATTGCCTGCAGAAGTCCCTGAAGTTTTCTTGATAACGTTTTCAGAAGTGGTTTGCCGTTACTTTCTTTCTAGGGCTGACAGTGAGCAAGTGTCCCAAAGTCACCCAGCTGGCTTGATGCCTGAGGCAGGGCAACTATCAGCTCCCCTAGTCTACTAGTTTCTAGACTGATGCCTACGCCAAACTGGGCTCATGCCCATTAAATTATCCAGTCATTTTAAATTAACAAATTAATAAACCATTTATTGGCCTATAAAGAGTTCAGGACCAGAATATATATTGAAATACGGATTTCCATATAGGGCTACAAAGATTTTATACCTGGTTATAATGTTCTATTGACCACACCATGGCTTGCTGATATTCACTCAGCTGTGCTGCAGAGGTGGGTGTTCTTTTTTAGTGATTATTCCTTGTGGAATAAACTCCCAGTAGAGACTAGATGGGCCATGCTGTAGAATGTTCTTGCTTAGACATTGAAAACATTGATCAGCCCAGGACTTTCTTGGATCTACTGGTGGCCATACCTAATTACCATACATGTATCCTTTACAATTTCTTTTTATCTGTTTTTATTGTTTCTATAGTTTTTTAACCCTATATTTTATAGCACTTATTTTAATTCTTATTGTGAACAATGTTGATTCTTTAAAATGAAAAGTACTGTTAAAATGCTGTAAATAAATAAAATATAACACCTTCCTTTCCATTGACCACAGTTTGATTTAACTTACTCCTACTGGTCACACAGTAATTGCTACTAAAATACGTTTGTAATATCTGATGTCTGGAAGGCTAGTTAGGAAGGGGAAAGAAATAATGTGCTGACACTTTGCATCCTGGTGTGCTTTTTTTTATATGTTCATTGAGATAAAGAGAGATGGCTTCTGCTGAAAGGGGGAGGTAATTTCTAAAACCCCAGGAGAAGAAAAATGAAAAATTATACTGTACTTGAGTGCCAAATAAGAAATATTGGTATATCCAATATATCTGAAAAACAATCCAGAAGTGGAAAAGTTTTCCCACTGATTTTTCCAAGAAGGATCACAAATGGGGTATTGATGGAGCATATGTGAATGGAATATGCATTTTCCTGAAATAATCTGTACACCAGAAGCAAAACAGACTGCATAGGCTAAATAAGAAAATACCAGCATTTTCTTTTTCTTGTAACTCAGAGAGAAAAAATATCAGTAGTGTGGTGATATTAAAAAGGAATCACCACAATCCAACTAGAATTTTGATATAGAAAAAAGATGCTAGCAATTACAATAATTAACAATAGTTAATAAAGCAGTGCACATGAATAATGAATAAAAAGTAGAGCTTTTTTCTGAGTTGTTATACTCAGCAAGTCACATTTTAAAAAGAATATTTGAAAGCAAGGCACTCTTTACAATGCTATTCTAGCATTCAGATGAAAAGATCAATAGAGATTTGCCACTGAGTATTCAAAAATAGTCTGTAAGAATAAAAAGACACCTGAAAAGGTAAAAATTTAGCAGAAGGGAGGTTAACGCCTCTTTCTTTCTGTTCTCTCTCTGGTTTTATTTCACTACTCAAATGAAAACTGCTGGAAGGCTTCAGTTTCTCTTTTTCATGTCTACAATGAACTCTGTCAATAATAGCTAATGGATCACTGTGTTCTTTTGTATTAGCAGCATAGGAATATGTGAATAGGAAGCAGTGTTGCTCATGCAGGGAATCATCCTGTGAAGTGAAGAGTACTTCCTGAAAGTGACTGAGATCCATCAGCACCCCTGCAGCAGAACAAATAAGGAACTAAACAGCATGATACAGTAGATAGTATATAAGACTTTCTATCAACCATAAGGCTTTTGTAAAGGGTAAAATACACATTGTTTTAATGTTAGGCTTCTGAATTAGGATTGTATTGTGATTATATATAATATAAGCTGTAATAAGATTCAATTAATAAATTGCTAGCTTAAGCCCATAGTAGGATACTGCATTTTAAAAGAGTCAGTAAATTAAATATTGTGCCTTGTCATTCCAGCCTTAGGACATGTAGATTTGAGTAGATTGCTGGCTAGCCAGTGTTTCCTGCCCATGCACTAATTTTCAATGTAGGCTACATCTTTTGGTAGGTGATGTCTCCAGTCAAGGCATTTGAACTGCTGGCTTTAGAAAACAATACCTCTTTAATGGCTGTAGACATGAATAATTAAACATGGTCCATTTGTGACAAATACTGGATCACAAAAAGGATCTCATTATTTGAATTTGATACATAGGCACATTTCTGTGAGGAACATTTCATGAAAAAATGTATATGCAGTTCTTTCACATGATGAGATTGATCACCCGTTCCTAGTAGGTATGCACAGGTAATTTAAGGAGTTTGCATACAGCTACCTGTGTGGAAGTGTTATTCATATTTTTTAATCCTATAACACTCCAGAATTTCAATTTGAGAGTTCAAAAGAGAGTTATTTTAAGGAATGCATTAGGAATAATTCTGCATGGTAGAGAATTATTCATGTTCTTATAAGAATGTTAAATAAAGGTGTGCACTTAAAATGCTAAACATATTTTTATGAACAAAAGCAAGGTATTATAGAGCTCTTTCTTTAAAGAAAGCATGCTTATCAGGAGACCTACAGGACTGAGTGGCATTTTTGACACTGTTGCTATTTTTCTTAATTTGGATTAGCTTGCAACTTCATTAAACAAATTTCTTGCAAAACATCTCAGTTTTATATATTTATGTTTATATCACCTTTCTTGGTACATCTTGTATACCAAATGTTTTTAAATGCTAAAGATAGGCAAATCTGCAACAGCTGTTTCCTGAGCAACTTCTATGGATACATCCAATATCTGGAATTGACAGCACCATCACACCTATTAATTAAGTATGTGATACAGTCTGGACTAAGTGTTCCTAATGCTTTATATTCTAGAAGCAATTACAAAAGCAGTTTGAGAAAGGTACTGAAATGAAGTAACATGTGCTTCTTTCTGTGAAACTATATGAGGGTCATCACTTTTTATATGTGATTAATATGTTATTTTAATAAGAACCAATTTTATTTATTTTATTTTATTTTATTTTATTTTATTTTATTTTATTTTATTTTATTTTATTTTATTTTATTTTATTTTATTTTATTTTATTTTATTTTATTTTATTTTATTTTATTTTATTTATCCCCGCCCATCTCCCTGAATAGGGGACTCTGGACAGTTTACAAAATATCAAAATTTAAAATCTATACAAAAATTACTATAAAACAATAAATAGAGGGAATAAATAAGATCCAGAGATGGTTAGGAGCCACAATCCAGATCAAGGCACTATGGGGCCAGCCACCTCCCAAGAGGCACTACCCCCTCCGTCGTCCCAGGCAAGGCGGCAGAGCCAGGTCTTAAGAGACTTCCGGAAGGTCAGGAGTGAGTGGGCCAGCCTCACCTCCGGGGGTAAGATGTTCGATAATGCGGGCGCTATCGCAGAGAAGGCACACCTCCTGGACCCCGCTAGGTGAAATTCTCTTGTTGAAGGGGTCCGAAGCACGCCCTCTCTGCATGAACGGGTGGGGCGGGTCGATGTTATTGGGATGAGACGGTCCCTCAGATACCCTGGCCCCATGCCATGTAGGGCTTTAAAGGTGATCACCAACACCTTGAATTGGACCCGGAAGCAAACTGGAACCCAATGCAGCTCGCGCAGCAGAGGTGTCACATGTGCTGATCTTATAGCACCCATAACTGCCCGCGCTGCTGCATTCTGAACCAGATGAAGCTTCCGGATACTCTTCAAGGGTAGCCCCATATAGAGTGCATTACAATAATCTATATGGGAGATCACAAGAGTGTGAGTGACTGTTCGGAGGGCATCCCGATCCAGGAAAGGGCGTAGCTGGCGCACAACTCGAAGCTGTGCAAAGGCCCTCCTGGCCACGACTGCCACCTGCTCTTTGAGCAGGAGTCCTAAGTCCAGGAGGACCCCCAGATTCCGCACTGGATCTGAGTGGGGTAGTGCTACCCCATCCAGAAGCAAAGATGATAACTTCCCGGATACAGGGGGGCCATCAATCCATAGCCACTCCAACTTACCAGGGTTCAGCTGAAGCCTGTTGTTCCCCATCCAGACCCCCACAGCCTCCAGGCACTGAGATAAGGCATCGACCGCATCACTTACTTCACCCAGGATGGAGATATATAACTGAGTATCATCAGCATATTGGTGATACCTCATCCCATGGTGACGGATGATCTCACCCAGCGGCTTCATGTAGATGTTGAACAGGAGAGGAGAGAGAACCGACCCCTGCGGCACCCCACAAATCAGGGGTCGCGGGTCGGCTCTCTCCTCCCCTATCAGCACCAACTGGGAACAGCCTCAGAGGAAGGAGGTGAACCAGCGTAAAACCATGCCGCCCACCCCCAACTCCCTGAGCCGCCCCAAGAGTATACCGTGGTCGACGGTATCAAAAGCTGATGAGAGATCTAAGAGAGCCAGGGTGGACGCATTCCCTCCATCCCGCTCTTGCCAGAGATCATCCGTAAGTGAGACCAATGCGGTCTCCGTCCCATATCCCGGCCTGAAACCTGACTGAAAGGGGTCCAGATAATCTGTTTCCTCCAGGATCCTCTGGAGTTGCAATGCCACCACCTTCTCAACCACCTTTCCCAAAAAGGGAAGGTGGGAGACCGGACGAAAGTTGCCCAAGATGGTGGGGTCCAGGGATGGTTTCTTGAGGAGCGGGTGCACCAGCGCCTCCTTAAAGACAGCCGGGAACACCCCCTCACTCAAGGATGTATTAATCATCGCCTGGACCCAGCCACATGTCACCTCCCTAGCTGACTTAACCATCCAGGAGGGACACGGGTCAATCTTAGAAGAGATGTATTGTTGTAAAAGTTGGTTGTATTTTTTCCGTTGAATTGCATCTCCTTGCTGCTAGTGTTAGCCCAGTATCTTAACATAGGGGTGGGAAATTACAGGCTGAAACCCACAGGACAGGCATGCTTTGGATGCCAACAGCTGAGAGTCAGCTGGTGGGGCCCAGAAGGAAGGCCTTTTCTGCTTTGGCACTTGCCCTGTGGAACATCATTCCACCTGAGATTAGGTTAGCCTGACCCTGCTGGCCTTTCACAAGACCATAAAAATTTGGTTTTGTGCCTGAGCCTGGGAGTGTGATAAAGCCCATTTCTTGTTGACATGTAATTCTGAAGCTCAGCTGCTATGTTTTTTGATATTATGTATATATTATAAGGACTCACGAACCCACTTAATAACTCCTCATTTGATAAAATATCCAGGAAATTCTGATCCCTTTTATGTCCTTTTTATGCAAAGCCAAAAGATGCTAGGGAGAAATACCCCTGGAAAATCTAAGGCGGGTCCTGTCTCAGCTTCTTGGTTGCCTGCCCAAGGTCCTCCACACTGTAAGATCATTTCTCCCCCTGGAATGCACCCCCCCCCCGTTCCTCTCCTGCGATCTCCATAGCACCATCTGATTGTAAAATAAGGACATGATTTATAGTGGAGAAGTAGCAGTTGGAGCAGTTCTTCACCAACCGATTGCAATGCCAATTTATGTTGTCTCTTAGCTAGGTTGATATCTTCATCCTCTTGGCCTTCAACATTAACACCTAAGCAAGAACAATATGAAGGGAATTGTCTCCCCTTCATCACCAATGCATATGCTAGCAACATCTCCAACATATAATCGGTTTGGTCAGCTTGATCCAAAGAAAGCTGTTTTCTATGTATCTTAGGGTTTCTTCATAAGGTTGGGATCCTTTCAATTAGAATTCTCATTCTATAAACACACACACAGAGATAAATAAACAAACACATGCACACCATTAAAGCTAAGCCCATCATGTGATGGGTCAGGGTATGTGGCAAAAATGTTCTGTTTTGCTCCCTTTAAATACTTGATACTGGACTGAATTAGTGGCTGAATTAGTCTATTATTTCTCACATCAGAAAGGAAATATTTTTAAAACTCAGATGCTCAGGATAATGTTCAAGAGAAGAAAGCAATGAAAACAACTACAGAAGTAAATTTAAAAAATAAATTTATAATTTTATTTGCTGTTCAGTAAATTGTTCAGTCTTGTGTACTGTAAGAATCCCTGAAAAATCAACCAGATTACTTTTAGTTATAGCTGTTTCTTTTTTTTTTAATTAAATTTTATTAAGTTTTACAATACATAATAAAAGTTAGAATAGAAAAAAGAAATAGAAGCAGAAATACAAATTAAGAAAAAGAAAAAGAAAAAGTGAAGTCAAGAAATAATAAGCAAAGAAAATATAGAAAATAGATGTCCTCCAATCTATCTTTGAACTTAAAGTACAATAATTGATTTTAAATGTTAGTCCTTCATACAGTATACAGGAATTTTTCTTTGTCATATGTCTTTTGATTTCTTTAATCCAATCTTCTAATCTTCATATAGGTTTCACCTTTCTTACTGTCTCCCAATAATCCATCTTTGGCTTCCACTCCTTGAAGTAGTAGTTAAATGTTGAATGTTCATTACTACATATTTATATATTCAATAAAGTCCAATTAGTATAACAAATAAAAGCCTTATTTACTTCTTTTTTTTTTTAAATATTTTATTGGGTTTTGAATATACATAGTTAAAAGTTGGAAACGGAAAGAGAAACAGAAATACAAATCAAAGAAAGAAGAAAAAAAGGTGTAGTAAAGCAAAGAAAAAAAAGAAAAAAGATGAAACATAGAAAGTAGTCAGCTTCCGATTAATCTCTGGTCACAATACTTTACAAAATTTGTCATACATGCTAGGTCTATACATGACATTAAAAAAACATTTCTTGTCTAATATATCAGTTTATATATGATTTAATCTTCAAATCCTCATATAGACTTTGCCCCTCCAGTATTTTCCAAATAGTCCATTATTAGTTTCTACTCTTAAAAAAATAATAGTTTAAATTTTCTTTTAATAAACATATCAATCTCTCATTTTCTGTCAATCCATCAATTCTAATAATAAAAAGTCCTTATAAATCAACCATTTATCTCTATTCCTTACTTCTATTCTATTCTATAAAATGCATCTTACATACTAAATCTGTAAATCACATTAAAAAACATTTCTTATCTAATATATCAATTTATATATAATTTAATCTTCAAATCCTCTTATAAGCTCTGCCCCTCCAACATTTTCCAAATAGTCCATTAATAGTTTCTAATCTTTAAAAGAGTAATAATTGAATTTTCTTTTAATAAACGTGTCAATTTATCCTTTTCTGCCAATCCATCAATTTTAACAATAAAAAGTCCTTATAGGTCAGCCATTTATCTCTATCCTTTACTTCTATTCTATTCTATGAAATGCTTCTTACGTTCTCCTGGTGCCTCCCTCATGTCTGTCTTATATTTCTCTAAAAATGTTTTAACTTTTAAAGTAAAAATTATCCTTAACTTTTGTTCTTTAAACACTTTCTGTTCTCTAAAAATTTTATCTATTTCCAAATCTAGGTCTTGTTCTTTTATCTCCAAGGGTTTATCTAATATAGAAACAGTCCTTTCTCCTACATCTTCATTCAACTGTTCTGGAACTTGTCTCCGTCTCAAAATGCACTCCTTCTCTCTCATTTCTTTATTAAATGATGTCATCACTTCCAGAAGTTTTCTCATCTCTGACTGAAGAGGCTCCACCGACGCTCCAGGTGTTAATGCCATGATTGTCATAATGTAGATAGTTTCCCTGTAAGAGAGAAAAGGCAAGAAGGAAAAAAAGGAAAAAAAAAAAAAAAAAAAGGAGAGGAGAGGAGAGGGGGAAGACAAAGACAAAGAACCTCTCTTCTTCTCCCCCTTTAATAATAGGAGAATAAAAAAACTTTTAAAAATAAAAATAGTCCTTTAAATGTAATTATCAGAATAGCAAAAAATCTAGTCCATTAAAATTGTATGTCCAAGCGTAAGAGCAAGTAAATAAAAGATAAAAAAAGAACAGAGAGGTTTTATTGTAGTCAAAATAATAACAAAAAAGATAAACAATCCCAAGGTTTCTCACGGCAGCTTATATCCACACAGTCCAACCATGAATAAGTCGTCTAATTTATATACAGAAGGAGTCCAAGGCATTCATAAAAATTCTATAAAGTGACTTATATAATTCAAAAAATATTCAAACACTTATGGAGAAAAGCAAAAAGAGTTCTTTCATAATAAAAATCCCAAACAGGTAGAAGAAAGAATATCAAATCAGTAATTCATTTATCCATAAAAACTTTAAATCCAGACAAATTAGTCCCCAAAGGAAAAAAAAATACTTATAATTGCAATAAGGATGAAAGCAAACCAAGAGTAGAAATATTTAGAATCAAAAGAGAAAGTCACTCAGCTCACTCCAGGCAGAGTCAATTATCTTTCCAAACCCACCGTTCAAACACTCCTCTGACAAGAAAGAAAAATAAAACACCAGCATCTATAAATCACAGTCCAGAAATAAATCCTAGTGCTTAATAAATCCAGTAATATTAAAAAAAAAAGTGCAACTAAAAGGCTGGATGAGGAGCTACTTAACTTATTTAGTTTCATGGTTTCTGCAGAGCTTTCATGTTAGTTCCAGTCGTCTGTTACCACTCAAATCTCTCTTCCCCTGTAGTGGGTATACAGGGGTCAGGATAGAGCAGCAGTTTCGACGACCCTTGTGATAAATCTTCTGCCCACCCTCTCTTCGAGGGTGATTTTTCAGCGATTTTCTCGCCGCAGACAGAAAACCGCGGAGCTATCAGCTCTTCGCTCCACTCAGTCCAGCACCCGGAAGCGAAAGTCTTCAAGCCTTATTTACTTCTAATAAACTACAATATATTCTATTCATATTATGACTCATAATCTAACATATTATGTAACTTAATACATAATTTAGCAATTCTTATAATGTTCATACATATATGTTTCTATAATTTAATTCTAATATATATATATCTCCATAAAAAAGGAATTCTTATATCTCAATTATCCATCTATAATTTCCATTCCTTGTAGTAGTGTCCATTTAAACTAAATGCATAATCTATCATATCACTTAACCTAATACCTAATATATCAATTCTTATAATATTCATACAATACATATTGATATATATCATCCTGTAGTAACCATCATTCTAATTCCATCTCATCTCATCATATCATTATCTTCTCATAAATATATCTCTAAGGAAAACAATATTCTATAATATCAACTTATATTTGTATTTAGCGTCTTACATTTAGAATATCACTTTTTATATATCCATACAATTTCTCATAACAATTCAAGTCCATATTTTCATTAGCCTTTATATCCATACAGTTTCTCATATCTTCTGTTTAGGTTATACCAAAATCACAAAACACTATGGCAAATTCACAATATACAGCCTGCTCTTTTCTATATCTCATATAGAATATCAGAGCAACCTTCTCTCCCTTTCCACGTATTTCACAACATCCATCCAACTGTACACCCATATTTTCACTCTGTCTCCACTGCCACAACATATCTATACCAAGATTATAGTGTATAGCCTTCAGAATGTTCTTCTGAACTAATATACTCAAAATTCCCTCCTCCTGTTTCTCCTGCACTTCAAAAGCATTTTTCTTTTGTGTTTCCGTTTCCGTTCTCTGCTCTTTCTCTCTGTTTTGCAGAGTTACGAACAGCAATTCCAACGATCTTTGAATATTTGAAAGAGCCTCAGTAATCTCTCTTCTGAAATCCTGAGGTACTAATTGGAAAGCCATTTTTCCTGTGTCCTTCAAATTAAAATAACAACCCTTCTAGTCAAAACAATAGTCATGTAATCTATCCATGGAATACTACCAGCAGGATCTATTAAGCAAAACGTTGTTTTTCTTTTTTTTTTTAAAGTTAAAAGAAAAAAGAGAGTTCCAATAATCCAAAATACAGGAGAGAATAATATTTTAAACAGTTTATAGAAGGAGAAATAAAAAATATATTCCAAGTGAAACAGAATCCAACCAGGGAGAATGTAGAAAAAGAAGAAAAGAAAAAAACATGTTACCCTGTGTTTTTATTCTTCAAACTACGAGCTTTCGTTCTTCAAGCTGCAAGCTGCTTAATCCAAACAAAGAGTTTCTCAAAAAATGAATAGTCATTTAGTTTATCAAGCGAAGAATTACAAACAGAGTCTCTTAAATCCCTCTAATACAAAAGAAAAGTAAAAAAAAAAATGCAGACGTTTCATTATGTTACAAATATAGAGTCCATCAAGCTTCCACCAGAATCAGTCAAAACAAAGAAAGCACAAAACCAGCCAACATTTTAAAACTAAGTCCAAAAAATAGATCTTAGATATCAAAAAAGTTTCTAATCTAAAAAAAATAATTTCCTAAAGTGATCTAAAAGCGGCTGTACGCTCTTGTGTCTCTTCAAAGAGACTTGTTTTCCCTGCGAGAGCAAGATATCTTCTCGGCCATTTCCCTTGCACTTACCTTGTTTTCTCCGTGGTGGAAACTACTGAGAAAAAACAAGGGTAGGCAATTCCAATGGCCCCCCGAGTAATCTTCTGGTCTCCCCTTCTTCAGGGGAAAAAAACTTCAGTGGTCCACAACTTCTGCAATCCACTGCAAGCAAGGAAAATTCAGCCAGTTCCCAGCACGCTGAGAAATTCGACTGGTCGAGCTGGCAGCCAAGCCTGGAGTATGAAGGAAGGCTATTTCTTATGGTGATTAGCATTTAGTGGCTATGGTGGTTGAAGGTAGGGAGAAGGAGTCACAACAGCCAGGTCTGTTTGGATCTTGTAAGCTTACCAGCATGTTTCCTTGAAACATTAAGATATTACAATAAGAAAAAGATTAAAATGACAAAAGCCTGTGATATAAGCACATGTACTCGACGGCCGACAGGAAGCTCTGGCGTGGGCTGGTCCATGAAGTCACGAAGAGTCAGAAGCGACTGAACGAATTAACAACAAACTCTCTTAATAGCTTCTTAACTTTTGCAGTGGTAACTTGCTGTGGACATCAAGGCTCTCTTGATTTTCATTTTCCACAACTATTCAATAGCAGTCTGGTTCTAGGTCCTTCTATTCAATCCCACACCATCTCCCATGGCCCTGCAGTGATTTCCTAATTGATTCTAGTCATCCTAAACTTTCAAGAATAAAACAAATCCTATTCCATATACTGGGATTTAATTATGCTAACAAAGGAATCCTATGCCTAACCTTCAGAAGTAAGCCTCATTACATCCAATGATATTTAATCCCAAGTAAGTATATACAGTAAGTATATAAATGGATGCATTCTAGAAGGATCATTTATTTTAACGCTTGTTTATAAATCTAGTTACGTATATTTTGGGCATATAATACTGCTTCTGCAACATATTAATGAGATATAAGTCCCTAGTTTATCCAGAATATACATTATTTTGACATTGCTTGTAGAATTAATGTTGAAAAAAATATGAAGCTATGACGGATCTTTTTACATGGCCATATTCTGAAAAAGAAAAGTGCAAATATAGGTAAAATTTTACTAGATGTAAAATAATTTTAGGGAATAAGCTGTTCAACTATTATTTCACACTTCAGATTTGGAATGTTATTATTATTGTTCATTGTCTTAAATAATCACACAAATGTTAATTTTCTGGGGAAACATATTTCATGAGTATTTTTTCTCCATAATATAAATTGCAGCCCTCTGTATTTGGACGTGTCAGTCTACTGGAAAAGTATTATTAGGATTTCATAGCAGCCATGCATTAGCCAAGTTTGTGGATTATGACTGTAATTTCTCACAAATTACCTTAACTGGGAGGCTTACATTTGTATTGAATAAGTTAGCTTCAGAAACTTTGCAAAATTAATATGCAACACCTCTACATTTTAACATTCCTCTACAAAAATTTGTTATCTAAAATTTTACAAAACACATACAGTAGTTAGATTTATAAAAAATAGGATCACATTTAATGCTTCAAAAATATTAGTCTAGAGGAGTGGTTATAAGGTTTGTTGTATCAACATAAAAGTATCCAGATTGTGTGTCAATGTTCTATGTAGATTCAGAATAGCACTAATTCTCATGGTACAACTGCATTGTGTGCTATGTTGTCCCAAAGGCTCTGGTCTCCTGAGTCTTTAATTTACCTCAGAGCTCAATCATCTATTTCTTAAGCAAGAAACAAAAATTAGAAAATGAGAGATAGATAGAGATAGAGATAGAGAAATGCCATGAGAAGAATCCTTTGCTGTTAATGTCAGAGTTGTGAGGCAGGCAGTTTCCCATTGGTGAAAATATTCATTCTGACCCACCTTTGGTTCTTTTCTTCCCCCTCTTGAAGGCAAAGCACCATGGTGTCCTGCCATCATTGTACCATACTTTTATTTTTACTCCCTCACTGTAAAAATAAATGCATGAAGCATTAAAAAAGATTGAGTAGAAAATTTTCTGGACACTGATTTTTATGGTACCTGATTGGTTCATGCTGAATGTTGAGCATTGTGGGAGTACAGTGAAGGCATGGATGGGGCCTCGGGAAAAGGTTGAGAGTACAGAAAGTGAAGCCAATTGTGAAAGTGTCCTTAGGAATATAATAACATGAAGTAAGAAAGTGGCAAAAGGGAATTAAAAGCATTTAGCCTTAATCCTGTTGGAAGGATTTAAGCAAGCCCACCACCTTTCTATACTTTTCCTTTGCAAACTGCCATTTTCCCCTTTGTAACCCACATCTTCCCCCTTGATAGATGCTTCCCACCAAAACGCTTCCCCAAAATTGGGTAAGAAGCAGGAAACTCCAAGGCAAAGGACTAAGATTAGAATAAAACCTAAAACCTAAAACCTAAAAGATCACAACAGGGCAATAGGAGAAAAATGCCAACATGTGCCCATAAAGGAACATCCTAGCAAATTCCCCTGCAAGCCAATTGGGCCAGGAAACTGAGGGGACAAAAGGCAGGGAGCCGACACTCCATGGCTTCCCCATAGAATAACAATAATTCAGAACCAATAGACAGAAGCCGCAGCCTTGCAGAGCTCTTATTTGGTCAAATGGCAAGGAAACCACAAAACAATACGGGGCATGACCACAGGAATGCCTCCACTCTTTGATCAATTAACGCTCTCAGAATTCTCAGAAAACCTATTCCAGGAACCCATTAAGCAGAATCTAGCTAAAACAAACACCATCCTTCACGCTCCTCCTTTCCAACAAAGATCTACATCCCTATATAAAGGGCTGGTGGGGGGATACGTGTGTGGCCACCTCCGACAACACGTTTATTCTGTATTTCGTGCTCTCAGACCAATAAAGCAACCACCTCTGTTCAAGCAATTGCCTGCGCTTCTTCATTACCGGCTTGGAATGGACCTTTGGTAAGGTTACCTTCCAACAATCCCTTCTTTGAGAACAAGAGCCAAATGGATACCACAAAATGCCTCCTTTACATGCAGTTTCAGTTTGAATGTCCTTTGGACCATTTTTTTAAACTTCCTTTTCATCTAATAATTCGTATCGTAGGCATAAAATTCAGATGCCAGATTTTTCCTCTGTGGAGGAAAAAAATTGTTCTAGGCAGTAAAACAATGGAGTGAAGAAATAAGATATTTTAATTCAGCACTACCTATTGCAACAGTATTTTGAGAAACAGCAAATGGTCCCACCAAAGAGTAAAATAACATGTGTGTGTGTGTGTAAATGAATGAACGGATGGTAAAGGAATGATAAAAAAGATCTCAGTAAGTGTTCTTTTATAACCTTCATTCGTGCAGTGATTTGCAGTCCAACACAATCAAACAAATAATAAGGATGACTAGTATTTACTGTTTTTAATAATGTGTTGTTATAAAGTGATATCCAGGCTCATTTTAATCCACTTTTACATCGTTTGGATAGATTTTTTAAAATGTGAAATGGGGCATTCTGAATAGACTTTCTATTATAATCTTTAGCCAAAGTTGTCCTGCTACTGAAAGAACAAGTTCATGGTTAGCCCTTTTCTTCTGCTGTGCAACACAAGAAAGCTAGGAAAATACAAGCCTATTCCAACTTCCAGATGCTTTAGCCCATGGCAAGGCAGTCATGTGTATCTTTATCACACAGAATTCATCGAAGACAGACTCTGCATACAATTATGTATATAGTTTTTCAAGCATTTGTAACAGTGTGCCAAAAAGCCATCCAAGATTAAATTAGTTTCTGGTAACAACCACACATATACTTGCCCTAGGATGGATGCTAGCATAGCCTTGGCTTTGTCCCAAACTTCAGTCTTGCTGAGATGGTCATCTGAATGTATCCCCTAACACTCTTAGGACTGCTGTCAAAATAATTAGCAATATGTCACATTAGCTTAGTGTGAAGACTGTAGTCAGACCTTGCAGGAGAATTCAGTTTTGTTATGTGCTGTGAAAGAACTTCCTTAAACTTTCTTCCTGTACATCTTAACAAGTTAAACAGAGGATGCTATACTTTGATATATTAATAAAAATATCCACAAGTAAACTTTAACATACTAGAGGTATTTTTTTAAAGAAAAGAATACATTCTAGTTAAATCACCATGACATTTTTCTCAACAGCAACTCTCAACTTTTGTGTGCACTTATAGCAATCTTTTGTGGTATGTATCTTCTCAATTTCATGGGTGCAGGAGACAAATTAGGAGGAATGGATGCCTGTGACCCATTCATATAACTTTACTCTTCCCATTTCATTCTATTTTATAAAAAGATTACAAAATGTAAACAAAAATACAAAAGATAAACAATGAAACACACACACAAACACACATACAACTTAATAAGCAACAACAACAACAAACCCTAAAGAGAAGAAAGGATAGGGAAAAAAACAAATTTACTAACCCTAAACATCCATCCATCCATCCATCCATCCATCCATCCATCCATCCATCCATCCATCTATCTATCTATCTATCTATCTATCTATCTATCTATCTATCTATCTATCTATCTATCTCTATTAGATACAGTATAGAAATCATTGGTTTATAGAAAATGCCTTATAATACTGTATTATTATCAAATAGAGAAAGAAAAAGAACATGATAATACTACTCTATCGTTGTAAGATATCATGAAATCTGTACCAAAGAAAAAACATATTGCTTCATTTTCTGTTTAGTGTAAAAAGTGTAAAATCAAGAATAATACCACTTTCCTAATTTCTGGGGAAAAAAATCCAAAGTTTTGGGATATAATTCAATACAACATTTACATCTTTAACATTGAGGGATATTTCCATAAATTTATTTATGTAGATTAAAATGTTATTCAAAAACATGCAAGAAATTCACAAGACTAAATCATATGGGTCAATAAACCCTCATTTTTTTTACATCTTCGAGAAAGGAAATTTGATGTTCATCCTTTCAAATGCATCCTTTGTGGAGTCCAATAAACTCAAAATACAAAATTTTGGTCAATCAATTTTAATCCCAAATCCACTGATACCAATTTAACATTCTTAAGGACTTGCAACCATTGATATGGCATTATTGGATATTTCTATTCTTTGGTCCATAGTTAATAAATCCCAGTGGTATTCACTTTAAAAATGTTATTTAATTATTGGTAAAGATAAGCTCTATTTTTTAATATTAATTAATATTTTTTGTATTTTAATTTCACTCGTGGATTCTATCAAATAACACAGCTCAGCTATCTTTGAAGCAACTAAAGCATCTGGCCCATATTGAGCCATGAAAGCATGCTTGAATTGAATATATTGCCACTGTTGTGAATTTGAAAGACCAAATTCCATTTGAAGCTGAAAAAAATGCCTGAAATAATCATTACTTGTTAATTGATTTAAAGTAACTACAGTGGCTTCTGCCCATACTTTCCAATAAAACATTTTACCACCTCTTTTTAAAGATCAATTCTTCCAAAGATTTAAATCCTCATGAATCTCAGTATTACAATCCAACCTACACCCCAATACAGCCAAAGATTTCTCATGGCATGCACTTCTGGAAATAAAACATCATTTCTACCATACTCTTATGACTTGTCAGGTAAATGGGAGGCAAATTAGCAAAGTCAAAATTGTTCATCTTCACATGAATCAACGCTTCAGACTTTTGCACAGCCAATGTAAGGTAACAGTTCCAAAAAAGATTTCCTAAAGAAACTCTCATAAACAGAATAAAATATTCACAGATCAGGCTGGCTTTGACATATAAATAATCTCCAAATTTGGTGCATTCAAGTGGTAGACATGAGAATCTTTATGCGTTATGTTAGTTGAAACAATGAATATTTTGCCAGGTTCTGTCAGACTGCTTACTTTTGTACATTAGTCATTAGCCATAATTTAGACTGCAGAAAGAATAAAGACCTTAGCTATGCCAGTTTCTCTACCACATAAAGTAGTGTGGTATGTCTGCTCCTTATCTGCAGCATGCTCTCCTTGTTCTCTATGGCTTTTCTCAGACTTTTTGTAATTAGTCTTCTGATTGTGTGTTTGTTTCTACCCACAGTAGGCTCCAGTTGGTCCTGATGCTGAGGTCTATTCAGCAATTAGTTTTTCTTTGCTAGGGCTTTGTTGCCAAGGCAACCCACCTGCTCACCAGGTGTCAGCACTCAGGCTGTTCAGGAAACTTTGGCTGTCACAAACTTGTGACACTGATCAGATTCTGTAAGGTGGATGCCAAAAGTGGCACTATCGTGTCAGATTACCGTTGGCATTTAAAAGTTTTCAAAGAAAAAGAGGTTCATTATAGGTCAAATCCCATTGCAGGCATTAATTATTTGTGCAATGGCATGTAGCCAGGCTAGTATATTCTGAACATCCAATTTTCCTTAAACTGAAAATACTTGGGAGACCTCACAGAACTCTTAGTTTAATATATTAGTACATTTGCAATCGTAATATTTCTGGCTGATATTGGTGGGAGGGTCAAGAACTTGGTTTAATAAGGATATCTTTCTCTATCTGTACTAAACATAGTTATATATTTTTTTCTGTAACACTGAGGAATAAAAGTAATAGAGAATATTTTTTTCATGTTCTGTTGTGAGTGCTGATCTTTGCAGCACTTTTTGAACTATTGTTCACAAAAGAGAGCCAGTTTGGCCTAGTGGTTAAGGTGCTGGGCTAGAAACCAGGAGACTGTGAGTTTTAGTCCCGCCTTAGGCATGAAAGCTGGCTGGGTGACCTTGGGCCAGTCACTCTCTCTCAGCCCAACTCACCTCACAGGGTTGCTGTTGTGGGGAAAATAGGAGGAGGAAGGAGGAGGAGGTATGTTTGCCGCCTTGAGTTATTTATAAAAATAATAAAGGCGGGATAAAAATAAAATTAAATAAATAAATAAATAAAGTGCCAATAGACTTGGGTAAAGATTGCAAAACACTAAACATGTTAGTGTGTGTGTCTGTGTGTGTCTGTGTTGCTGAATATATTCTCTGGCTGCAGAGTGCTGCCTATTGGGGGAAGCTAGATTCCAGGCTGTTCCAGAAGTCTAACAATCTGGAAATGATGGACGACTGCAGTCTGGGACAAAATATCTGCAGCACCTTTCTTCCTCTGTGCTAAACAGAGTGTGTTCTACTTGCCAATAGAGATCTTAATTAGATTCAGATGGCTGGAAATAATACAGCCTCTGATGAGCTTTACTAACAAGGAAAAATCATCCAAAACTGTGACCTATTGAATTTGTTGATGTCATATGAAAATAATTCTTAAGCAACATTCAAGGACATACAATACTCTAACTATGAGAGTTCAGCCATAGTATGTGAACCTTTGCTGTGAACTTTACCAGCAAAATGTGTTTTTGGATTTGGCTTGGTTTAAGATGCTCACAAGGGGCGTGGTGGCTCAGCGGGTAAGATGCCAGGCTTGTCGATCGGAAGATCGCAAGTTCGGAGGTTCAAATCCCTAGCCCTGTGTGCGGAGTGAGCTCCCGCACTAGCTCCAGCTCTTGCCAACCTAGCAATCTGAAAGCATGCAAATGCAAGTAGATTAATAGGTACCACTTTGGTGGGTAGGTAACAGCGTTCCACGTGCGTCATGCGGCCACATGACCATGGAAGCGTCTTCGGACAACGCTGGCTCTTCGGCTAACAAACGGAGATGAGCACCGGCCCCTAGAGTCGGACACGACTGCACAAATGTGCGGGGGGGAACCTTTACCTTTTAAGATGCTCACAGTTTCCCAGTTGAAAGTATGGTTAAGTCCGTCCATGTGTTGTGAGATTAAGGAGTTTTCATCATGTCTTCTGACTGCTAGTTGGTGTTCATGGATGCGTTCTGCTAGTCTTCTGCCAGTCTGTCCTACATAGTGGCTGTTACAGTCCTTACACTGTATGTTGTAGATAACTCATGTTTTTTCTTCTTGGGCTACTGGGTCTTTTGGGTTACTTACGATGTTCTGAAGGGTTTTGGTTGGTTTGTGTGCTACGGTGATGCCGTATACTGAATCTCTGAGATCCAGTTTGGTGCAGTGGTTAAAGAAATCAGACTAGGAGATTGTGTGTTCTAGTCCTCCCCTAGGCACAAAAGCCAACTGAGTGACTTTGGGCCAGTCATTCTGCCTTAGCCTTAGGAAGAAGTGGAAACCCACTTCCAAAAATATTGCTGAGAAAACTGCATGGATTTGTCCTTGTAGTTGCCAGGAGTCAAGACTGACTTGAAGGCACCAAAATAAGCAAAGAAAAAAAAAATCCACCAACTCTGAATCTCTCTAGACCCAAGGCACTTTATTAACTGTGCTTTTTCTCCTGAAATACAGAACTGATCTACAGTTTACTAGGAAAACAAAAATAAAAATAGAGTTATATTTGCTTTCAGCCTACTCATATTTCCTAAAATAATTTCAAAGTTACCAAGAAACTCCTCTGAAGCCCAGTCATCTAACATTGGATGGGATTTGACAAAGTCAGTTCTGATTAGCTTCCTACAGGACAAACACATTTAAAGAGAAGTAAGACGTGCATTTTGTCAATCTATTCGTCAGCAGACAAGTTTTTTTTTCCTGGAATTATACCATTTTCACAGCTCAGGAGAAAATATTTATTTAACAGATTTCTTATTTTTTTTTATAACATGAAAACAGGTCCAAGTGTGTAGAAAGGTGAATAATAGAAATCTGTATTTTCTTTTAACATAAGAAAAAAAAGTTTGTTTTTATAATACTTATAAACAAAGGTATATAAATCAGTTATAGTTAAAAAAAAATACTAATCTCTACATCAGTACAGATTGGGAGCAAATTGGAAATGCACAATAATTATTATTTTGAAATATTTTTTAATGAAATTGAATATTTTTTTTTGAAATACATGATACTTCTCTTGGTTAAATTAAAAGGAGACTAGACAACCCATGACCCTTTGGGTCATTGTTTCAGAGATATTTCCTTACCAAATTCCTCTATGCCTTTAACAGTGGCAGAGCTTCTAATGTACTGGAAAAGTTCTTAAAAATTCAGGGAGAGATGTATCTGCCTTGAAAGTAGCCAATGTTGAACTGTATAGCCCAGTCAAACATCAGGAATTGACCACAGGAAATGTTTTATGACATTTTTATTATGCCATAAAATGTTTTATGATATTTTTATGTCATAACATGTTTTCTAAAATTTGCCAAATTTCTGTTCCATAGGAGTCATGGGTCCCAGATTTTGGACGCATTCTGTAAGTTAGCCCATTTGAGGTATCTTGATTCAAAAATTGTTGCCCTATGATGCACTGTTTCACCCAGTCAAAGGTTACAAACATGTGGATTTTACTAGTATATAGATAAAACAAGCAATATACCTGTTAAAATACAAATAGGCTTGTTAAATTTTTATGGTTTTAAATTTTGTTATATGTTGTTTTGGAAGAATTTGTCTTGAAAGGCACCTAACACAACTTTTAAGTAAATAATAAACTAACAATATATCTGCTTAATAATTACCACGGCTGAATTTATTTATTTATTTATTAAATATATATGGATGTTCACTCATCAAGTTACTCTGGTAGCTAACAATAATTAACATTCCCCCAAAAAATAAAATTAATAAAAATCCCCCCAAAGAAAAGCAAATAACATAAGACCCACTTACATACATCTATAAGACAAGTCAAAATTCATCTCACCCATGTTAAATAGTTACTGAGGGATCGATCACAGGATGGTGGACCAAAGGTGGAGGGAAGAGCCAAGTCTTCAGGGCCTTTAGTTCTATCATAAATTAGGACCTTGAGAACAAATATCAGTGCCTGCCATAAGCTGACAGTTATGGACTTTAGTTTCTTCCAAACAGTGAATATCTGTTTGTTTTATTGTATTGTCTATAATTCACTGTGTTATTCTTTATAACTCTGGTATCCCCTATAGAGTTTTTACTGGCCTAATCACCTCATTATAATAGATAAAATAATAAGACCATTTTCATGGTAAAAATCAAGGCATTAGGTCAACTAATTTATCCTTTTCTCAATGTTTTTTTTAAAAAACTAGGCAGTTACTGTCACACATTTGTTATTGCGATGGCATTTGTTTTAAATGTAATTAAAGTAGTTTTAATAGTTAAACTTAAAGGCAGTTGTCTCAGCAAGTGGCAGTGCCTAGCCAAGCTTTTCTGGGCTTAAAAGCTATGCAGATTCAGACTGTTTGTACTTGGATGCAAGTACTTGGATGGGAGGCCAGCAAGTAAATTAAAGCTGTAGACTATACTGTGGAGTTTTAAAAAGTCAGAAAATCGTACTGGTAAGCCACTTCCATGTGGTTGCCAAAGTAACTACATGGATATGTCCATGTAGTCCCCAGGAGACTTCACTTCACAGTTATACTATTTATACTATGAAACAACACAAGAAAATGGCATCCATTTTAAAGTTTTCCTTTCTTCAGACACCATGTTGAATCTTTTGTAAATATGGAAGCATGGCTGAGGCCTTAGTAAGTTGTTCCATATTCTCCTAACAGTGCAACCATACTGTTGTAAGCCAAAACCACTTGTTACTGCTTTGGTCTTGTGATATGCTGATAAATATATATTTTTTGCTAATTGCACCTGTTTGTATTTTTTCTCAATCTAAAACCAATCTTGGTAATAAATACCTTTACCTTTCTTTGTTTTGGCAGTGTTGCTTCTAGCCTGCTTTCATCTTGGCTTCCATAGAGTTTGAGTCCTCTGAAATCTGCCGAATAATATAGGGAAACAGAATTTTGTACCAACATTAACAAATGTTGGCTCCCTTCATAGTGATATTTTTACCCACTTGTTTAGTGCTGGTGGAGACAGTTTGTGCTACTATACTCCAAAAGTGTCCCCAGTGATCTTGAGTCTTAGAAGATTAGCATTATAAAGCTTGTAAAAATCTTACTTAAATAAGAAGACTCCAACCTTTGAAGGTTCATCTATAATGAACTCAGTGCAATAAAACAAATGACAATGCTGTGATAGAGGCATGGGATCAAGGATTGTTTCTAGCTGTATTGTTCAATTAATTTCAAACATACAAAGATTGTAATTATATATGAGATCATAGCTAAAACAATTGTTTCAAATTCAAAAGAGATTTTCTAATCTTATTAGAAGTGCTCCAACACAGTTCTGACCATTCTGGAAATATTTCAAGCTTGAAACAACTTTGTTTTGAGATAAAAACTGTTATCTGGGACACAAAATGGGAGCATTTTGAGCTCAGAATAGAAGTTTCAACCTTGGAGCAGAGTGTTTCAACCTTGAAACAAAGCATTTCAGTCTCAAACTGTTTCAAATTAAAAATATGTTGCTCACAACTAAATGTTATGTGTATCCATGCTGGAGGTATTGTATATTAATATCAAGCAATGTTATGATGTAATTTCTGTCTCTGTTTTCAGAGCCATGAGCTTTTTTATCATAGAGGAAAGCCTTAAGAATGTAATTGTCTTCCTGAAAGGAAATAATCATTCCAATTGGCCTTTCATAGAAATGTCCTGGGGGAACAGTATCAATTAACTGATTGTATCAATTATCTGCTTGGAATAGAGTGATGTACTTATACCCACCTTCTGTGACTCCTCTGGGTGAGGGCCTCCTGATACTGTTTCAGGAGCAGCAGGTATAGTCAAAACATCCTCCTTCATTTTTATTAAGCCTCTTAGAGGTTTACACAAGTCATTCACAGAATTTTTAAAAGCTTCGCCAGTGTCAGCTTTATGAGAAACAGTGCAATAAAAACTAATCCTTTTCCGGGGGGTGGGGGGGGGTGGGATTTGCCCTTGAAACATGGTTTACATTTTTAAAAATAGTATAGTAGATTAGGCTCATCTTCTCAGCAGAGCTCTTAGGAATGTCACACGGGAAAGCATCCCTAAGATGAATTTTTATTTTAAAAATTCCTTTTCTAATTAAAGCTTGTAGAATTTGAGCCCTCTTTCCTCTTCTTTTGCAAGTGGAAAGGTTCTGCAGTCTGTGATGTGAGCTGTGTGGAATTTTAATTTGGAGACAGTGAATCAGTCCAAACTGATTCAAATTCTGTTGCAATCTTGAAGATCAAGGCATGCTTATGCAATCTCCACAATCTTTACTGCAGCAGTATAATGAATGGCAACAACAGCAGCCCAGGGAGATAGGAAGAGAAGTGATCTCTGACCTATTTTGTTTATCTGCATGCTATCATAAGGTCATGCTGTCACAAGATACAGAAGCACTCTGAGGAAGTCTCCAATTCTGCTCAGATGATTTCTGAAGGGAGTCAGAGGTTACATCTAGACATGCAAGACAAGCTCTTTTGGCCTTTAGCTGATACTAGAGGACTGAGTCCCCAAACTCTCTAACAAGATGTTTTACTTTTTGCTTAACAAGAAAGCCCATTCCTGGGCATAATCCGCCAGGATTCATTGACTGAAATGCATAAGGGTTATGGACAAGAATAAAATTTGTATGCTGTTCTTCTCAATGCTTTCAGTGGGAATAATGTATAGGCATCATTCATTTCAATAAATAATAAGAATAATTTAATAATAATTTATTAAGATTGTATGTTGCCCCCTCCCAACAACTCTGGTTGGCTCATAATAATCAAAGAGATTACAATAAAATCAATAAAATGTAAAAGATAAAGATAAAAAATGGCAAGCGGTTTCTCCAAAGGCCTGGTTCATGGCTCTTCTAAACAACAGCAGAGTGAGGTCCATATGGATCTGGGGAGGAACTTCATTCTAGAGGGCCAGGCACTACTACAGAGAAGGTGCACTTCCAGGGTCGCAACTGATGACATTGTTTAATGGAAGGAACCCAGAGCACACCAAGCCTGCAGGATCAAACATGAGCAGATATCATGTAAGCAGGCCATGTAGGGCTTTATACATAACAACCAGCACCTTGAATTGCATCTGGAAGCAGACTGGCAACCAGTGCAGCTCATGAAGCAGAGGTGTTACATGGGCATACTGAGGCATGGCCATTACTGCTCACACTGCCACATTCTGAACCAGTGGAAGCTTCTGGGTCATCTTCAAGTGAAGCCGCATGTAGACCATGTTGCAGTAGTCAAGCCACAATGTGATTAGGGCATGAATGACTGCTGAAGGATCCTCCAATCTAGGAAATGGCACACCTGGTGCACCAGATGGAGTTGTGCAAAGGCCTTCCTGGCCACAGCTGACACCTGCTCTTCAAGCAGGAACTATTAGTCCAGGAAGACACCCAGATCGTGTACCAACCTTGAAGGGGGAAGTGCTACCCCATCCAAGGTCAAAGATGGAATATCCCCAGATCTGGGTGGTCCAAACACACACAGTCACTCAGTCTTGGTAGGATCAAGTGAGAGATGGTTCTTCCCCATCCAAAGTTATACAGCCTCCAGGCACTGGGACAGGACCTTGATAGTCTCACTTGGCTGACCCAGGGTTGAAAGATATAATTGGGTATCTTCAGCATACTGATGATACTGAACCCCAAACTGGCAGAGGACCTCACCCAGCAGTTTCACGTAGATGTTGAAAAGGAGTTGAGAGAGAGTAGAACCCATGGTACCCCACAAAGGAGAGGCCTAGGGAGGGATCTAATCCCAACCAATACCAACTGGAACTGACTCTGGAGAAAGGAAGAGAACCACTGTAAAACAGTGCCCCCAATTCCCAACTCATGGAGCTGGTTCAGAAGGATACCATGGACAACGGGATTGAAAGCTGCTGAGAGATCAAGGAGCACAAGAATGGATACACCACTGCCATCTCAGCTTTGCAACAGGTCATTGACAAGTGCGACCAAGGCTGTCTCAGTACTAAATACTGGCCTGAAACCCAACTGAAATGCATCTAGATAATCTGTTTCCACCAGGATTTTTATCAGCTGCAGACCAACCATCTTTTCAACCACCTTCACCAAAAAAGGGAGACTGATCTATAATGGTTGAAAACCATTGGATCCAAGGACAGCCTCTTGAGGAGGCGGCATACCACTGCCTCTTTCAAGGGAGGAGGTACCACCACTTCCTTCAGATAGGCTGACACTATGGCCTGGACCCAATTGTGGGTCACCTTCCTGGCTGCTATTATCATCTGGGAGAGGCCTGGATCCAGTAAACAGGTGGCTGAGCTGACAACACAGAGAACCCTGTCCACCTCCTCAGGAGTCACTGGCTCAAGCTGATCCCATATCACACTCCCAGTCTGTGCCCCAGGCACCTTAGCCTTCCCTGCCCAGTCAGAGCCCAAGTCTGAATGAATCTGAATGACTTTATTCATCAGATATCCTGAATAACCCTCACAGCTGCCCAATGGATGTTCTGAAGGGCACTTCCTACCCAATAGGGACCAGGTTACCATAAAGAGAGCCACTGGATGGCTATCAGTGGACACAATAAGGACAGAGAAATATTGATGTTTTGCCACACTTATTGCCATGACGTAATCCCTAATATGGGCTCTCACCCATGTCTGGTCAGATTCACTTTGAGTCTTCCTCCAATGGTGCTCCAGGTATCTCTTCTGGTGCTTCATATGCTGGAGTCCCTCAGTAAACCAAGGTGCACCCTGGGATTGGTGCACAGGGAAAGGCTGCAAAGGAGCAATACAATCCAAGGCCCCAGCCACCTGCCCATTGCAGGCAGTGACTATGGCTTCAGGGAAACCACCCACTAGATCCTCAGGGAAAATGCCAAACTCTCTCTGGAACCCCATTGGGTCCATCAATTGCCAGGGGCGGGCCAATCAAATGGCCCCTGTCTCTCTGCAGGGAGGGATCACATCAGTGAGTTGAAATACAACCAGGGAGTGATCTGTTCATGACAACCGACTGATGTTAATATCCTCCACTGCCAGATTACACCTGAACTACCCCAAGATGAAAAACAGATCTAATGTGCAGCCTCCAGTATGTGTTGGGCTGTCAATGACTTGGGACAGGTCCATGGTTGCCATGGAGGTCACAAACACCTGAGCCACATGTAAATAAAGGAAATGCTTATGGAATTCATATGGTTAGTATTTTATGAAAGTTCTCAGATGTTTACAAAATGTGCTGTTTGTTTATAGTGAAGAAACTAATGAAATCTGTGTCTAACAAAATGAAGCAATCCTAAATATTAATAAACGCTATCTTATGGCATATTTTTAAAATAGTCCAAATATTAGAGTTATTTTGGTTCATTCATTAGGTGTAGGAATTCCAGGAAGAAAAATGGTATGCAGAAACATTGGAAACCACCCCATATAATTATTTCAGGAATCAGGTCTTAAGAGTTTCTTTTGACTGAGGCCTAATCCCTGGGCAGTTCTGGGCTAGTCAATGTCCCCTATGATAACTTCATTCACAGGGTTATTATTAGGATAAGATGAGCAGGGAAGGGAGAGGAGGGTAAAGTATGTTGACAGTGCTATGTTCCTTGGAAAAAAGATGGAATCAAACTATAAAAGGGTACTGAATTAGTAAAATGTTTATTTCTGCTAATATCCTTAGGGATAACATTATTTTAAATAAAACTTAGATCTCAATTTAAAAGTATGTCTCAAAACAAAGCAAAACATGGAATTCTCCTTATATCTTCTGAGAACTCTTACATTGGATGTTCCAAAGTTTCAGTGCCTTATGTCTCCCCACTCTTCTCTATTGCTCTTGTTTTCTCTTTTTTATTATTCAGGTTCATTCCCATTGCTTTAAATAATTTAGAGCAGGAGTAATAGCTTAGACCTGGTCAAGGACTGGGTTTTTTTTGTAAAGTTTTTTTTATTATATTTGAAGCAAACATAAAAACTACAGAAAAAAAATACTACAAACAAAATAAAAAAGAAAAAGAAACAAAAAAAGTGAAACACAAGAAAAAAGAATTTTGAAAGATTACAAAGGTGACTTACAACTTTCAACAGCAAGAATATACAACAGTTACCATAATCAAACCCTTTCTCTGTATCAATCCAAGATCACATCATTTCTATAAATCCTTCCCTTAACACATATACAAATCATTAATTCAATTGCTCCTTCCCCTTATATAAAAAAGAAGGTATGTATGTATGTATGTATGTATGTATGTATGTATGTATGTATGTATGTATATGTATGTATGTACTGTATGTGTGTGTGTGTGTGTATGTATATGTATATGTATATGTATGTGCATGTGCATGTGCATGTGCGTGTGTGTGTGTGTGTGTGTGTGTGTGTGTGTATATATATATATATATATATATTCTCTTCGATTATAACGGGAACTGGAGGGCAGGCCATCTTCGGGGAAGACACCCCTGGTGTTTGATACCGGTGGCGTGTTCCGGCCCTCCAAGTTCAAACCCAGGCCCTGGACGACAGATCCTTGAGGGCTTTGGTCTCCGGCTGCTGCTCCTCAATGCCAGGTCAGTGAACAACAAGGCCCCCCTCATATGTGATTTGATCACAGAGGAGGGGGCAGACCTGGCTTTTATCACCAAAACCTGGCTGGGCCCTGAGGGAGGGGTTGCTCTCTCGGAAATGTGCCCAGCTGGGTTTCAGGTGTGGCACCAGCCAAGACACCGGGGCAGGGGAGGTGGGGTGGTGGTTGTCATCCAAGAGACTCTAATGCAGAGCTTTCCAAACTGTGTGTCGCGACACAAAAGTGTGTCGCCACACACAGCGTGGTGTGTCACCACACCACCCGGAAGTGGCGGCGCGCACGTGCACGGCGGCCGCCATGCACGCGCGCACCGCCGCACGCCCCCCATGCCTCCACACGCTCCTCCCGCGCCGCCAACGTGCACGTGCGCACTGCCACATGCCCCCCGCGCCGCCACTGTGCGTGCGCACCGCCGCATGCCCCCCCGCGCCACCGCAGTGCGCGCGCGTGTCGCCGCCGCCACCAGGTGTGTCGCCAGCGGTGGCACTTTGGAAAGCCCTGCTCTAATGGCTCACAGGGGGATTGCTCCACAAGTGGCCGGTTGTGAGACCCTGTTTTTTAAGTTGGGTTCCTGAGAACAGCTGGGAGTGTTGCTGCTGTACCAGCCTCCCTGTTGCATAGCAACCTCCCTGCCTGAGCTGCTGGAGGCCATCTTGGGGTTGGCAGTGGAGTTCCCCAGGCTTATGGTTTTGGGGGACTTCAATCTGCCATCCCTGGGACGGACCTCGGAAGCGGCTCGGGAGTTCATGGCTACCATGGCAGCCATGGGCCTGTCCCAGATAATTAGGGACCCGACTAGAGACAGTGGCCTCAGTGGTCCGGGGACTTAGTTTTCTTGTCTGAGCAATGGCAAAGTGATCTGAGGGGAGAGTTAGACCTGTCCCCGTTGTCATGGTCAGACCATGCCCTGGTGACCTTGAAACTCTCGTGCACCGCCCCACTCCGCAGGGAGGCTGGACCCATTCGATTGGTCCGCCCCCGGTGACTTATGGACCCTATGAGGTTTCAGAGGGAGCTGGGGAGCATACCCGAGGATCTGCTGCATGGTCCGGCAGAGGCCCTGGCGGCAGCCTGGAATAGAGAAGCTGCCGAGGCCCTGGATAGGATCGCGCCTGTGCGACCTCTCTTCCCTCATTCAGCCCGTCACTCCCCGTGGTTTACAGAGGAGTTGAGGGTTTTGAAGAGGGTTAAGAGACGTCTGGAGCACCGCTGGAGGAAGACAAGGACTGAATCTGATCGGACACAAGCTAGAGCCGCTGTTAAGGCCTACCTTGTGGCGGTAAGAGCGGAGAAACGTGAATATTTCTCCGCTCTTTTTGCCTCCGCAGAATGCCAACCGACGACCCTGTTTAAGATTACGAGATCTCTTTTGGTCAATCAAAATCAGTGACCTATTTACAGGGTCGGTCGGAGGAGTTTTCCGAGCATCTGCAGGAGAAAATCGCTCAGATCCATTCTAAGTTGGACTCTACGCGTGATACACGGTCTGGGGAGATGACGGAGGTACGTACTTACTCTGTTATCTGGGAAGGGTTCAATCCTGTTGGACCTGAGGAAGTGGACAGAGTCCTCCGGATTCTGAAGGCCACCACTTGTCATTTAGATCCGTGTCCCTCCTGGCTAGTAAAATCGGCCTGGGAGGTGACTTATGGTTGGGTCCAGGAGATGATTAATGCATCTCTTGGGGAGGGAGTGTTTCCAGAGGCGTTTGTTGCGCGAGCTGCATTGGGTACCGGTTTGCTTCCGGGTCCAATTCAAGGTGTTGGTTATCACCTTTAAAGCCCTACATGGCACAGGGCCAGGTTACCTGAGGAACCGTCTCATCCCCAGAACATCGACCCGTCCCACCTGTTCAGCCAGAGAGGGCTTGCTGTGGACCCCATCGATTAAAGAGTTCCACCTAGCGGGGTCCAGGAGCCGGGTCTTCTCTGCAGTTGCGCCCACCCTCTGGAATATCTTACCTCCGGAGCTGAGGCTAGTTTCCTCACTCCTGACCTTCCGGAAAGGCTTAAAGACCTGGTTTTGCCGTCTTGCCTGGGAAGGAAATGCCAACAGTTCCTCTTGGGGATGGCTGGTCCCTTGAAGCCTCCCAGTATTCCATTTTTAACATTTTCTGCTTGGAATTTATATTATGTATTATTGTAATTTTTAACTTATTTTAATTCTGTTTTATTGTGCACCGCCCAGGGTCCCCGCTGGGGGAGATGGGCGGTAATATAAATTTAATAAAAATAAATAAATAAATACAATATATTTCTATTTCAGCTTCCCTCCTCCATAAAACACCATCCATTAAATTATTTTCTTCCTACCAGTATTCTGTATGTTTCTGTCTACTATAATAAACATCAAATTATAAAAAACAAATAAATTGTCTGCCTTTATCATTAATAAAATTACAACAATCTTAACCCTATTAAACCTGAAGAACAATATAAAATATTATTATATCTTATCCATAACTTTTAAATGTTACAAATTAAAAATCCTGTAAATCTTAATCCAAATCATTTAAAAAAGACATCATGATAGCCTCATTATCAGTCCAGTTACATATTCTTAATTTTTTACCCCTCCTCAAAATATACTAGAGCATTTACATATTTCCCCATTACACAAAAGGCATTTTTAATATAAAAATCCCATAGCCCAACTGCCTCCAGAGATACAGACTTCTCAGCAGAAAATAACTCCCACATATCATATACCCTTCTTTCCCATAACACTGATTCAGATAGTCATAACATTTTCCCAGCATAGCAACACCTTGTGCAGTTTTAAACTCAGACTGTTGTTTTAACCCCTTTAACACCAAACCATAATCTTCAGCTGGCTTTACTTCAATCTCAGTAACAGCAACAAAGTCCCCATCTTTACCAAAATCTTCATCTCCCATCATAGCATTTCCAGCCAGATGACACATTTTAGCAACAATCTCTTCTCCAGTGTCCCGAACACTCTGCAAAACAGCTTGACAACACTCTGAAAGGATTTCTTTAAAAGTCTATTTACATTCAGAACAGAATTCTAAGAAACCTTCTTTAAAATCTTCCATACTTCAGGCAGCAAACCAAGGCACCCTATAAATAGTTAACTCACAAAGATAAAACTCACAGAAATAAAAGTTAATGACTTAATGGAAAACTTCCATCTGAAATTGACAAAAGAAAGTATACTAGCAAACAAGTTCCAGAGAAAGTGAACAGAAAGCTAAAAATTTAAAACATTTAAACATTTAAGACATCAAATCCAACATGTAAGAAAACAATCCATCCTTCAAATTTAGTACAAGAAATAGTAACAGAAAGGCAATTATGTTTTTTCAGCCCTTGTAACACTTTAGATGGGAAAACAAGCCAAAACTTTTTAAGAAAATTAAAAATATAATCCAAAAATAACGATAATCACCAAGAGATTTCGCTACTTCTTACTGTAAAAAGCTTCTCTTAGGGTATAAAAACTTAAAAGCTAAATTGGGTGCTTTAGAAATGGGAAGTTAAAACTTACGATGCCCCTTTAAGAGGCTGCAACGTGGCTCGGAAAAAGATGAAATCCCAGCCTCCCGGTGAAGTCTTACCATTCGATTGCGCATGCTGTACACGCTCTCCTGGCTACAACTCACCGTCTGAAGGACAAATGGGTCAATTCCCAGTGTTTTCCTTACTCTGGAAAATGCTTTGGGCTACAGGAAAAGCCTACCTGTGTCCGAAAAAATGCCATGATGCCAACTCTGCCCACAGACCTCGCGGGCAAGGCTGTTCAGTTCGTCATTTTCCCACCGGGCGTTGTTCATCAAGGACTGGTCTTAAACTGAAATATTCTCCAGGTTGGGAACCTAATTGATAGCTGAGAGTCTTTGAATCCAACACCTCCCAGTGTTCACCATGCCACACCATTGTTCCTTTCCATGCTGCTTCCTATACCAATACAATTTCCTCCAAGGTTAGAAGGGGAACTGATGTCCATTTTTTGTCTCTGAGTTAGGGCTCTCCAATCTTGTAGAGGTAATTCTAATCTCTCCCATGATCCCAGGGACCATTGAATTGCCATGAACTGACATAAAGCTTAAATAAGTTATTTTATCAAACAACTGTGGTTGGCAATATAATACACAAATGCCCTGAGCCAGAACTTTAACACTGGAGAGATCTGGTTGCAAAATCAGTAAAAACATCATTCTAATGGTAGTGTAATGAAGCCACTATAGCAGTTTTACTTGTTTTATGAATTTAGAGCAGAAAACTATGGACATACCTCATTCTAAACACATGATGCTAAAGGAAATTGGTTTCGGCTGTTGCCAAATTGACAAAACCAGTGAGCTGAACTCAGTAAAGTAGATTGATTGGCATCCCACTGACTTATATCAAGGCATCCTCTCTCTATATTCACATACTATGAACACAATTTACTAAGGCAACAACCTATGTTCTTTTCCAGTTCTCTCCTTTGTGTCTCCATTATTTTCAGGGAATGTGCCTTTGAGTCAGGCAAAAGTCCATGCCTTATTTTCTCAAAGTCACAACAGCAGGGGATTTTCTCTTACCATTTCCACAGCAATAGCTAGAAGGAATGATTGATTGCATATGTTTGTGTGTGAGAAGACAAGGTCTTCTTCTATAATAGTATTTCAAATACAATAGATAGTTTGGACACTTTTAAATGGAATACATGTCTCATTTACACAAAGTTTTACTTGTTGTGTTTAATATTCAGAGAGGTTTGCCACTCTAAATATTACTCTGGAAATGCCAGAGCCAAGTTTTAACTCCTGGCGACTCCACCTGTGTTGTTTTTCCTATCAGTGTTACAGAAGTAATTTGCCACTGCCTTCTTTCAAGATGTTTTTGACTTTCCAGTGTAGCCAACAGCCTTGGAAATTTCCAGCCAGTTAGCCGTGCAAGTACTAACCATGGCTGATGCTGCTTAGCTTCCTGAGATTAAGCAATGTTGGCCATGTAATTGCTGCCGCCTACTGCGGGACTTTTCCACTTTATACTATTGGAAATATTTGAATGACCTAAAGCAGGGCTTTTCAAAAGGCAGTGGAAATTGTTCATTAAAAAAAAGAGAAAATCCTGGAACCCCTGCTCAAGGGGGGTGAGAGGGGTGGGACTTCTGAATGACAGATGACAAGCCTTGCTCTTTTCCTGAACCTTATTGATTACAGGGAAACTGTCAGGCGCTTCTCAGTTGCAGACGTTTCTCCACAGAAATGACTTTAACTCAGCTCTTTCAGTAAGTAAACGGTTTATTGATTAACATGAGTAAGCACAGTAAAGGCACGAATGGTCCCCTGGTTCCCTGCTCGGGTTTATATACCCTTCTGCCAGAGCACTGGCCCCTCCCAGCTGCGGGCTTCCATCTGGTCCGCTTTCAGTCTTCCCTCTGGTTCTCCTGGTGTCAAGGTTAAAAGTTCATCATCCATGAGGCGTAGCTGGCAGTTGCTAATGCTGGGTGTGGTATAGGGGATGGCAGGACCCTTGGGCATGCCAGGGTTCTGACATGCCGCCCCCCCAAGACCTCCCCTCTCCCCTCATGCTCCGTCCTGGCTCCTGTTGCATGTAGTTGGCGCTTGTAACAGAATAATATCTCGTTAGGCCAGGAGTCACCGGGGTTTGTTGGGGAATTTGCGGTGAAATTTTCTAATCAAGTCCGGGGCCTGCATGTGTTCCACTGCTACCCATTCCCTGAACCCTACTGGCAAGTGTAACCACTTTACCAGGTATTGCAACTTCCCCCTGTGTATACGTGAATCGCAAATGTTCTCAATCTCGAAGTGCGGCTCCCCGTTCACTAAGGTAGGTGCTGGGTCCCTTGTTGTAAGATGCCACTGATCTGACGGGAGGTATCGTTTTAGGAGGCTGATATGGAACACCGGGTGGACTTTCCTCAACGATTTTGGAAGTTGCAGGCGTGCAGTTACCGGGTTGATAACTCTGACGATAGGAAATGGCCCGATAAACTTTGGGGCCAACTTGCGAGATGGTTGCATAGACCGCAAGTTCTTGGTGGATAAATATACTTTATCCCCTTCGCGAAGTTACCATTCCACTGCACGTTTTTGTCCGCATATTTTTTGTAGTCGTCTTTCGCTTCCTTAAGCGTTTGAAGCATGACAGGCCAGTTGCTAGTTATCTTGGCTATCCATTCGTCTGCCTGTAGTGGGGCATGGCCGTCCATCCTCTGAATCATGCCCACCTCTGGGATAGCCGAAAAGTCCTGGCCTGTGGCTATTTTGAACAGAGTGAACCCCGTGCTGTGGTGCACTGAGTTGTTGTACGCCACTTCCGAAAAAGGTAGCAAGTCCACCCAGTCATCCTGCTGGTAGCTTATGTAACACCTTAAATACTGTTCTAAGATGGCTACCAGTCGTTCTGACGCCCCGTCCGTGCACGGGTGGAAAGCGCTGCTCAAGCCCTGTTCAGACCCAATTAGCCGAAGAAACGCCCTCCAGAATTTTGAGGTAAACGTGCTCCCTCGATCGCTAATTATCCGTTCAGGTGCCCCATGTAAACAGTATACGTTTTGCGTGAAGAGCCTGGCCAGCTTGGGTGCTGTCGGTATCCCTTTGCAGGCGATGAAATGAGCCTGTTTTGAGAACAGGTCCGTGATCACCCACACTGCTGTTTTTTGTTTGCTCTCGGGGAGGTCGACTACAAAGTCCATGGCTATCTGTCACCATGGTTGCGACGGGTCAGCCACGGGTTGCAGAAGTCCTTTGGGCTTACCTGTGGCCCATTTTGCCGTAGCACACACAGGGCAGGTACCTACATAGTCTTTTACATCCTTACGTAGTGTGGGCCACCAAAACGTGCGCCTGACCAGGTGCAAGGTTTTCACGAACCCAAAGTGTCCTGCTGCCTTGTGGTCGTGAGTGATCGCTAGGACACGTTTCCGCATGGTGTCAGGTACGTACAACTTATCGTTATTCCACCACCTTCCATCCTTCTCCTGCAGGAGGTGTTTGTTTCCCCCCCACCAGGTGTCTTGTGTTGTTGCCGCCTGTATCTCACTCTCCAATGGATTGAGTGCTGTAGACACCGTATCGTCCTCTCAAGCCACTGCCACGTGTCCCACCTGACTGGTACTTGAGGGCTTGTGTGGGAATAGGGTTTCTGTTATGTTTTCCGCTTTCCCATCGTGTTGAGGCAGCCGCGATAATGCATCTGCCAGGTAGTTCTTCCCCCCCGGAAAGTACCTCAGGGTGAAGTTGAAGCGACTGAAGAATTCGGCCCATCTAAGTTGTTTCGGGTTTAATTTCCTGGGCGATTTCAGTGCTTCCAAGTTTTTATGGTCGGTCCAAACTTCGAACGGGACTGATGCCCCTTCTAGCAGGTGCCGCCATGTAGCCAACGCGTGTCGGACTGCGAATGCTTCCTTCTACCAGACATGCCATCACTTTTCTGTGTCTGAGAATTTTTTAGATATATACGCACACGGTCATAGTTTGCCGTTCTCATCCGCCTGCAGCAGTATTGATCCTATCGCGTTGTTCGATGCATCTGCGTGGATAATGAACGGTTTATCTATTTCCGGGTGCTTCAGGATAGGCTCAGCCATGAACAGAGCTTTGAGCTCTTCAAAGGCCTCCTGGCATTCTGGGGGCCATTTAATTTTGGTGCCTGGCCGTTTAGCTTGTGTGCCACCGCCGCTTTTCATTTTTAACAAGTCTGTTAGTGGCAGAGCTATCTGCGCGAAATTCCTGATGAAATCCCTATAGAAATTTGCGAAGCCGATGAACGCCTGCAGTTGGCGCCTGGTCCGAGGAGGTTCCCACCCCACTACTGCTTGCACCTTGGCAGGGTCCATTTCTATGCCTTTGCTTGAAATCCTGAACCCCAGGAAGTCCAGCCTCTCTTGATGGAATTCACATTTATCTAATTTGCCAAAGAGTTTGGCGTCCAATAATTTTTTGAGGACCGCTTTCACCAGCTGTGTATGTTCTGCTAGGTCCTGGGAGAAGATCAGGATGTCATCTAAATAGACTATCACCCCCCGGTACAGGAACTCGTACAATACTTCGTTTATTAGTTTCATAAAGATCCCTGGTCCCCCCGCAATCCCAAATGGGAGGACCCTGTATTGAAACGAGCCGAGTGGACAGTTGAATGCTGTCTTCCACTCGTCCCCTTCCCGTATCCGGACCCTGTAGTAGGCTTCTCTCAGGTCTAATTTGGTGAAAATTTTGCCCTTAGCCAGTTGTGCCAGCATGTCCTTTAAAAGTGGGAGGGGGTATTGATTAGTGACTGAGATGGCATTCAGTCCTCTATAATCCGTGCATAGCTGGAGCGTGCCATCCTTTTTCTTACGGAACAAGACGGGGGCCGCCAAGGGGGAATTCGCTGGTTCAATGAAGCCCCTCGCCAAGTTTTTATCCACAAATTTCTGCAGTTCTTGGAGCTCCCGCTGGGTCATAGCGTACATTTTTTGTTTTGAAAATGTGGCCCCAGGGATTAGCTCGATGGCGCAGTCCGTTTTCCTATGAGGCGGTAAGAGGTCACACTCTTGCTGACTGAAGACCTCTCTGACAGGCACGTAAGCTCGTGGGAATGTTATCTGTGCCTCAGTTTGTGATCCCTCTCCCCTCACCATGCCTGCAGCCCCTGATTCTACCCCATTCTCCCCAATGTCCCTAGTGTCAGCATCGTATTTCCCGTCAATGAATTCCATCTCCCCTGACCCCCCATCAATGTGGGGGTTCTGTTCTCTAAGCCATTTGATACCCAGGATGATGGGCTGCGTGGAGATGGGCGCCACAACAAACCGCAGTGTTTCTTGATGTGAGCCAATCAACATCCTAACTGCCTCTGTGAAATGCCTTGCGGGGGGGCCCCCCCCCTTCATTTCTGTCCCGTCGAGCTGGCAGAACGTGATTGGTGACTTTAACTTAGAGAGTTTTAGTCCCATGTTCCTAGCCACTGACGGGTGCATTAAGCATCTAGTGCACCCTGAGTCCAGCATTGCTACGCCAACAACCTGCTTCCCCCCATCCAAGGTCTCTAACTGTACCTTGATTTGCATTGTGGGGCAGTCCTCAGATGTCAACGCGTCGCTACGCCCGTTACTGCAGGCCTGTCCCACGGCGCACTTTAGGACAGGCCGTTGGCATTTTCCGCCGGCTGGAATTCCTCATTCATAGAGTCGCCTGATGATGACCTCAGTTCAACATATTTTTGCCGCTCTGATGCTGCCTTGGCTGTTGACTCTTTGGAGGGGGGGGTCTTGCGTGGCTTTTCTCCGAGTCTGGGCGTTTCAGGTGGGTGGGTGCAGTCGTTGCTTCTGTGCCCCTCTCTCCCGCACTTAAAACATAAGTTATTCCGGGCCCGCCATTCCTTTTCCTCTGCCCAGGGTTTTCTGTCATGTTCCTTCTTATGATAGACCTGGTTGGTTTGCCATGGCCTTCCCGGGTATTGAATTTGCCGGTAGGAGCGTATTCGCATCCTCATGGTCTCTACTTTTCCCGCTAACTGGACCCATTCATCCAGTGTCTCTGGGTCCCCTCTCTCAGCTGCCATTTCCAGTATCTCAGGTCTTAGTCCCATCTGAAAATACTCAACCTTAAATGATTCAGGCCAGTTTGGGAGGCGGCTGACCAACTTCTTGAATTCAAGGGCGTATTCTGCCACTGTCCGGTGTCCTTGTCGCAGTCTTTGGATCTCCGTTTTTGCTGCCATCCTGGACAGGGTGTCCTCGAACCGCTTACGTAGAGCTTTCATGAAGCAGCCAAAGTCATGAAGTTCTGGCGCCCCGGTGTCATGAAGTACCGCCAGCCATTTAGCAGCTTCTCCAATCAAGAAGTTTGAAACATACCGCACCTTCACCTCTTCATTCAAAAACAGTCTTTCAGATTCTTCCATGAACCCCCGCACGTGGTTCAGGAAGCATGCAAGCTTCTCCGGGTCCCCATCAAATGTAGTCTTCACTTTTGTCATGATGGTAGGTTTGTGCCAGCGACTAGTTGCGGGGTGACTCCCATAGCTAGGCTGTGCCAGCGGATCATCGCCTTCCTCCTCATACGCCTCATCCTTGTCCTCGCTTCCCCCGGCGCTTTCTGCTGCACCTGCTTCCTCAGGTTGGTTGCGTGCATACTGTGCGCTGTGGTCGCTCTCACGGCTCTGGGGCCCTCTCAATAAGGTTTCTACTGCGGCTTGGATTGCCGTCAGTTTGGCATCCATGCCTTCAAGCCCCAGCTCCATCCTGGCTGCCCTGTCCTCCAGTGCCACGATCCATTGTGACTGCGTGATCCACGGCTTCGCTGTAGGCTTTTGTGGGACTGGGACCATACCCCTGCCCACTCCAATCGACCAGTCTGCCGTTGCATTGTATGTGCGCAGAGTGGGGATGCGGGGGAGGGGAGGATTGCCTTTTGTCGTTCGTGGTTCCGGTGCTGCCAGCGGTTCCTTGGTGATTTGGAGTTCCTCGTTTCTCTCCATATTCCCTGCACCACGATTCCTTCAGCTCTTTCCCGCTCTTTATTTTTTTTTCCGCTTCTTCGGCCTGCTGGCTGCCGCTGCTGCGCTTGGCCTGGCAATCCCCGGTCTCCGCTCCTCTTCTGCCTTCTTCTCGATGTGAGCCGATCTCTACCTCAGAGCTTACCCGATGATTTCTGGGTTCGCTCCCGGGAAAATCAGCTGAGATTGATTCGTGCCTTTTTGTCAGGCGCTTCTCAGTTGCAGACGTTTCTCCACAGAAATGACTTTACCTCAGCTCTTTCAGTAAGTAAACGGTTTATTGATTAACATGAGTAAGCACAGTAAAGGCACAAATGGTCCCCTGGTTCCCTGCTCGGGTTTATATACCCTTCTGCCAGAGCACTGGCCCCTCCCAGCTGCGGGCTTCCATCTGGTCTGCTTTCAGTCTTCCCTCTGGTTCTCCTGGTGTCAAGGTTAAAAGTTCATCATCCATGAGGCGTAGCTGGCAGTTGCTAATGCTGGGTGTGGTATAGGGGATGGCAGGACCCTTGGGCATGCCAGGGTTCTGACAGAAACAAACAAATCCTCTTCACAAGGGACAAAGGGAATAAATCTCCATAATGGACTAAGAGGGTAGAGTGGGTTGTTGTTGTTGTTTTGGCTTTAGTCCTTTCCACAGGGGACTAAGGAAAAAGCAAAACAAAACAAAACTTTCCCAAGGGGCTAAGCCCTTTTTCCCCTCAGGTGCTTGCAGAGAGTCCCCCCCCCCGCTTAGGAAGCTTAGGGTTCTGCAGAACCCAGTTTGAAAAACCCTGACCTGAAGCATAAGTATATAACTTGTGACCAAGGGCTATACAAACCCCTTTTTGTGCAATCTCCACTTGCTGGTAATTTTCAATGGATTAAAATTAAACAATTTTGAAACTGGATAAAGTAGAGAGAGTGAGTGGAAAGGGGAACTACTTGTTGAAAAAAGTAGAATGTAAATATGATTGTGTGTGTGTGTGTGTGTGTGTGTGTTTTTACTAGAGTCATTCCAACTTCCTGTTTTGGCTGTATTCAGTTTGGTCCTTGTGCCACCCACATATATATCCCAACTTTTCCACAAGACCCATATACAGTACACTCCTTGATTCCAAAAAGTTATGCACCCATGAACTAAAGATATCTCAAGCCCAGAGACATTACTTTCTTCCAATAAAGCCTAAATAATGGAGACCTGGCTGAGGGTAGACAATCCATTAATCATGCAAGGATACAGTGGGGAGCTTTTAATTTTTTTAAATTGAATTCATTTCTATGGTACACTAGTCACTTTTGTGAAGAATACAGCATGGGAATTTCAGTTCAAGGAATCTGTCTGATTCTCATTTGCATCCAGTGGAAGCAATAGAAGAAATAAAATAACCTTATTCTCTCTATTTCATAGCTGCAGCACATGGCTGCAACACAGTATGGTGCTGGCAAATCTTGAGTGTCAATGCAGACTTACTAAAGATTGTTGCACATTTACAAAATACAAGCCCCCTTAATTCCCTGTGAAGTTTATGGCAGCAGCCTGTGAGAAACAAAGTCATCCACTGTTTCAGTCAGAGATTGCAATTGTTCTGTACCTAATTTTTTTTTTAAAAAAAATAATAATTTATTGCCACTGCTAGCAGGATGCCTATTTGCCTTTTGTTGGGAAAAAAATGTTCATTACCAAGAGTAGCTTTTTAGATGCAAATCTAATTCCCAGGGAATCACTTTGATTTTCTGTGCTAATGATACTAATGCAAGTTTCTCCCAACTACTACCTTATGTTTGGACGAATACCCCTCAGCTCTGAAGTTTATCACCAACTTAATGACAACCTGCAAATCCCAAGTCTCTCTCAAAGGGATGATAAATGTTATCTGCCAATCTCTTCCACTGAATAAACTCACTTTGATCTGCATTAATCACATTTGGCAGGAGCTGTTCAAGCCTGCTAGGAACAATCTTGGTGAACAGCTTGGCATTATTGCTTAATAATGAAGTGGAACAGTATTAAAACACATAGACACACACGCAACCTGAAAGATCCTTCTTTCTTTTATACCAAATCAATGTATCATTTATAGAATCCCATCAAATGAATAGAGTTGCCATAGAATTAGGTTTGAAAAAAAATCCAAAGCTAGCAAAAATCCATGTTCTGACTACTGATTTTGGAGGCTTCCAGACAAAAATCCCACCCTTTAAAACAGTGTGTGTGTTATTGTCTTATTTGTTAAAAAGCAAAATAATATGTCTTCCTGTTGGGAACCGCAAAATATCCAATATCTTTTTTAAAAACCTACAAAATACTATTGGCTATGTTGAAATCAACATTATGAATGCCCTTCCCAGGGAAGCTTGTCTGATACCTATATTGTGGTCTTTCAGGTTCCACTACACCATCTTGGCTCCCATAGGGCTCATATCAGGAGACAAAAAATGAAATGAATACCTTTGTCAAATGAAATATACAGTTTAACAATGGCCAACTAATGAAGCATCTAGAAAGTAATCTATCAATATAAGTCTCCAGTGTGCCTTTCCCTCATTCACCTCCCATTCTATGACATTTCCATTTTTGATTCTTAGTCTATACAGTATCTATCTATGGAAAAATGTACAGTTTTCAGCCCCAGGTGTAGAAGCAACATGAATTTTGAAACTAAATTTTACAATAATTCATTGTTAGTTCTTCAGTAGGTCAAATACTACTATATATCATACGGATTACAGTCTTATTGCTAAGTTCTATGCATTATGTTTGACATGGCTGCTATATTGAAATACAATTATGTATCCTAAGGAAAAGTTCAGTCACTCTATTATAAGGTCTTTGCACCAATCATAAGTTATTGCACTCTTCATGATAATTCAGTCAGGTATAATTTAAAAGTTAGAAATTAGGGGGAAAAATAAAATGAATCAAAAGCTGAAATAGCAACTCAGTACAAAATTGTCTTCCCCTGGTGTTGTACAATACCTACCAAAGTGTTAACAATCCTAATTATTTCTTTCCCATTCTATTATCATTTCCTCCAAACTTTACATGAAAAATAATCTTTTATCTTAGTTAAATTTGTATATATTGAAATACAAAATAACACAATCATAAAATATATGTGTTCAAAGGGATATCATAGGTCATTTAGTCCAAGCTTCTGCTCAGTAGAGGGATCCTTGAATTATCCCAAATGGATGGCCAACCAGCACCTATTTAAACCTCTAGTGTGTCAGGAACCAGCTAGAAAAAGCCAATGAGCCTGGCAACTTAAAAACTGAGAAACTAATCCCTATATCAATGTTGAAAGGGAGAATGCAGGCCATATGGCCCTGTTTCAAATGATTCTGACCTGGAAATGAAGGCAAGACTCCTCAACTTCCAGGAACACCAACAGAAAAGTGGACAGCAAGAAAGTAACAAGACAAAGGAGTGGCCATTTGTAGTGAAGGCTTCTGGTAATAGCTGAAGCTTCACAACATCAATAAATCAGAGTAGAATGCCTAGTCTGGGGGGTAAAGGATTCTAAAGCATTGTTGGAGGCACACCATGTTAGCATATGGTAGCCAAAAATCAGAAAATAAAATTTGTTAGTTTGAAAAGGTGTTACCAGACTCCTGCTGATTTGGAGATATGTAAACTCTCCTTAGGAAGATATTCTTTGCTGAATTATCTTTTGTGATGGTTGTATTTTTGAAGCTGTGGGTGTTATGCATGATTTTTTTTTTTTACTTATGAACTAAAACCAAAAACTCTGACTGTTTTACCCTGGGATTTGACAACTGTATGTTTATTTATTTATTTATTAAATTTCTATGACCGCCTATCTCCCCCTCAAGGAGGGACTCTGGGCAGTTTACAATTACAATAAAAGATCATTAAAATACAATAAATATAACAATAAAAATGTTGGCTCCTTGTTGGAGGTTAATTTTTGGACTGAATCATATGCTGCTACTGTCTGATACTGTGAGGCTCAAAGGAAAGGTTTCAGCATGATTTATAGTTTTATGAACGAGTATTGTTATTTGGACCTGTTCCAGTTGGGTTTCAGTCATTGGTTGATTTGTGGCAGATCCAGGATGCAGGTGGTGCATCCATCCTTCTGCTCCTTGATCCCTCAGCAGGTTTGATATCATCAACCACTGTGTTCCAGCTGATGATCCACTAGTACTCCTAGATTCCTCTCACACAAATGCAGGATATTACACTTCTCGCAGATATATATCATCCTGAATGTTCAAGCATGTCTTATGCTAATTTGATAAGCATCCCTTCCATTCCATCTTCTAGGTCATTTATAAATATGTTGAATAGCACTGGGAAGGATGGAACAAAAGGAACTCCACTCAACACTCTGGGATGATGCAGAATCAATTACAAGCATCCCTTCAGTGCAGCTATTCAACCAGTTGTGAATTCATCAGGTCACAGCATCATCTACTTCATATTTGTCCATTTTCTCCATAAGAAAATCATGAGATACCTTGTCAAGTGCTTTACTGACATTACAATATATTATATTCACAGCATTCCTTTGTTTCCACTACCAGTCAACCTGTCGGTAAAAAAATAATTAGTCTGACATAACTTGTTCTTGACAAACCCATGCTGGCTCCTGGTAATCGCAGCATGCTTTTCTAAATACTTGCAGATGTGCTGCTTGGTAATTGGTTCTACTGCCTTACCACAAGAAATGTGTTTGTTTTATTATTTTCCTGTTCCTTTTTTTTTTTTTTTTTTTAAAGCATACAAACTGCTATTCGGTGTGTAATTTATTTTGGTGAGTATCACTTTCATATTATGTTTGAAACCTCAGGTGTATAATACTATGAGATGTTCATCAGCTTTTGATGGAAATAAACATTATCCTATCCTCAGTGGAGAATATTGGGGAAGGAACAAAAGAAATATACTTTGAATTCCATGTGATTTTGTCGTCACTGTGACTGTTAACTATTTTACCTTTTCTACCACCACTCCTTAATTGGGAAGATAATTTTCTATCATTCCAGGGAGGAATATTTGCAAGAACTTGTTTGGGGTATAACCTGGACCCAAAGCAGTGCTGCATCATGCTGCCATTGTCTTTACTTCTTGATATGCCCATGTGAACATTCCCAGTAAACGCTACCTCTTTTTTTTAATGATTATAAAATTTTATTGAAGAATTTTACACAATAATAAAAGCAATACACATTTAAGAAAGAGAAAAATAGTAAAGAAAAATAGTAAATTGATAAAGAAAGGAAAAATAAAGAAAAAACAAAAAAGTATAAAGAAGCGGCTTCTGATATTCTTTACAGCAGTTACAAATAAGTTTATAATCTTTATAAATCTCCCTCTTTAAGCTCATGTCATAATTCCCCAGTACATGCTACTTCTTGATAACTTTATCCAAATAATATAATTATCCAAGACATATGTTCTTAAAGCCTAGAAATCTGCAGAAGATAAGTCTTTCCAATTACAATAACAAACACATTTTGCATACAAGCAAAATACATGGTATATCTCTAGCGAACACGCCTACAGTAACAACTGCAATCATCCAACCATCTTCAGTACAGATAAAAACATAAAAATACATTAACCTCTTACTCTATTTTTAACTATAAAACACATTATTTCTATATTCTCATACAGTCCTAATTGTCAAACCCCCTCAAAATCAAAACTTCATTTTTTTCAGTTTCAAGCAAAAAGTCTAAAAGTGGTTTCTACGTAGAAAAAACGTTAGACAAATTATTTTCTTTAATCAATATAGTCAGTTTCGCCATCTCTGCCAGCTCCATTATTTCACCAACCATTTGTCCACTGTAGGAATTTATAAGTCCTTCTACCATTGTGCATATAAAAGTCTTGCTGCTGGTATCATATATAAAAAGAAAGTCCCATAAGTGTCCTGAAGGATCTGACATAATTTGAATATCATTGGGAGGGACAGTGTTTATTAGGTGTGCTTGTATGGTGAATATACAATACATTTGATCTGAATGCCAGAATTGGACTTTATTTATATTGCATTGTTAGTTTATTTATTTTATTTATTTATGTTTCAATTTATATACCGCTCCATCTCCCCACAAGGGAACTCTGGGCGGTTTACAAAATACAACAATTAAAATCTGACAATTAAAACAACCTAATAAAATACTCTCATATAATAGAATTAAGTATAAAAATCCAAGGTGTGATGGTTTGATGTTTAGATGTTTAAAAGGGCCCTATGGCACCAGCCATCCCCAAGAGGAACTATCCCCCCCCCCACGCAAGGCGGCAGAACCAGGTCTTTAAGTTCTTTCTGAAGGCCGGGAGCGATGAGGCCTTCCACACCTCCAGGGGTAGCATATTCCAAAGGGTGGGCGCCGTTACCGAGAAGGCACGCCTCCTAGGCCCCGTCAGGTGACATTCCTTTACGGACGGGATCCGCAGCATTCCCTCTCTGAATGACCGAGTGGGACGGTTCGACGTTATGGGGATGAGACGGTCCCTCAGGTAACCTGGCCCCATGCCATGTAGGGCTTTAAAGGTGATAACCAACACCTTGAATTGGACCCGGAAGCACACAGGCACCCAGTGCAGCTGTCGCAGCAGAGGTGTCACATGTGCTGATCTAGGCGCACCAATAACTGCGCGAGCAGCCGCATTCTGGACCAATTGAAGCTTCCGGATACTCTTCAAGGGTAGCCCCATGTAGAGCGCGTTGCAATAGTCTATATGGGAGATGACCAGGGCATGAGTGACTGTACGGAGGGCTTCCCGATCCAGGAAAGGGCGTAACTGACGCACAACACGAAGTTGTGCAAAAGCCCTTCTGGCCACGGCTACCACCTGCTCTTCGAGCAGGAGCCGTGAGTCCAGAAGAACCCCCAAATTACGCACTTGGTCTGAATGGGGTAGTGCAACCCCATCCAGAACTAGAGATGACAACTTCCTGGATCCACGGGAGCCATCAATCCACAGCCACTCTTTCTTACCAGGATTCAGTCAAAGCCTGTTGTTCCCCATCCAGACCCCCACAGCCTCCAGGCACTGAGAAAGGGTAGCCACTGCATCACTTATCTCACCAGGGATGGAAATATATAATTGAGTATCGTCTGCATATTGATGGTATCTCATCCCATGGTGACGGATGATCTCACCCAGCGGTTTCATGTAGATGTTAAATAGGAGAGGGGAGAGAACCGAACCCTGCGGTACCCCACAGACGAGGGGGCGAGGGTCGGATCTTTCCTCTCCTATTACCACCAATTGGGAACGGCCCTGGAGGAAGGAGGTGAACCAGCGCAGAACTACGCCTCCCACCCCCAACTCCCTGAACCGTCCCAAAAGGATACCATGGTCGATGGTATCGAATGCCGCTGAGAGGTCAAGAAGAGCTAGGATGGATGCACTCCCTCCATCCCGCTCCCGCCAGAGATCATCTGTAAGTGCGACCAATGCAGTTTCCACCCCATATCCCGGCCTGAAACCTGACTGAAAGGGGTCCAGATAATCCGTATCATCCAGGATCCTCTGGAGTTGCAATGCCACTGCTTTCTCAACCACCTTCCCTAAAAAGGGGAGGAAAGCCCTCCGAGCTCAGCCAGGTCTCGGTGATACATGCCAGGTCTGCCCCCTCTTCCGTGATCAAATCACATATGAGGGGGCCCTTGTTGTTAACAGACCTGGCATTAAGCAGCAGCAGCCGGAAACCAGGGCCCTCAAGGATCTGCTGACCAGGACCTGGGTATGAACCTGGAGGGCCGGAACACGCCACCGGTAACAAACACCGGGGGCGTCTTCCCCAATGATGGCCTGCCCTCCGGTTCCCATCATAACATCCCCGGCCCGTCACCACTTCAATAGGGCAGCCCACTCCGTAACCCACAGAGCTTCCAGGTCCAGATGCCTCCACTCCCGGACCTTCAAAGACCCTAGGTTGAAACACAGGTCCCCTCCCCCACGCACACATCTCTCAAGCTCAATCAACTTCTACTGATGGTAGCCCCCCCCCAGCGCACCAGCCTAAGCTCTCAGCACTGAAAGGGCCTAACCACCACAACCACACCTGCAATGTCCCCCCACAACCACTCTCACTGGTCGCAGAGAGATATCATCCACTCCTGCCCACCACCTGTCTCCCACTCATACATACTATCACACAGTCTTGGACTCCCCCCTGACTCTCTCACATCCAGGGGGGGCCACACTCACACTACAGGGACCCTAAAAAGTCTCTGCCAGCTATAAATAAATGTGGGTGTAGATGGGGGCTTCCTCTTAGTTGTTAAACTAAAGTTAAAAGTCCAATAAAAAACCTTCAACAGTTGTTGATTTCATGGGGATATTATGGCTGGTCCCCCATTCCTGAACCCGTCGTCAGTTATCAGACACTGTGACTGAACTTTTTTAACATGCATACGGTTGTCGTTTATGAGGCAAGTTTCTACCTATTTGTGTTAAAGAGATGGAAAATAATGACTTCTTTCCACAATGTCCTTCATCATTGTAGGTATTTGTATATCTTCATTTAATTGTGAAGTACATATTTTAATATCCAGTGCTTTGGGGCATTATTTTTCTCCTTTGTCATACACATTGTTAAGAAATACAGTTCATTGTATTTATCTATGTAACAGCCTTATATCCCTTATTCTTTGATCAACTCCCTTAAGCATTAGGGATAGTGATTTAATCAGCCAGAAGAAGCCAAGATTGAATGAGTAGGTGGTAGCCTTTATACACCCCCTTTTCACATTCTTGAGATTTACAATATAAGAAAAAAATGAAAATGGCAAAATGATTGACAAGCTACATCCCTATGACCAACCCTTACACTTGAGTCCAGGTTCATGTGGATCTGCTCCATTTCATCTGTAAAGAAAGATGCAAACTGCTTACAGTAAGTTACAACCATTTCAGCTCTCACCTTCAACATTTTAGTGAATGAGATGGTTCACATTATGGAAAAGCAACACAGGTCTCTTCAGTGTGGATGCAATGGAGGCAGAGAAGTTAAACACATTATGCTAGTTTCACTGTGATAGAATAAACCTCAATACTTAGACTGATCTGTCCCAAGAGTTCCTCCACTTGCATGCCACTGTCATCCTATTAATATATTTGCTTTGGCCCTTTTCCACTTCAGTTTACAAATTCAGAAGATGTGCATGTATGTATGTATGTATGTATGTATGTATGTATGTATATATTGGCATACCCATCCCAGTGTGTACACTTTTTTATAAACAGTTGTCCATAATATTCTGCATTTTAATGCATCTAATATTCTGCATTTAATGCATTTCTCCCATAATATTTGCAATTGTCCCATAATATTTGCATACAGGCTTTGAAAGTGCAGAATGAATATGTTCAGCAAAAACAATGAAACTTAAGTCATCCATTGGAAATCATCCCTCACCTCCTTTATCTTTGCAAATGTGAAGGTACACATTCCAAGGTACACTCCAAGGCACTTCAGCTTCATTGGCTCTCAACACAATCACAGTACCTAGCACCCACCTCCCCCACTCCACAAACAAACACACAGCTCCCAAGCACAAACACTCCCGGGAACCTTCCCCTACCATCCTGCATTCCCCTGCATTCACTACTCAGCTAGGGAACGCGTTGGCTCAGTGGTTAAGATGCTGAGTCAGAAGCCATTAAGGGTGACAGCTCGGCAGTTTGAAACCCGAGAGCGTGAGCCGCGTGCCAGAGTGAGCTACTGGCAATCAGTCAAAATCAGTCCCAGCTCCTGCCGACCTAGCAGTTCAAAAGCATGCAAATGCGATTAGATAAATTAGGTACCACTCCGGTGGGAAAAATCACAGGGACATGAAAGGAGCCTCCTTGGGCGTCCCCCAGGCAACGGTGATGTCACCGGCAAGTCCTTTCACTACAGAAGTGCTTTGGTGCTTCTGACACGAAAAAGAAAGAAAGACTACTAAGATGATGATCTGTATTAACTTTATACCTCTCACCTATTCTGAAATCTGGCTAATGCAATTCTATTTCTGTTGAAAAATATCACAGCTCAGAAAACATTAGGTACTACAGTAACTGGTAATTTGCATTTAAAATGTAAAAAGTCAAGTACAGAAAACATGGTGTAACACTGTTGAATCTAAGAAAAATAGTTTCTATTTGCAATTTTTCTAGTGAACTGTGTGTCGGTAAAATTAATAATTTTATTTCAATTAGCCTTTTTCTTAACACTAGCATGTTAAGAAAATTCCAATAAACATGCACACTGAATCATGTTCCCTTCCATTCATCCAATCCACCAATCTTCTCCTCTGGCTCTCACCCAGAGGGGAAATCAGTATACACTGGGAAACCCACAGTCCAGAATCAAAACACCTAGCCGGGAGATGGAATCATGCCAAAATGGAGATCTTCTCCCTCTCTGGAACTAGCAGAGGGAAAGGCCAAAATGGACTCCATCGGGGGGAGGGTCCACAGTAGTCTGCCACTCTACTGCTACCCCCCTCCCCACCCAGCCACTGCCAATACCCCCAAAGTTCCAGAGTCGAGGTAGGCCTTTCCAATGAAAAGCTGCGAAAACGTGGATCTCAACAAATTCATGGCAGCAACTGTCAGGCTCATACAGTTCCCAAAGGAACTGTCTGGGAACAGAGTTCCCAGAGAGACACCAGCAGCAAAGGGTTACAAACACAAGCCTGTCTACCAGTCCGCTCCTCCAGTGAGCACCAGGCCCATCGATACAACAAGTGCAACAGGGAGTGACAATCATGCCCAGTGCCAGGCTCACAGAGGCAGCCAACTTACAACATCCAAGCCTCAAATGGTGCCAGGACTATAGGCATGGTAAACGCCATGGGTGAACACAGCTGGCATGGCCAGCAACAAACATAGCAAGCAAAAATGGCGGCCTGTCCTTCAGCTCCTTCAGCCCCTCCAGCCTCCAGGATTATAGGAGAGGGCAGACTCAGTCCCTAGCCAACTCCTCCACACCTGAACGTGGCTGGCACCAGGTCAATAGGTGCAGCTAGCAGCAAAAAAATGCAGCCAGCCCATCCTCTGGCTCTCCTCGCACCTCCGGCTGCCCTACCATCTCCAGCCTCTTGTGGCCTCCAAGACAAGCCAAGACAAGCCTCCAAGCCGGCATGGCCCACAGCAAAAAGGGCCCATCCTCCGGAGGCACCCTCCCATGGCGCCTCCAGCCTGCAAGATAAGCCTCCAAGATAGTCGAGCAGGTCCAAATGCAGCAGCAGTCCTGGTAGGTGTAATCAAACAAACAAGCAAATATACAAATTCAATCACCCAACGCGGAGGGCAGTCCAGCCGAGGCTCTTGTTCTCTTCGCCATCTTACTGGAAATGTTGGGTAAGCATATGGTTGAACATGGTCAGCATTGTCATAAATCCTTTTCAAATATGCATGCATGCATACACATACAGTATTCACATACATCATACATATTGGGTGGGCAACCTACAGGCCATGGGCTGCATGTGTCCTCATCCCACTGTGTTCGCTTATTTTGAATCTGTAACACATTTTTTTTTCATTTTCATTTATTTTATCTGTTTATTTTTTCTTTTCAACTCTTTCTAACTTTTGTATCAAGAAACGCTTTCCAACTGGAAGCAGAGTTCAGTAGTGAAGTCTGTTACCCAAATAGTAGAATACTGTTTCTTGAGATAATATGTATTGTCAGTTTCTCATAAGCATGCTTTTATGCTACAGAATAGTGACACTGGGCTATGTTACATCCCATTACTTTCGAAGACCATTCCAATGTGGTAATTAATTGTATTTGAAGTTAAGCATTTTTTAAGTATCTGTCCTACAAAGTTGTTTTTGCAAATGTCAAATCAGTGGGAATCCATTTCTTTTCACACACAGTTTGCTGTAGGCAATAATTTACAAAAGTGAGGTCATTACTGAAGCAGACTGCTCTAAGTTTCAATCAGAATTTATGTCAGATAAAGGATATTAAAAGATAATCGTAAAAAATCCCCTTGCATAAATCAAAGGACCTAAAACTTTTTTAAAGGTTAGTGTAAATAACATGGAGCCATTTAATATTTTTATTTTATTTGCAAAGATTAAAGGATTTTTTGCCTCTCAAGTTGCATCAGTTACTTAGAATTTTGTGTTTAAAACCTGAAAGCAGCGTAAGCTCTATAGAGGTGTGTGTGTGTGTGTATGCATGCGTGTTTGTGTGTGTATACATACATACATATATATTCAAAATCTTAACAGAATTTAGGTTCCCTAAATATTATTTCATAGAATTGTAAGATGAACAGAATGAATGAATGAATGAATGAATGAATGAATGAATGAATGAATGACCGACCGACCGACCAACCAACCAACCAACCAACCAACCAACCAACCCAGAAGAAGGCAGTAGCAAACCACATATGTAATGCTACAAGGAAACTACATGTATGTAATCAACAGGAGTCAAGCTTCACTTGAGGGCATTTTTACCTTACATTTTTACCTGAGGCTACATCTGTTCATTCATATGAATCCTATTTCTGCTCAGATAAGATGTGGATAAAATTGGTGTAATCTGATAATAACACTGTGAGTCAGATCAAACTAAATAAGACCAACCAGCATTTTTACCGCTACCTTTCACAGGTGGCTTTAGATGGATTTGAAACAGAGATGCACAATTGTAGAAGTAGAATTTATTTTCATCACAGAAAGAGAATGGTAAACTTATGACCCTTTGGCTTGGGGAACTCAAGTGGAAACTCAACGTTTCCACTGAGAAAATAGAAATCTAGTTGACATGATTCAAGCTACAGTCAACTTATTATGGCACCAGTATAGAACCCAGATGTGAGTCTTTTTAATGGAGAGATTGAAAATAGCATAGGGACAGGCTTGTTTTACCATATATTCTCTTAATTGATCGGTTTTTCAAGGAATAAACAGGTCCATAATTGCAAACTAAGAGTTTCCACAACTTTAAGATAACAGGTTTAGTCTCAGTAGAGGAAAACCTAACTTACTATAGGTGGTATCAGCCCAGGTCATATTAATCCTTGGCAACTGAGCTGACTTGTGTATGTAGCCAAGTGTCTTCTGTGGGCATTATCCTTATAGAATTTAAATAGGGATGTGAATTCAGATCTTTCCAGTCCAGTGATAATACCTATCCATGATGCTACATGGCTAAAGATGATAAACCTTTTTTACTACAATTTATTTATAAATAAATTAGGTGTTGTCTATTCTAAAGGCCCTGGGCAGCTTACAAGAAAATAAAAGTCTTTGTAAAATGTAATACTTTAAAACTATTTAAAATTCTAAAACAGCATTAAAACTGAATGCTAAAACCTTTAAATTTCTAAAAAGCCCTGGACAAAGTGATAATAATAATATACTAATAATATATTAAACCTGTATGCCAACTCTCAACAACTTTGGGCAGCTCACAACAATAAAAAAAATACAATAAAACTGAAGAAAGATAAAAGATGGCAAGAATGACAGATTGGATGGAATGAAGGAAGGGGTCTCCCTCTCCTTTGCCAAAGGCCTGGGTGAAGAGTGAGGTCTTCATGGCTCTTCTGAACAGCAGAGTGGGAGTCATCCGTAGGTTTTAAGCCTACTCCTAAATTGTATTACAAAGATAGTCACCCTCAATTCCAATGGTGATTTATTCTGCAATGTGGGGAATAGACGAATTTTATCTTGATGTTAGACATATTCATGGTGACGCCTGAAGAAGATGTCCCACTAAAGACCTAAGAATGTGGATCAGACTATCCAAAAGTATTATTTTGGTTCTGCAAATACTTTGGGCCCAAGCCATTAAGCTTTTATATACCAAAGTGAATAGGACTTGAAAAGCTTCTGGCAAACAATGCAGCTGTTTCAGAAAAGCTAGTTGGGTCTATACTGGATCTTTATTTAAAGGCTTTTTTGAAAATGTCCAAAGAAGCTTAATTATTTTTAGAGCCTTGCTGGTACATATTGCACTATTAGGTTGAGGTATAAGAATAATAGCATCAGCAGAGATATGCTTGGAATTTCAGCCATCCTGAAAACCCATCCCACTTGAGAGAAAAGAGAAATAGCACTGAGTTGGTTTAACAACCATATAAAGCATTTGCTGACACTATTTAAGAGGATTAATTAACCCAAATGAGGGAAGAGATGCTCAGGGAGGACAACAAAGACTGCCTGATCAGACGGCCATAGCGTTTCAATGAGAATAAAGATTTGTTTTTTAAAAAATCCTTTTGCCTATGTTTCCACAAAGTTTGGAGCCAGTTTGGTCTAATGGTGACGGGCAGGGGACGGTATGACGGGAACCGGAGGGCATGCCATCTCTGGGGAAGGCGCCCCCGGTGTTTGTTACCGGTGGTGCGTTCCGGCCCCCCGTGTTCATACCCAGGCCCTGGTAGGCAGATCCTCGGGGGCTCCGGTCTCCGGCTGCTGCTATTGAATGCCAGGTCGGTGAACAACAAAGCCCCCCTTATAAGTGACTTGATCACGGATGAGGGGGCCGACCTGGTATGTATTACCGAGACCTGGCTGGCACCAGAGGGGGGAGTGGCCCTCTCGGAAATGTGTCCAGCCGGGTTTCAGGTCTGGCATCAGCCGAGACACCGGGGCAGGGGAGGAGGGGTGGCAGTGGTCATTCGAGAGTCTCTTGTGGCCTTCAGGGGCGCTGCTCCACAAGTGGCCGGGTGTGAGACCCTGTTTTTCAAGTTGGGTTCACGAGAACAGTTGGGAGTGTTGCTGCTGTACCAGCCTCCCTGCTGCGTAGCAACCTCCCTGCCTGAGCTGCTCGAGGCTGTCTCGGGGCTGGCAGTGGAGTTCCCCAGACTTATGGTTCTGGGGGACTTTAATCTGCCATCTCTGGGACGGGACTCGGAGGCGGCTCGGGAGTTCATGGCTACCATGGCAGCTATGGGCCTGTCTCAGATTATTCGTGACCCGACTCGGGACAGTGGTCTCACCCCGGACTTAGTTTTCTTGTCTGAGCAGTGGCAATGTGATCTGAGGGGAGAGCTACACCTTTCCCCATTGTCATGGTCGGACCACGCCCTGGTGACCCTTAGACTCTCTTGTGCTGCCCCACTCCGCAGGGAGGCGGGACCTATTCGATTGGTCCGCTCCCGGCGACTGATGGACCCAGTGAGGTTTCAGAAGGAGCTGGGAGTTGTTCCCGAGGACTTGCTTCACGGTCCAGTGGAGCTCCTGGCCGCGGCCTGGAACAGGGCCGTGGCTGGAGCCCTGGACAAGATCGCGCCTATGCGACCTCTCCGGCCCTACTTGGCCCGCCGCTCTCCGTGGTTTACCGAAGAGTTAAGGGCCTTGAAAAGGGTTAAGAGACGTCTAGAGCGCCGCTGGAGAAAGACGAAGAATGAATCTGACCGAACACAATCTAGAGCCGCAGTTAAGGCCTACCTTGTGGCGGTAAGAGCGGCGAAACGTGAATATTTCTCCGTTCTTATTGCATCCGCAGAATGCCGCCCGACGGCCCTTTTTAAAATTACAAGATCACTGTTGGGTCGGGAGCAGGGGGAGACCCACTTACAGGGCCGATCGGAAGAGTTTGCTGAGCATCTGCAGGATAAAATCGCCCAGATTCATTCCAAGTTGGACTCCAAGCATGAGACAGGATCTGTGGAGATGCCAGGGACTCGTACTTACCATGTTATCTGGGAACAGTTTGATCCTGTTGCGCCTGAGGAAGTGGACAGGATCCTCCGGACTGTGAACGCCACCACATGCCAGCTTGACCCTTGTCCCTCCTGGCTGGTGAAATCGGCCAGTGAGGTGACATGTGGATGGGTCCAGGCGATGATTAATCTGTCCTTGAGTGAGGGGGTGTTTCCAGAGGTCTTTAAGGAGGCGCTGGTGCACCCCCTCCTCAAGAAGCCGTCCCTGGACCCTACTATCCTGGGCAATTTTCGCCCAGTCTCCCACCTTCCCTTCTTGGGAAAGGTGGTTGAGAAGGTGGTGGCTTGGCAACTCCAGAGGATTCTGGAGGAAACGGATTATCTAGACCCCTTCCAGTCAGGTTTCAGGCCGGGATATGGGACGGAGACCGCATTGGTCGCGCTTATGGATGATCTTTGGCGAGAGCGGGATGGAGGGAGTGCGTCCATCCTAGCTCTCTTAGATCTCTCAGCGGCTTTCGATACCGTCGACCACGGTATACTTTTGGGACGGCTCAGGGAGTTGGGGGTGGGCGGCGTAGTTTTGCGCTGGTTCACCTCCTTCCTCCGGGGCCGTTCCCAGTCGGTGTTGATAGGGGAGGAGAGGGCTGACCCGCGCCCCCTGACTTGTGGGGTGCCGCAGGGGTCGGTTCTCTCTCCTCTCCTGTTCAACATCTACATGAAACCGCTGGGCGAGATCATCCGTCACCATGGGATGAGGTATCACCAATATGCTGATGATACCCAGGTGTACATCTCCATCCCAGGTGAAGTAAGTGATGCGGTCGATGCCTTATGTCAGTGTCTGGAGGCTGTGGGGGCCTGGATGGGGAACAACAGGCTTCAGCTGAACCCTGGTAAGACGGAGTGGCTGTGGATTGATGGCCCCCCTAGATCCGGGAAGTTGTCATCTTTGGTTCTGGGTGAGGTGGCACTACCTCGCTCGGATCCAGTGCGGAATCTGGGGGTCCTCCTGGACTCGCGACTCTTGCTCGAAGAGCAGGTGGCAGTCACGGCCAGGAGGGCCTTTGCACAACTTCGTGTTGTGCGCCAGTTACGCCCTTTCCTGGATCGGGAGGCCCTCCGAACAGTCACTCACGCCCTTGTCATCTCCCGTATAGATTACTGTAATGCGCTCTACATGGGGCTACCCCTGAAGAGTATCCGGAAGCTTCAGCTGGTTCAGAATGCTGCGGCGCGAGCAGTTATGGGTGCCATGAGATCGGCACATGTAACACCTCTGCTACGCGAGCTGCATTGGCTACCAGTTTGCTTCCGGGTCCAATTCAAGGTGTTGGTGATTACCTTTAAAGCCCTATATGGCATAGGGCCAGGGTACCTGAGGGACCGTCTCGTCCCGATAACGACGGCCCGCCCCACCCGTGCATGCAGGGAGGGCATGCTTCGGACCCCCTCAACAAGAGAATTCCATCTGGCGGGGTCCAGGAGACGTGCCTTCTCTGCGATAGCGCCCGCCTTATGGAACATCTTGCCCCCGGAGGTGAGACTCGCCCCCTCGCTCCTGGCCTTCCGGAAGGCCCTCAAGACCTGGCTCTGCCATCGAGCCTGGGATGACAGAGGTGGCAGTGCCTCCTGGGGTTGGCTGGCCCCGTAGGAATACGATCTACACCATGGTCTCCAATCCATCTTGGATTTAGATAATTTATTATTGTATATTATTATTTTATTATTATTGTATTTTTAGATGATATTTTTATAGTTTTTAACTTTCAATTGTTGTAACCCGCCCAGAGTCCCTTGCAAGGGAGATGGGCGGGGAATAAATTGAAATAATAATAATAATAATAATAATAATGGTTAAGGCAATAGGCTAGAAACCAGGAGACTGAGAGTTCTAGTCCTGCCTTAGGCATGAAAGCCGGCTGGGTGACTTTGGGCCAGTCACTCTCTCTCAGCCCAACTCACCTCACAGGGTGGTTGTTGTGGGGAAAATAGGAGGAGGAAGGAGTATTAGGTATGTTCCCCGCCTTGAGTTATTTGTAAAAATAATAAAGGTGTGATTAAAAATAAAATATAAAAAAAGTTTGCTGTTTCAGAACACCCAGGGGTTTCAATTAAAGTTTCAGCAAAAGTAGGAAGCTAACATTATAGAACTCAAACAAACCATATGCTATCTGAGCAAGTTAGTTAAACTAGCTTCTGACAATATACCTGCATAAGCTCATTTTCCATTCTGAGCCAGGCAGACTTTCTGGAAATGATGCTTGCTTTGTAATATTAAAAAAGCTGGGAAATTTCATTTTCTGAATCAGGTAATTATAAACTTTGGAGATATAAAGAGGACTCATGTCTACACTCAATATCCAGGGGTCCAGGGCCAGCTGCTGAAAGCTTGTGGGTATTGCTGATTCCTATTACAGATTCAGTTCACACACCTGCCTCTTTTCTCAGTCTTCATTGTTACCCTCAAGTAGGTAGCTACAAGTCATACTGGATCTCTGCGGAAAAATGAAAACAAAAACAGTAAGTGACTTGTCATCATCATTAGAGGTCATAACACTGTTGCTTACTGTGAGCCTCTAACCCATAGCTTTCCAAACTCTGTGTCGTGACACATTAGTGTGTTGCGACAAAACCTGGAAGTGTTGATGGCAGCGACGGCGGCAGCGGCGACGGCAGCAGCATGCCATCAGCGCTTCCGGGTTTTAGTGCGAAACACAAGGCCGCTGCTGCCACCACACACAGTGTGCGCTGTCATGCTGTCGCCGCCATTGGTTTGTCACCAACAGTGGGACTTTGGAAAGCACTGCTCTAACCATTAGGGGAGTTTGTAAGAACTCTATCGCACAAATATGGAAGAGCTACACTACAAAAAGCACTCTGCATATGATGGGATTTTCCCACCTGAAAACATTCTATTCCTTCATCAGCCTTGGCTTTGAATATATACCAGAAACATGTGGTTTAAGAGTCAAGATGAATTTCTTTATCTTTTTGCTTGGCTATTGCAAATTAATACTGGCAAAGACTCATTAACAAAGACTATGAAGGTTCTCAGTCATCCAGGTGGAATTGTCTGTAGCTTGAATCATGTCAACTGGATTTCTATTTTCTCAGTGGAAATGTTTCGCTCCTTATCCAAGGAAGAAGCTCCTTGGATAAGGAGCGAAACGTTTCCACTGAGAAAATAGAAATCCAGTTGACATGATTCAAGCTACAGACATTAACAAAGACATTTTTGTCTTGTGATTTATATAAGCACTGAAGGATAAACAATAACTGGACTCACTGAAAAAACACATTGATAACAACAGAGCTCATCTACCCACCTGATGGAAATGCCTGGGGAAACATCCAGGTCTTCAATGCCCTGCAAAAAGCTAACAGAGTTGGGGCCATCCAAATCTCTGGGGAGATGCTGTTCCACGGGGCAGTTGCTGCCACTGAAAAGGTACAATTCTGGGGTCCAACAAGATGGCGTTGTTTGATAGAAGGGACCCAGAGCTTGCCCTCTCTACTAGAACAGGTGGGGTAAGCAGAAACAATGGGAAAAAGGTGGTCCTGCAAGTCATCTGGCCCTATGCCATGGAAGGATTTATAAATGATGATCAGCACCTTGAATTGTACCCAGAAGCCTACTGGGTGCCAGCACAGTCATGTACTATTGCTGAAGTCAAAAATTTCCTTTAGCATACATATATGTTAGGCATGATAAAAAATTCCAATGTACCTGTGAAAACACATGTTATAGCAAGACAACATTTTTCTGGAAGTTCTTAAACTGCAATTTTATTATGCTGACATCTTACTGCTAAGGGCACAATTTCATTCACCACCAGCAGCAGCAAAGAATCATGAAATCTGAAAACAAGAGTTTCCTCTATGTCTTTTCTGCTGAGTTTGGTAGCTATGAAGCCAAAAAATCTGTTCAATACCTCAAAGCCAGGGCCGCAACTAGGGGGGGTGGCAAGCAGGGCATGTGCCCAAGGCGCCGTGCTGGGAGGTTCGCCAAAATGATGCCCGGGGGTGCCAAAATGACAAAATAACCCATGGGGGGGATGTGGAATCCATGTTTGCCCTGGGTGACACAGACCCTAATTCCATCCCTGCTCAAAGCTTTATCATCTGGTAATAATGGAAATTCTCCAGCAAAGGAGATCGTTACCTTGTCGTGGTGCTGGAGCTTGAGCACCTCAATGAAACCATGAGCTAAACCGTGAAGGGACACCCAAGACGGGAAGGTCGTGGCAGAGAGGTCAGACTAAATACGATCCCTGGGGAAGGTAATGGCAACCCACCCCAGTATTCTTGCCATGAAAACTAAATGGATCAGTACAACCAAAGATATGTCGGTATACCATCGGAAGATGGGACTCCCAGGTCGGAAGATGGTCAAAATGCTACTGGGGAGGAACAGAGGATACGTTCAACTAGCCCCAGACGTGATGACGCAGCTAGCTCAAAGCCGAAAGGACGGCTAGCGGCCGACGGTGCTGGTGGTGAACGACGAATCCGATGTTCTAAAGATCAACACACCATAGGAACCTGGAATGTAAGATCTATGAGCCAGGGCAAATTGGATGTGGTTATTGGTGAGATGTCAAGATTAAATATAGACATTTTAGGTGTCAGTGAACTGAAATGGACTGGAATGGGCCACTTCACATCAGATGACCACCAGATCTACTACTGTGGACAAGAGGACCACAGAAGAAATGGAGTAGCCTTCATAATTAATAATAAAGTGGCTAAAGCAGTGCTTGGATACAATCCAAAAAATGATAGAATGATCTCAATTCGAATTCAGGGTAAGCCATTTAACATCACAGTGATCCAAATATACGCCCCAACCACAGATGCTGAAGAAGCAGAAGTAGATCAGTTCTATGAGGATCTGCAGCACCTACTAGATAATACACCAAAAAGAGATGTTATTTTCATTACAGGAGACTGGAATGCTAAGGTGGGTAGTCAGATGACACCTGGAATTACAGGCAAGCATGGTCTGGGAGAACAAAATGAAGCAGGACATAGGCTGATAGAATTTTGCCAAGACAACTCACTGTGCATAACAAACACTCTCTTCCAACAACCTAAAAGACGACTTTATACATGGACTTCACCAGATGGTCGACACCGAAATCAGATTGACTACATCCTTTGCAGCCAAAGGTGGCGGACATCTATACAGTCGGTAAAAACAAGACCTGGAGCTGACTGTAGTTCAGATCACGAACTTCTTATTGCAAAATTTAGAATCAGACTAAAGAGAATAGGGAAGACCCACAGATCAGTTAGATATGAGCTCACTAATATTCCTAAGGAATATGCAGTGGAGGTGAAGAATAGATTTAAGGGACTAGATTTAGTAGATAGGGTCCCGGAAGAACTATGGACAGAAGTTTGCAACATTGTTCAGGAGGCGGCAACAAAAAACGTCCCAAAGAAAAAGAAAACCAAGAAGGCAAGATGGCTGTCTCCTGAGACACTGGAAGTAGCCCAAGAAAGAAGGAAAGCAAAAGGCAACAGTAATAGGGGGAGATATGCCCAATTAAATGCAAAATTCCAGAGGTTAGCCAGAAGAGATAAGGAATTATTTTTAAACAAGCAATGTGCGGAAGTGGAAGAAGACAATAGAATAGGAAGGACAAGAGACCTCTTCCAGAAAATTAGAAACATCGGAGGTAAATTCCAGGCAAAAATGGGTATGATCAAAAACAAAGATGGTAAGGACCTAACAGAAGCAGAAGAGATCAAGAAAAGGTGGCAAGAATATACGGAAGATCTGTATAGGAAGGATAATAATATTGGAGATAGCTTTGACGGTGTGGTCAGTGAGTTAGAGCCAGACATCCTGAAGAGTGAGGTTGAATGGGCCTTAAGAAGCATTGCTAATAACAAGGCAGCAGGAGAGGACGGTATCCCAGCTGAACTGTTTAAAATCTTGCAAGATGATGCTGTCAAGGTGATGCATGCCATATGCCAGCAAATTTGGAAAACACAAGAATGGCCATCAGATTGGAAAAAATCAACTTATATCCCCATACCAAAAAAGGGAAGCACTAAAGAATGTTCAAACTATCGAACAGTGGCACTTATTTCCCATGCCAGTAAGGTAATGCTCAAGATCTTGCAAGGTAGACTCCAGCAATTCATGGAGCGAGAATTGCCAGATGTACAAGCTGGGTTTAGAAAAGGCAGAGGAACTAGAGACCAAATTGCCAATTTCCGCTGGATAATGGAGAAAGCCAGGGAGTTTCAGAAAAACATCTATTTCTGTTTTATTGACTATTCTAAAGCCTTTGACTGTGTGGATCATAACAAATTGTGGCAAGTTCTTGGTGGTATGGGGATACCAAGTCATCTTGTCTGCCTCCTGAGGAATCTGTATAACGACCAAGTAGCAACGGTAAGAACAGAGCACGGAACAACGGATTGGTTTAAGATTGGGAAAGGAGTACGGCAGGGCTGTATACTCTCACCCTACCTATTCAACCTGTACGCAGAACACATCATGCGACGTGCTGGGCTTGAGGAATCCAAGGCTGGAGTTAAAATCGCTGGAAGAAACATTAACAATCTCAGATATGCAGATGATACCACTTTGATGGCTGAAAGCGAGGAGGAGTTGAGGAGCCTTATGACGAAGGTGAAAGAAGAAAGTGCAAAAGCTGGGTTGCAGTTAAACCTCAAAAAAACCAAGATTATGGCAACGAGCTTGATTGATGACTGGCAAATAGAGGGAGAAAAAGTGGAGGCAGTGACAGACTTTGTATTTCTAGGCGCAAAGATTACTGCAGACGCTGACTGCAGCCAGGAAATCAGAAGACGTCTACTTCTTGGGAGGAGAGCAATGGCAAATCTTGATAAAATAGTTAAGAGCAGAGACATCACACTGACAACAAAGGTCCGCATAGTTAAAGCAATGGTATTCCCTGTAGTAACCTATGGCTGCGAGAGCTGGACCATAAGGAAGGCTGAGCGAAGGAAGATAGATGCTTTCGAACTGTGGTGTTGGAGGAAAATTCTGAGAGTGCCTTGGACTGCAAGAAGATCAAACCAGTCCATACTCCAGGAAAACAAGCCAGACTGCTCACTTGAGGGAATGATATTAAAGGCAAAACTGAAGTACTTTGGCCACATAATGAGAAGACAGGATACCCTGGAGAAGAAGCTGATGCTAGGGAAAGTGGAAGGCAAAAGGAAGAGGGGCCGACCAAGGGCAAGATGGATGGATGGTATTCTGGAGGTGACGGACTCAACCATTGGGGAGCTGGGGATGGTGACGGCCGACAGAAAGCTCTGGCGTGGACTGGTCCATGAAGTCACGAAGAGTCGGAAACGACTGAACGAATAAACAACAACAATAATGGAAATTAACTTCACCATACAGAATTACATACACAATTCCTGTCCCTAATTTCAGTCACATCACAATATGCTCACTTTGTTGTCTGTATTTATTGGCCCTTGGAAGGAAAGTACTAACTGAAAGCAGTTATGCCAAATTCTCAGAAGCAGTTTGAAGATGATCTGTGATTGTCTTCACTCCCTTGTGCCACTTTGTTGTGAACAAGCACTGAAATGTATTGCCTTGCTGCAGGTTGTCCCTGCAACAGCAAAAATCCTCACACCCAGTCCACAAAAAATGGAAGAAAAAGGCAAAAGTTTTATATGGCCTGGAGAGAAACTAGGGGCATTGGCATCAATACCAGAAAGAAAACACCTCCAATATATCTTAGATTATGTCTTATTCAACAAAAAAATATTTTGGACTTATTTACTCCATTGCACTTATATAGAAAAGGCTAGAGTAAATCATAATATTGGATAATGTTGGATAAACAGTGATATTAATGTTCCATTGAAACATATATTTGTGTAGTATAGTATTCATTTTATTTTATTTTATTTTATTTTATTTTATTTTATTTTATTTTATTTTATTTTATATTATATTATATTTTATTTTATTATTTTATATATATATATATATATATATATATATATATATATATATATATAAAATTTATTCCCGGCCCATCTCACTCAGTATAATTGTTCCTTTAGGGGAGAAAAACTATTACATGTATTAACTCAACTTGAAGAGAAGATTTAATATTCTCAAATGTTCATATTGTTTTGAACAATATTTCTATATCACGGAAATTGGCATCTGGACTAAAGAGACAATTCTTTAGGTTCTACACATAGTTAAAGAACTGATTCTTCAGCACTAAAAAATAAACATATGCCTCTGACTACTCAGTGTTCTACAGACTTCTACAGACAGAAAATCCTTCCTTGAATAGAGGTGGGGGCCTCAGGCACAATCTTTCCCCTGTCTTCCTCCCTGCTTTGTCTTCTGTGCCTAGGAAGATTAAGACCATTTCGCAAGCTCAACAGGTGATCTTAACGATCCTTCTTTAGATGATAAAGGGACTTAGAAATAACATCTGGAAAAAAAAAACCATGACCTAGCCCCAGGTGTAAGGTCACACAGCAACATATTTTAGGATTCCCTTACTAACTTTGCTCAGACTGAAGAAGCTCCTTGGATAAGGAGTGAAACGTTTCCACTGAGAAAATAGAAATCCAGTTGACATGATTCAAGCTACAGACAATTCCACCTGGATGACTGAGAACCTTCATAGACATGTAGACCTAATCAATTTCTTTATCCACAATAATTATTGTAGTATAGTACCAGTATAGTATCTGGTAAGAATAATGGGGATTCTGTCAATATAGATTGGACTCCTAAAATCATAAGAGCATACAAGACTCAGCAAAGTCTTCACAAGTTGCATCACATGGTTATTGAATTTCTGGTTTCCCAGGCTTTTGAAGCATGGGTAAGAGATACATTGGATTTTTGCAGCCTAGATCCAATAACTCTGGCAAAATATATTGGGCTGTCCCATGAACACCTGAAAAAAGCTAACACAATTTTCAGTATGACTGATCAATGTGATTTGTGTAGCATTCACAAATTATAACCACAGATGGTATTTTATGCCACTTTCCAATCCACTGAACAATGTTGTTTGATAGCATGTGAGGTATTCTGTATTCTTGATAACTACACAGAACCGATTCACTGTGAACATATTTTCAGGTTGAGTGAATTGAAAATACATGCTGAATTTGTATAAATATTCTTTATGTTGAACTTAGAATAAAAGAGGATTGGCAGAAAGTAATCCTTTGTCTGCATGGCTTTTAATACTAGAAGCCTTTTTATAAGTCTATGGCTAGCAGAAACAATCGTACTTTCTTGAGCTGTAGCTGCTAAAGATTTACAGATCAGCTTGCTGTTCTTAGAAATGAGATGGACATTTCCATAAGCATGTGGGAGTTTTGAGGTATAGTTTATAAAACTCCATATGCTTATGAAGTTTTAGATTTATCCTACTGTGTGTCATAGGAGGAAGGGAAGGAAGAAAATACTTCAGAATTATTTGAAAAGGGAAAAGTAGCTATGTCAAATTAAACAAAATCTAGAGTGAATACAGCCACATGAATACACATGCACACAATTATACACACACACACTTGCAGACATAGAGTTTTGTTTTAGTTTTATTGGAATTTAGCAAGAAAATAATTCCTCAAATAACTGTGAGCAAAACAATTAATAACCATTTCATCGGATAGTTTATATCATAGATATTTCCATTAGAGAAAATATAAAATGATAAAGCTAAGCACATTGCCAATACTACTTCCATCAGTGAAGAAAATACAATACCATTGGAATCAGTATATTATTATTGCAGGGTTATGAATGCATAAGTGAATGATCAGATTCACACTGTATAATGTCATAACTATTAGCTTGACCCATAAGCACTACCAGCCAACATTCTTGGATTTAAGATGATGGGATACCTGGCTCTATTCCTTTTAACAATGTCTCATTTAAAAGGTGAAAATTTGGTTTCATGTTTCTAAAACCATATTTTAATATCCTTTCAGTATATTTATATTCATGATTCACTGTGCATGTTTATTGGAATTTTCCAATTGGAATGCTAGTGTTAAGAAAAAGGCTAATTGAAATAAAATTATTAATTTTACCAACACACAGTTCACTAGAAAAATTGCAAATAGGAACTATTTTTCCTAGATTCAACAATGTTACACCATGTTTTCTCTACTTGACTTTTTACATTTTAAATGCAAATTACCAGTTATTGTAGTACCTAATATTTTCTGAGCTGTGATATTTTTCAACAGAAATTGAATTGCATTAGCCAGCTTTCAGAATAGGTGAGAGGTAGAAGGTTAATACAGATCATCAGCTTAGTACTGTGTGTTTCTTATAATTCAGACAACTACTATGAGGTTTTTATGGCAAACATAGACGAAGTTGCATAAGAATGTTTCTTAGCAAATACAGTACATGAGCAAAAAAACAGGAAAAGGCTACCAATACTGCTTGCCTGTTTCATCAGGAAATGGACATCTTTGTAATCAATCACCCTTCATAATTTTCCATGTCTATCATACATTATTTTCAGTTTTCTCAGAAACAGCTAATTTGGAATCAAAGAGTTTGTGAAAGGAAATATTTAAACCATTCTTCTAAATAGTATTATGTCATATAAACAGTATATAAAACTTAGCCCTAACAATATTAATACTGCACTAGTTGTTGAAGGAAAAGAAGAAAAGATGTGCATTTCATGATGAAAAAGGGAAAGTGCCTGTAATGGAGTTTCTCCATCCCTCATTGTATTTTTATTCAACATCTACTGGAAAAAACGTTTTGCATTTGTACTTATATCCAAGTCCATCAATACTTTGTACTATTAAATGTCTGCTGGCACATGATGAAATGATTACAGTTGCAATCAAAATTATTCAACCCCCATTGCAAATTAGGTTTATTGTCAAAATTTACAGACTTTCAGCTGTTTGCAATGAACAAATCAAAGAAAAGCAATTGAAATAGCTCAACACAACAAATGTTTCAAGTGGTTTCCCCAAATTCAACTGAAAATGCAACTTATAATGACTTTTCCAGTCTCAAAATTATTCAACCCCCTGAATAGAATCCGTCACAACAGCACACATACAGTATGCAAAACAGGTGTTGTCTCAAGCACATCTGATGCAACAAATCAAGGCCTTCATTAGTTGCACCAGGTGTGTTTGAGCTGGAAGACATGAAATACCTGAACTGGCTAGGAGTTTGTTGAGTGTCACATTTGACTGCATGTTAGAAATTCAAAAGAATGGTCCAAAAAGGTAAGAGAAGTGATCATCACCCTTCACAAACAAGGAACAGGATACAAAAAGATAGCGAAGGCACTGAATGTTCCTAGAGACACTGTTGGAAGCATAGTTCACAAGTTCAAAGTTACAGGAACAGTGGTTACACTACCTGGATGGGGCGGAAAAAGGAAGCTGTCCTGTTCGGGTATGAGACCACCAGGAACTCTTAAGGAAATGGTTTTATTTTATTATAAAACTATTTACAACAAGTCTTTTAAGCACACATTGTAATTTGCTTGAATTAACTGGAACTTCACGATTGATTGCAATAGGAAAGCTTAGCAGCTATGCAGTAACACAAGCTAGAGTTCACAACAAGTAAACCAATTCTTCTGGATCAAAGTGCAAGACTTGAGTAAATATGCAAGACTTAACTTGGAGCTTAGGGTTAGATTCTTCTGAAACACTGAGGTAGGACCAAGCTGGATTACACAATAATGCTAAATTGGATATGCTGGACAAGGTTCTTCAGGAGTGACAGGATACACTGGACTGGAACCACAAGGCAAGACTGGACGGGCCAGGCGAAACTGGACTGAGTTCTCTGGACAAAGTTCCTCTGGAGTAGCAAGGCAATTAGATCCTCTGAACAAGGTTCCTCTGGATCAGCAAGGCAATGCTGGGCTGGATCTGCAGGGCAAGGCTGGGCTGGATTCTCCGGACAAGATTCCTCTAGAGCAGCAAGGGAATACTTGTCTGGATTCACTGGACAATAATTCCCTGGAGCTACAGTACAATACTGGACTGGATAGACTAGATGCAACAAATCAAGGCCTTCATTAGTTGCACCAACTAATGGAACAACAAGGCACGATGGCACAAAGCCAGCACGATAAGACTGACCAGTAGCACGCTGATGAGGCTGAGCCAAACTGTCAGGAAGTTGCTTGACTAAGGCTGCAGGCAGCTTGAACTTGGCTGAAGCAGCTAGACGCAGTCGAACCAAAGCTTCAGAACCACAATGTGCTGAGGTTTGCTGAAGAACTGCGAGATAAGACCCCGTCTCACTTGGCAAAGGAGCAGTGTGAGACTCTGATGCAGCTGGGTTCAGTTCAGAAATGAGGAAAGGTTCCAGTTCTGGTTCCGTGGTGGCTACAGGTTAAGAATCTGAAGACTGTTCCTGCTGGACTTCTTCCGAAGAAGCTTTTAACTTGTTGGAATGGTTGTCATCCGCAATCGGGTGCTTGCTCCACCGTCCTTTTATTCTGTTCTCTGAACGCCTTCTGTCCTCAGGAGCCAATTGGGCTTCATTCTGCTTGGTGCACTTCTCAGCCCTCCTTTCCTGTGCACTGATTGGTGCTCTAGACTTAGTTCCTGGTTCTGGACCAATCATCTCTTCAGGATTCTCCTGCGCTGCTGGGTCATCCCTGCGTCTGGACTCCTGCACCCGCTCATCACAAGTTGGATCATGAGTATCGCACTTTTGACCCTGCACCTGCTCATCACAAGTTCCCCACGCTGGTTGCTGCACGAGATGAGTTTTGTTTCTATTGTGAGTTTTGTTTTCCTCTAGCTCAGAGTCAGAGTCGAACTGGACTCTGACACTGTCAGTGGCTGCAACCAGATTTCTAAGAAGGCAGGTTGAAAGAAACCCCCAAGTGACTGCAAAAGGCCTGCAGCAAGACTTGGTGGCAACAGGCACTGAGGTTTCACTGAACACAGTAAGGCGCGAACTAAACACAGAAGTTTGCCATGCCAGACCTCCAAGACGTATACCACTACTGACCCAAAAGCACAAGAAAAGTTGGCTCCAATATGCTCAAAATCATATAAATAAGCCACAGAAGTTTTGGGATCCTGTTCTATGGAGCAATGAAACAAAACTGGAACTTTTCGGCCCGATGGATCAGCGGTATGTCTGGAGGAAGAAGAATGAAGCATATGCTGAAAAGAACACTCTGCCTACAGTTAAGCATGGTGGTGGCTTGGTGATGCTCTGGGGCTGCTTTGCATCCTCTGGCACTGGAAACCTGTAGCATGTGGAAGGCAAGATGGATTCATTGAAGTATCAGGAAATCCTAGGAGAAAACGTCATGCCATCTGTAAGGAAGCTGAAGCTTGGGTGTCATTGGACCTTCCAACAGGACAATGATCCCAAGCATACCTCAAATTCCACTAAGGCTTGGATGCATAAGAAATCCTGGAAGATTCTACAGTGGCCATCACATTCACCTGACTTGAACCCCATAGAAAATCTCTGGTGGGATTTGAAGAAGGCAGTTGCAGCACGCAAACCCAAGAATATTACTGAACTGGAGGCCATTGCTCATGTGGAATGGGCTAAGATTCCTCAGGAACGCTGCCAGAAGCTGGTGTCTGGCTATGCATCTCGTTTGCAGCAGGTCATAACAGCAAAAGGGTGCTCTACTAAGTACTGAAGATGCTTGCCATGAAGGGGTTGAATAATTTTGAGACTGGAAAAGTCATTATAAGTTGCATTTTCAGTTGAATTTGGGGAAACCACTTGAAGCATTTGTTGTGTTGAGCTATTTCAATTGCTTTTGTTTGATTTGTTCATTGTAAACAGCTGAAAGTCTGTAAATTTTGACAATAAACCTGATTTACAATGGGGGTTGAATAATTTTTATTGCAACTGTAACTTAGACTTATTATGGGGTGGCAGTAAGGTGCTTAGTTATAGGGAATTAACATATACTAACTTATACTACTGCTATACAGTGGAAGCCATATTTTCCTGCTTTGGTACAGAGCACCTCCCTCTTTCTTTTCTCTTCTGGTTGTTTGGGAAATAGATAGCTATAGTCCCTTATCTTAAAAGGCTTTTTTACTGATAAAGATTTGCTCCAAAATGACCAATAAATCATTTCTTCCCTTTCCTTGTATAGAGTTATAGACACTGTCTTAAGGGTGAAAATTGTTGGGTTTGGCAATAATTAAGTAATTGTGTTGCTTCTACTGTATGCCTATGTAACCATCATTTTGTCCAATTTTAATATAACCGCCCAGAGTCTTTAATTTTAACCGCCCAGTCTACACCACGGTAGAGATGGGCGGGGATAAATCCAAATAATAAATAAATAAATAAATAAATAAATAAATAAATAAATAAATAAATAAATAAATAATATACATCACCACCCAATCTCCTTCCCAACATATAGAAAAGAATAACTTTAAGGATATAATGATTTAATTTCTTGACATGCAATAATTTAGGTAACTGCCAGAAAGTAAGCTTACTAAGTACAGTTTCCAGGAACTGTCTATGGGAACTGAAGGAGAGGAAGAAGTAGCAATTGTACGTTCTTCTATCTTACACTGGTGTTATTATAATTATACCAGTGCAGCAATGATGTGTCCTGTAGCAGATCCCCAGCAAGTAGACTTCATAGCTATCTTTACCCTTACACAGTAGGACAAGTAAAATTTAGGATAAGTGATAGGCTTGCCCTGTCATCCCCATTAATTTCAAGCAAACAAAATTAAGCATTCACTTAATTTTCCATCTGAAATCAATGTGTTTAACTTTGCTAGATTCTGCTGATATTGATTGTTACATTTGCAGTGATATCTGCAATACATTATACTTTAAAAAATCAGTAAAAACATGTTTATGTATGTCAAGATTAAAAAAAATTGTTTTAAAACCCATATATGATACTAATTTTTCCACCTGCACTCTTGCCTGATCTGTCATGAAAGTGAAACATTTTACCAACAGAAAGACAATAAAATGTTAAAATTTCTTTCCAACAAGATTTCTTTCTTTTCTTAATAGGAATTTCTTTATGTATCAACCTCCAGGTGGATTCAGTAGATTGTCACTATGTAATAGTCTCCTTTTCTGTCTTTAAGTCTTTTTATAAGATTATTGCTCAATTGGTTTTACTGAAATCTTTTGTGCTGCATTCAGGAAGACAACAGAATAGAAAAGAGAGGAGGTGTATTTCATTTCTTACTGTGTGAATGCAGAAGAGTAAACAAATAGAGAAAAATCATATATATTCTTCCATCCCAAAATATGAAGCAAATGCAAAGAGAGTTCTTAACAAAGGAAAACAGGAGGAATGCTAATTTTAACACAAGTGAACAATCAAAGGATTCTACACTGCAGCATTATTCTTGCAAGGCCAGGAATTAAGAAGCTGCTATAAAATAACTTCTTTTCCCAGCTGTACAATGACAAGAATTGCAGAGCATGCTAAAATAGTAAAATTAAACACGGTAATTAGACTTTCACTGTCAATGAAGCTCTTAAAGACCTAGGAGAGAGAAACTAACTTTTCCTTTAAAAAATGATAGGGAAAGTTAGAAGAGCTGATAGATTCACATTTTACATTAGATCTCACCTATGTACAAGAGAGCAGGATGTAAAGGCCCACTATCTCTCTTCCACTGTCTCAAATGAGTGGCATTCTAATATGTCCCATTCCATTCAGGCCTCTGTTTTACTTTACCTACTGTAATAGTTTGCTCACAGAAATTATGTTATATAGATGATTACCTGATGGGGGGACTAACCAAGGATTTAAAGGGGATCCATGGGAGATCCAAAAGTTTTAGGAATATTGGAAAAAGTGGTAATTAAAACAACAGCAAAAACTGGTAATAATAACTAGGCACAAAAAGGAACAAGCCTGGAAAAACTGCAGAAGAGGACAATCCAAACGATCAGGGAACTCAATACTTTCCTTCAAGAAAAGGTTAGAATATTTGGCACTCTTTAGCTTGGGAAAAAAAATCTGATGTCAGACATTATTTGGAAGAGATATGAAATGCATAGCATAGAGAAAGTGGACAGAATGCTAGGACCAGGGAGTATATAATAAAACTGATTAGAAGGAGATTTAAAGCAGACATAGGAACCATTTCTTCATTCAGCAGATACTTAGTTTTTGGTATTCATTACTACATGATGTGGTGTTGGTCATTCACTTTGATGGCTTTAAAAAGAGACTGGATACATACATATAACCTATCAATAGTGACTTATCTTGAAAATTCAATGTTACCTTGCAGGTATACAGGAGTGGGAGAAGTATACAGTATGTCTCTTTGTCCTACTCACAACACCCTAGAAATATCTGATAGGCCTCTATATGAAATACAAAGCTGAACTAAAATGGGACTTGACCTGATCCAACAAGCCTGTTTTTATATTCCAGGTGAGAGAAAAAAAACTATTAAAAGAACTTTTATTAATGCTTAGAAATATATTGCAACATTTTGCTGTACATCCATTTTTTTTCCTATCATACAGTACTTACGTACATGTGTAAGTTCATTATATTCAGTGGGACAACCAAGTATACCAACTTTACATCTTTATTTACTTATAAATTATCTTTGTGTTCGCAAATTACTCCTTCCTCAATTGAACAGGCAAAATAAATACATTTAAAATGTTTTCAGTAATATTTTGTTCTTGTATGTCTAACATGTACATTTTAAATTTTGTTATAGAGGATACTGAGTAGATATTGCTGGCGGGATGAGAGGGATTCCAACAAAGGTGATTAATAATCACAGAAGACTGACTGATGGATGATCTGCAGTGGCATCTCATAATGCTTCATCCCATTCTCGTCACCACTCTGCTCAATTTTGACAATGCATATTGAATGCTGAATTGCTAGGAATCAAATGAATAAAACAAAAAATGATCCGCTTTTTGGAAAAGACTCCAATTCCATATAGATTAGCTATTTCATAAATCATGACCATGACAGCCAACTGTCATTGCACACTTAGAAGTCAAACAATTGAGTACATCCTATGGTATAATTAAATGAAATTACATAGAAACTGAGCATTTTTCTAGGAGATAATTTGTAATAGAATTTTACCAGTCATTCTCCACTTTCGTCCTGAAATTACATCTCATACACTGTAGACAAATCCATTGCTGGGCATAATTCTGAATGTATGCATAAATACAATTAGTGCAACAATAATTCTTGAATATCTTTGTGGTTCACACTTTGTGGGTGTACAATAATCCAAAAACAGACTATAGTACAATTTAACATCATACATGAATGTAGCCTAGAAGTTTCATAAAACATAAACTAAAGATAAAGAGCACAAAATTCATTCTTCATCTTAAAAAAAACACTTCTTCATCCATTCATGAATAAATAACAATGACTCAAATATAGCAGTAAGCTATTATAAAAGAAATGACTTATTCTCTTCGATTTAAGGCAATAATATAATTTTTAAGGCAATAATATAATCTTGCAAAGAGCACTAATGGAGCTGCTGGAAACTCCTAATCCACTATCCTTACCAACGGTTCATGGAACCTGCATATGAAGGCTGAATACCTATTTCTCCCTCAGCAATTTGTGTTTTGAACATTCCATCTTCTTTATCCCTCTAATTTCTTTCCATGTTGTTTGTTTCAGTAGTTTATTGGCTTGGAGCCAATTGCCATCTGAAACTGAAATTCATCTGGTATTTTGGGGGGCATTCGTTTTCTTTCAATCCAGCCTTACTTGGGTTATTTACTGTATTTACCTTATTTATAGGGACAAAATTCAGGGACGCCCCAGTGTATGCCACCTTGAGCTCTGAAAGACAAGTGGAGTATTAATCGAACAAATAATGTATTTACTTGGTAAACCCCTTGGAGAAGCTACTGCTGAAAGCATGAAGTTATTACATTTTAAATAAGTAAATGCCCACAGTAGTCAGGTGTTCAAGATATTATTCAATTATTATATTATTCAGGTGTTCAATTTCAAAAGCATCAGGACTGAATATTATGCTTAATTGAGCATTGCTTAAAGACCAGCTATACAAGAAGTCGTTTTTCTTTTGTTTTCTTTTTAAAAGCAACATCAAAAATACTCTATACAAATAGAATGCCATATGCTAGTGGGACTACACCTAGACATCTGCTGACTACCAAATACAGTACAATTAGTTATGGTTCAACAAAGGGTTCCTTTCAAATTACAAAAATGAGTCTGAACTCTATTTTTTCCCCAAGTTCAAATATCTGGGGAATAATTAAGCATATAGACACTCTGTAAAAGGGAGTAACATGGAAAATACTGATACCAGACACTGCATCAGTGATATTTAGTATATATTAGGTATGATCATCCAATATTCTGTGTCTGTCTATCACTTGCCAGAAAGGTAATGGCAAACTATAAGCTGGAACCTTGCAATGTTAAGTGCTTTCTATAGAATATACACACTTAATTTCTATTATTTAGAATGTGAAAAGAATAATATTGCTTAGAAGATGAGCCTTGTAGTCTATTCTATTTCTATTCTGTATTACTGAAACTGTCAAGAATTCAGAGTACAACTGATAATTAAAACATGCATAATATCAATATACTGTATAATAAATAATATAAATTAATGAAATCTAAACATAATTACAATAATTGACTGAACTTTAACAACCAAATCAACAATTATAGCAGTAAATATTAGAAAGAGGGCAAAGGTTAATAAATTATTGCAAAAAGATTATTCCCTAATTATGGGAAGATTATTTATTTATTTATTTATTTAATTTATATTACCGCCCATCTTCCCCTGAATATAATGGGGCGGTATATTATGAAGAGACAGTATTTAAAAAAAAAAAAGCAGAAATTACTTTCCATGATTGGAAAAAAAGCCGCAAGTATGTTTTGAAACTTCTAGGAAAAAGTATGTACATTGGAAATGGATTGTGGAAACTCAGCCAACATTAGTGGTGGAACAGAATAATTGGTTTGGTTGGTTAAAAGATTTATATCCATCTTTTAGGGTCAAAACTACACAGGACACTTTTTTAAGATTAGAAACATCAATAAAGTCATAAATTTTTAAAAAGCCAAACTACTTAATTAAAAAAAGCAATAAAACAACTAATAATATGAAGCCAGCAAGAAAACCTGCCAGAAGAATAATCAATACAAAAAAAAAAAAAAAAACACAAGGAAGTAATGTGCTAGAGCATAAATCTCTCTAAGATAAAATCATTTTAGGTTTAATGGTCTTAAATTTACTTGAAGTGGGTGAGATTTACTTAAAGTAAAATGGCATAGAACTGTACTGTTTCTCTGAATTTGGAAGACCAGCAAAGAAACATAGGACAAAGTTCCTATGGATATAGTCAGCCCACGTTTTGCCTAAGATATTTTTTACACGGGGAGCAATGAAGTCACAAGGAGGCCCCACTCAAAATATGGTTTTAATATTTAAAACTACATCATTAAATTACATTCAGTAAAGCTAATCATTTTAAATATAATATCTAGAGTTGTCTTAGTATTTGATTTCCCCATTCATCATTAGTTACTGGATTATTGTTTTCAATAGACCCCCCCCCCTGAAAAATCCCAATGTTTTTCCCCTTCCACAAATGCTTCAATACAAGCATTGTTTGAAGATCCTTTATGTTCCCTCATTATCTTCATTTGTACATTTTCCTTTTTATCCAATCTATTATTTTGAACTTTACCTTGATTTTTTTTAATTTTCTTATATTTTTGTGTACATGGTTCTAGGATTTGTTTGCTACAACCCACTCACTGATATTGGGACCATTATTTCATTCTACAGTATACCTAAAATATAATAGTACTAGAATTATAGTTGATCTTCATTTGTTCCTCTTCACCATTCATATTTCTTTGTTGCACCCCAATATATGGGATTACCAAAGAACTCCATAGGATATTTCAATACACAATACAAGGGGTAGAACTATCTGTCACATCATCCACCCAGTTAGTGAACAAGATAAAAACATTAGCATAGAGAAAGATGAAATCATGTTATATTTCAGTGTTACTGTGTTATTCACACCTATAGAACATGACTGCCTGAAAGAAACAATCCACAGACTGCTACACAAGAACAAAACACAGAAACAGAACATCAAAGTCTCAATTACCAATCTCATGGAACTATTCAATCAAGTATACTAACAAGTCATGGGTATACCTGCAGGATCCTCCATCTCAGAGTACATAGGAGAAGCACACATGCAACACCTAGAAAGCATTGCTCTTCCCAGAATTAAATCCAAACATGTATCAGATATGTTGATGAGATATTTGCCATCCTAAAAGAAAATCAAACTGAAAGCTCACTTCAAACACTTAATTCCACATTCCCAGTGATCAAGTTCACCATAAGGACTGAGAAAGAAAACTAACTCCCATTCCACACTGTCTTCATCATCAAACAGAACAATGGCATGTTGCAAACCCAAGTTTACAGAAATCCAAGACATACTGACCAATTTTAAATTTCCATAGGTGTTACCCCACAGCTCACAGAATTAGCTGCATAAGAATTCTCACCAAGAGAGCAAAAACACAGTGCAGCTCACCAACACTCAAAAAAGCAGAACTTAACTACCTCCAAAATTCAAGAACAATAATTTCATTTAAAAAAAATTCTAGGAAACAAAGCAAAGAACATAATGACTTCTCAAAAAGTACTGTAACACTACACTCCCATATGTTAAAAAATGCATCAGAACACACTACTAGACTTCTCCAACCACTAGGCATCACTATTGTGCACAAACCCACCAAAACACTACAAAGAATTATGTGAAAACCAAAACACTGCATATCCCACCAGATAGCACTAACGATCATATACCAATTTACTGCCTGGATTTCAACCAGCACTATGTAGGACAAACAAGGTATCAACTGCATGAAAGAATTAAGGAACACAAGACTGCAATAAGGAACCCAAATCGCAAACATCTAACAACCACCCATGACTTTAAAAGAGATCATGTATTTGATTAACTGAGAGAATACTGAACTCTTAGACCAAGCAAACCACAGGAAAGCCTGAGAATTCCTAGAAGCTTGGCACTCCAGTAAACAGGCCATTAACAGGTCAATTGAGATGGATGCAATCTACCTCTCAGTCAGGTGCCTGATCCAAAATTTTCACAACAAACAGACAAGGAGGACCAATCAAAATGGAGACAGCAGATACCCCATAACAAATTGATGGAGATCTCTTATGAAACCTCCAATCACCAATCAAACCCCCTGAGTGCAAATCTTATAAGAGTGCAAATATTGCAAGGCAAATCTATCTTATGCACCATTGTCCTGAGGAAGCCTCACAGAGATGTGGGGTAAAATGTGTGCAGAAAATCTTATTAATACCTTGGATTTGATCTCCAAAAGTCCAGAGAAACTGAGCACAAGGTATGTCCATTTTATGATATTAATCTACTCATTTGATACTCCTAAACTTTAATTATTTATTCCAAAGTTTATGTTGTAGGTTACTGAAGACTCCCTGGAAGTGTATGAATTCATTTTAAGGGTTTAGAAGATTTTTCAACAAACTGGTTGGTGACTTATTTGTACTTCATATTTTTATTGAATCACACATCTATTATTGATCACTTTTATTTTCACATGAAACTATATTATTTACTGACATTTCATATGCACAAGTTGAAATGGAAGAAAATTCACTCTTAACTTTGCACATTCAGACCAATATGTGAACTAAGACAGTTTTTCTTGGACAGTTATAAACAACATTTTGTCATGCAGTGTACACCCTTCCAATGTGCACATTAAGAAAAATGCATATTATGGGAAATTGCTTGTGAAATATGCATATTGACAAGGAGTTTTGTGGGATTATTAGCATTTAAAACTGGAAAAAATGAAAAACAGAACAAAATTGAAGGGTTTTTTTTATCCCTAATATTAACCTGGCTAGTATTTTGCTTTGGAAGATAGATAAACAAGAGGAAATTAGTAAATATTTTCATAGCAAACTATGGAAAAAGCCTGCAGCCAGTAAAATGTGTACCAATATATATTTTATTAAATGGGGGTCAAAAATCACCATGTTCCTGTTTACTTACAAAGCAGGAACAATGCAGAGTGAAAACAAAGCTGTTCCTTTTCATCATGCAATGAAGTCAGATCACATACCTTTAAAATAAGAATTATGAATATCACATCCCATTCCCTGGCACCCACACTGGATTTTGTAAACATGTACACTAAAATAAGAAATACGAATCCTGGATTCCTTTATGTTAGCATCTTTTATCTCTTATATTAGTTAATATAAAGATGAGCAACTGATACTATTTTATGACAAAATGAAATTTTCCATGAAATAAGATCCCTTGATGCTTCTTTAGCTGGCAATTGTACCTGTTTAAGTTCTATAGTAAACAATTTTATCCAAATTCTAATTATTTTCTGAAATCCCAAAGTAGCTTAGACTTTTTATGGAACACATCTATTTCACCAGACACAATGATTTTTTTCCCATTTCTGAGTTATATAATATACCATCAAAGAGCCTTTTCCAGCTCTTAGCTTTATTCTTCATGTGTTTTCATTATCCATCCAGGAGAGTCTCTAATGGGCACCACATGTGACCATCTCTGCTCTAAAAGATCCTGCATTGAGTTTACTTATTTATTTATTTTGATATACTGTTTGAAGTTTCAGACTGTTGCCTCTTTAGCCTTCTCAAAGGTCCAGATTTTTCTATTCTACCAGAGATTCCTTTTTTTCTTTTACCCTTTCTTTTCCACATTATTTGTCTTCAAGGAACACCACATATTTTGCTCCTTCCTTCCTGAGTCTCCAGATGTCTTCTATAATCCACTATAGCTCTCTGACATCCTTTGAAATAGCCTGAGCCACTTTACTTACTTTCTGCTTGATATTCCATGCTAAAACCTGACTTCTACTCCTTTGTCTAACCCATTCATATATATTGTAGCAAATTAAGAATGCAGTTATGAATTTAACAGCCATTCCTTTATTATTGAAATTTGTTCTTGCCAAAGAACAGTGCCTTACTTTCCTGTTCAAAAAATGTTCAAGTTGTTCTAAAAGTGGTCACTAAATTGGTTCTGAATGTTTAGTTGTTTTTTTATATGCACTCATTAAAAGAACCTTACTTTCTATCAACTTTTTCTCCAGAGATGCACACTGTAGATACTAATCAAAATACTCCGAACCTCTTGCACACAAGTAGCCTGATCCAAAGCCTTTTTTAAGGCTGAATGTTCCTGGGACTGACTTTCATTTAGACTACAACTACCCTACATGGCTGCAGAAATCTAGATTAGATGGCAGCATGTCATATATTTGCTATCTAGTGCTTGCCTGGATTTTTGTAGTCCAGTTTTGGTAGTCTAAATGAAGTCTTTCTTCCTTATCAGTACATCCAGATGTCCTTTTTTTCTGAATTACAACACTGTAGTTGTTAATGCAGATAACCTTTGCTATAGTGCCCAGAACAATTACTATTCTCCTATATATTCACACTGAGACTTGATGTATATGTTAGCTAAAAAGGAGCACTTGGATTTAGATTATTTATATCCTGTACACCTGAATGGGGAATCTGTGGCCTCCAGACATTGCTCAATTACATCCTTAGCAACCATAGCCAGCAGGGCTAATGGTGAGGGATGCCAATTAGCATCTTCTGTAAGATATAATTAGCAACATCTGGAAGGCCACAAATTCCCCACCTCTGCAGCATACACATCAAGTACAGGCTATTCAAAAACATTTTATTAGTTTTAGCTGCATTTACTTGGGGCTGTCACAATGAGCCCTGTTAGGGCTTATCCACATTGCCTAATTGCTCAATCACCATAATAATTTTTCAAGGGCAAAAGTGAACTATGTCAGCTTTTACCCTCTCCCAATGAAGATCTGACCTCTACAGATCAGCCCTTCAGGATTGACTAGATCAGGAAACCTGGAAGTCTGACTGCATTTTCCCTTTGCTCACTGTTACACCCCAGGGAGTCATCAGTCTGAGACTCTTCCTTTTGCTGTTTCCTAGGCTCAATGCATGTTTTTTAATATGTTGTTGTAACCATCTCTAAATAGTTTCTCCAAGGTCATATTCATGGCTCCCTACACCAGGTGCATTTTCCTGTCATTTAAAAGTGCTGTAATATTGCCATTAGTGCTTTTGTCACAGAGCATTTTATTTTCTTATCGACTAACCCTAGCAGTTCATTGGCTACTTCATAGAAGAATGACCTCTCAACCAAGGTAATGGTTCGTCTGATCTAACAGTTTTGAAGATCACATAATTGTTGTTAGTCTTAAACAGCACAGTGGTTAAGAAACTTGCCTTGTATGTAAGAGATTGCTGGTTCAAAACTCAACAGATGTTTTTCTTTTAATTGCTATTTTCTTAAGTGGAATGTTGCATCTTTTTATCTTAAGCAACTTAAGCTGCTTGAGGAAAAAGAGAAATGAAATCATCAACATTTTTTAAAAGCAGATTTATATTTAAGCTGCCATGAGCACTAGACAGGATCAGCTTAAATAGTCAGTATGGAAATGCCCTTAGCTTTTATTTTCCTGATTAGCAAGAATGATGCTTCAGTAGATCAAAACAGATTCCCATTCATAGGTAGCTACTAATTTATAGAAAAGGAAGAACTGGGGCTCAAAGCTTTTAAAATCCCTGGCATGTGAGTATTTTCTGGAGCTATTTGATGGTGACAGAAATCCACTCTGCTCCTTTTCAAGAATATTTTTCATTTATTCATACTTCATTTATTCCAGGGATTGACCTTGGTATAAAAGTAGATGCTGGATTTGATCTGGTGATACCTGGCATAACAAAATAGAACCAAAATGAAACCAAAAAAACCCCCAACTATCTCAAAGCAGATTTTTCAGGCATACAACTGAGTTGAGAGTTTAAACTAGATGAAGAAATTTGGGGGAAGAAATCATTTCATTCAGAATGTTGATTGCAAAAGAATAGTCATCTTCAGCCACTAATAGGAGTTTATTCTTTTTTTTTCCCCGGACAATCTACAGACACTATCTAGAGGATGTCAGAAGAAAATTATTTTTCACAGAAGTGATCCAGGAAACTGGATTTTTTTTAAAAAAAAATGCAGAATGTGTGAGTGCCTTGAATTTAACAATGCATCACTGCTGCAAAGTAATTTCTTATTGTTGTCTTAAAAAAATTATCCAGTAAGAGAAGACTTGACATTATTCTTTAGGATAACAAAAAATATTCCTCAATTCAGAAGTCTAATATTCTCAGGCTACCAAAAAGTAATTTGTTCTCCACACATGAGTAAACAGCTATATATTTTACAACTCCAGAAGTATGTATTTTTTACTTCCTACTCAGTGGAAAATCAGTGTGAAAGAAAATGTATAAATTATTTTTAACTGTGTTTGGAGAATGTATATGTTCATGGGTTTCTATTCTGAAGTTTAAGAAGAAAGTCTTTTCATTATAAATTATTTGTATATGTGTGCATCTAGCTGGTATGCTATGAATCAATAAACAAACACAGCAACAGCAATTACCTAGAAAAGATTAAGAAAAATCTGCTGGATGAAGAAGGCATGTGCAAAAATGGACATATTATTAATTCTATAAATCTCTGCAACAAATAAACCATATAAAATTTAAAAAGGAACATGAATATTCTAGAATCATTATAGATGCATGTGCAGTGGGTGCATGGATGGATAGATATGCTGTCTATTTGCATGTGTGTGTAATGAAATGATTTGAAATGTATAATGTTGTTGGAAACAAGCTAAAGAAAAATAAAGAATAAGTACATTATTCTATGTAATAGCAAAGTTGGAACAAGCATGCTAATTGTTATTTAACTAAATAAAGATTGAAGGAGGTAAGAGCAGAGATAAAATGAAGGTGAAAATGGCAAGACAACTCAAAGAAATAGAAAAAATGAAATAAATATGAAGAGCATACTAGAATAGGAATGGCATTTTGGAGAAGAGAAGAAAGACTGCATGGAATACTAAATTATTTTACTAGTGTGCTCAAAAAGCTTTGTTCCAAGCATTCATTTGTTTATATACCACCCTAAATAAATATGGAGTGGTATACAAACAAGTGGTTTGGTTTTGTATAGTTCTTTTTCTGGATCCACATCTATTCTTTCACTTTATAGTATAAAGCACCTAGAATTGTTGGGAGTCAGGCATTTTTAAGTCTATGCGAATATACAGTCTGCCTCCATATATATTGTGTATAATGGCCAGTGATAAACTACTTTTCAGTGGTTATACATGGTGTCAGACAAAGATCACCCAGTCCAGTTTGGGGAGATCAGTTTGACATTAGTACCTGGGAAAATCCTAGAAGACAAATCATCAGGCAGTGTATTTGCAAGCACTTAGAAAGGAACACAGTAATTACTCTAAGGCAGCATGGTTTTGTTAAAAACAGGTAATTCTGGATTAGTAGGCCAAGGGAATACTATAGATATAGTGTACTTAGATTTCAGTAAGGAATTTGATGAAATCAACTGTAGTCGCTTTCTTGATAAAGTCAAACAAGGATGGATGGTCCCATTATTGATTTATTTGACTTAGACACTGCTCAACTCCAATTGATTTTTGGTGGCTCACAAAGTAAAAACAAACAACATATCATCTATATGATAGATTCACAACTAGCTGAACCACTATACCTGTCAGAACCCTGACATGCCCCCAGGGTCCCGCCATTCCCTAAGCACACCCAGTATTTAGGGGATAAGGAAATGACAAAGGAAACAAAAGACAACCACCAACCACGCCTCCTAGATAAGGGGCGATAAAGAACTCAAGGACACTGACCCAACCTGACAGGAAGCGGACCAAAGGGAAGCCTGAAACAGGACCAAAGGGAAGCCTTCAGCAGGGAGGGTTTAAAAAGCCAAGCCGAGAGCCCGGGAACCATCCGTGCCTTTTCGATTGCTTACTCAAGTACAACAATAAATCGTTTACTACCCAATATCCGAGCTGAAGTCTTTCTTTGGGGAGAAACGTTTGCGATTGCCTGAGAAGCAGCTTACATAAAGGCACGGATCTGTACCAGCTGATTTTCCCGGGAGCGAACCTGAAAGCCTTCGGGAAGCTCCACGGTTGAGATCGGCTCCCAACCGAAAAACGGACCAGCAAAGATCGTACGGCAACAGAGAAACTGACAACAGCAGGGAAGCCAGCGGAGATCGACGCACGCACGCAGCCCGCAATGGCGGTAATTTTGCAGCAGCAGAACGAAGGAGCTGGGAAGAAAAAGGGGCCAGGAAGCCCCAGCAGAGACCGGCGCTTACCAAGCAGCTCGCGGCGGCGGAGATCCTTTGGCGGCAGCGCAGCAGCAGGAACCGGCTTCCCCCCCCAGCAGCTGAGAGACGGCGGCAGCGCAGCAGCGGAAGCCGGCTTTCCCTGGCAGCTGAGAGGCAGCGGCAGCGCAGCAGCAGGAACCGGCTCCCCCCCCAGCAGCTGAGAGGCGGCGGCAGCGTGGCAGCAGAAACCGGCTTCCCCAGCAGCTGAGAGGCGGTGACGGCGCAGCAGCAGCAGCAAGGACCGAACGGCAATCCCCAGCGGTGGAGAGGCGGCGAACCCCAGCAGCGGAGAGGCGGAGGCAGCGTAGCAGCAGCGACCGGCGCTCCCCAGCAGGTGGCGGATACCACGCATGGCGACTGCGGAGACCACGTGGCGGCAAAGCGGCAGCAGCAACCCACGCTCCCCAGCAGCTGGCAGGTGGTGGATACCACGCGCGGCGACTGCGGAGACCACGTGGTGGCAAAGCGGCGGCAGCAACCAACGCTCCCCAGCAGCAAGCAGGCAGCGGAGACCGCGGCACAAGCAGCGGCCAGCGCTCCCCAGCAGCGAGCATGAAAGGGTGTCACCAACGAAGTGGGTGAAAACAATGGAGCAGACCGGGCCAAGCCACAGCGAAGAGGAAATAACTACGCACCCAACCGGGGTAACAGAAGCAGCAACAATGCTGGCGGAGGAAGAACGGCGTAAGCAAAAGAAGGACGGGGGGGCAGAGAAACAAACCCCCTCACACCCCCACCACGCAGGCAAGCCACCCTGCATTTGAGTGGTCAATCGGGGTGGGAAGAGGCATGGCCCCAGTACAAGGGAAACCAGCGGCAAAACTACGAATCTCCCAGGCCCAGAGAGTCGCGGCGCTCGAGGAACGGGCAGCGAAAATGGAAATGGGACTTGAAGGCATGGATGCCAAACTAACGGCAATCCAGACTGCCTTAGAGAACTTGCGGAGAAGGAATCCCAACAGCACCCAAACTCGCTAAACTATTCACGCAAAACATATACAGATTACACGGTGCGCCGGAAAGAATCATCAGCGACCGAGGAAGCACGTTCACGTCCAAGTTCTGGAAAGCATTCCTGAAACTAATTGGATCTGAACAAGGACTGAGCAGCGCATTCCACCCGTGCACGGACGGAGCATCAGAATGACTAGTGTCCATATTAGAACAATATTTGAGATGTTACATCAGTTACCAGCAAAATGACTGGGCTGAACTGCTACCATTCACAGAAGTGGCATATAACAACTCAGTACACCACAGCACTGGGTTCACACCATTTAAAATAGCCACGGGACAAGACTTTGCAGCAATCCCAGAAATAGACATGATCCAAAGGAGGGACGCACACGCACCAAGGTGGATGAATGGGTAAACAAACTAACGAGCAATTGGCCAATAATGCTACAGACACTACGGGAAGCGAAGGCCACCTACAAAAAATACGCAGATAGGAAACGTGCAGCAGAATGGGAACTAAAAGAAGGGGACAAAGTATATTTGTCCACCAAGAACCTACAGTCTGTACAGCCGTCCCACAAACTTGCCCCAAAATTCATTGGACCATTCATAATAGTAAAAGTCATCAACCCAGTGACAGCACGGCTACAACTGCCAAAGGCACTGAGAAAAGTCCACCCAGTATTTCATATAAGTCTCCTGAAACAGTACCACCCATCAGGGCAATGGCACCCAGAAGCCCCGGAACCAGCACCAACAGTAGTGAACGGGGAACCACACTTCGAAATAGAGGAAGTCTGTGACTCACGAAAACACAGGGGACGATTACAATACCTGGTTAAGTGGTCGCATTTACCAGTAGGCTTCAGAGAATGGGTAGCAGCTGAGTACATGCAGGCACCAGACCTAATCAGGAACTTTCACCGAAAATTTCCCGATAAACCCCGATGAATCTCTCACTAACAAAGTGTTGTTTTATTACAGAGATCAAGGTCACCGGCAGAGAGGAACTCACAGGTGCAAGTTGAAAAAAAAGGGGAGGGGGAAGATCTTGGGGTGGCGGCATGTCAGAACCCTGGCATGCCCCCAGGGTCCCACCATTCCCTAAGCACACCCAGTATTTAGGGGATAAGGAAATGACAAAGGAAACAAAAGACAACCACCAACCACGCCTCCTAGATAAGGGGCGATAAAGAACTCAAGGACACTGACCCAACCTGACAGGAAGCGGACCAAAGGGAAGCCTTCAGCAGGGAGGGTTTAAAAAGCCAAGCCGAGAGCCCGGGAACCATCCGTGCCTTTTCGATTGCTTACTCAAGTACAACAATAAATCGTTTACTACCCAATATCCAAGCTGAAGTCTTTCTTTGGGGAGAAACGTTTGCGATTGCCTGAGAAGCAGCTTACAATACCCAACCTATGGTCCTTAATGGATCTATGTCTACATGGAGGGAAATATGCACTGGGATATCTCCAGGTTCCATCCTGGGATTGGTGCTCTTCTACATTTTCATAAATCACTTAGACAAGGGAATAGAAGAGATGCCCATCAAATCTGTAGATGACACAAAGCTGACATGGATTGTTAACACCTCACAAGAAAGGCTCAAGGTTCAAAAGGATGTTGACAGACTTAGGCCCTGTCCAACAGTATGAAGTTCAGTTGTGAGAAATCTAAGGTTCTACATTTAGTAGGAAAACCAGATGCATAGTTAGAGAGACATGGTAACTGGCTTGACAGTATTACTTATCAGAATGATCTTAATCATGAGCCAGCAGTGTGCTGCAACTGCCTAAAGAGCCAATGTAATCTTGAGGTGCATCAACAGAGGTTTAATGTTTACATCATGAGAAGTGATAATTCTACTGTATGCTGCATTGGTCAGACCACACCTGGAATATTATATTCTGGATATTCTATACCTGGAATATTCACTTCTGGTTGCTACAATACAGAAAAGATACTGAGAAACTGGAAAGAGTATAGACAAAGGTGACAAATATAACATGGACTTGGAGGTTAAATAGTATGAAGAACAGCTAAAGGAACTCAGTATGTTTAGCCTTAAAAAAGAGGAAGTTAAGATAACATGGTATCAATATACCCATACTTGAAGGACTGTCATAGGGTGGACAGATTTATTTTCCATAGCGCCGGATAATATTAGAATCAATGGGTGGAAGCTCTACAGATGGAAATTAAAACTCAAAATGAGGAATTTCCTGACTATAAGAGCTATTAAGCATTGGAGCAGTCTTTCCTCCAGAGTTATGGGTGCTCCATCATTGGAGGTTTTCAAGCAAACATTTGACACCTATTTGTCTAGAATGGTATGAAGGTTCCTGCCCTGGGCAGGGGATTGGAATAAAATGCTTCCAAAGTCTATTCCAATCATATTTATCATATTCTATGATAAATGAGTTCCTCAGATTTGGGTGTCTCTGGAGGTATTCTAAAAAATTAAGTATCCAGATCTGACTAAAACAATAGAGCACATTCACCGTACTTAGGAAAAATACAAATGGCTGTAACTCTTATTATTTAGTAGGCTACCTGGGCATTTGTCAGGATGGAGGTTGAGCCTGATTCAGAGGAAGAGGGATTGTTAGTAGATGAAGCCAGAAGGAGTGAGGTTGGCGTGAAATTCAAGAGTCGGAGCCGCTGATTGGAGACAGCCCAGAGGAAGTAGTGGCCCCACCTAACAGCGTGCGCGAAAGGAGGTGGGAAAGGCGGGCAGAGCAACATGAGACACAATTGGCTCCCGCTTGCAAATGGCGCAAAAATCAAGAAAATAAAAGTCGAGCGCACCGGGCGCCAGAGACAGCTGTTCACCTTTCTTACCACAGCCTTCAGTGAAGCAAGATCCCACTGCTGCGCCAGAAGCCCTGCCCGAGCCTTGCCTTGCTGCCCAGCTGAGCTTCGCGCTGGAGCCTTGCCTTACCACTCAGCCGAGCTTCACACTGAACACTTGCCTTGCCGCCCCATTGCCCTCCACGCCAGAAACTTGCCTTGCCACCCAGCTGTGCCAGAACCTTGCCTCATCTCCCAGCTGCGATTTGTGCTGGAACCTTGCATTGCTGTCCAGCCACATCTCACGCCTGAGCCTCGTATTGCCGCCGCACCAAGCCTTGAGCCAGAATCTTGCCTATCTGCCGTGCCAAGCCTCATGCCGGAATCTTGCCTTGCCACTGCACCAAGCCTTGTGCCAGAACCCTGCCTTGCAGCCCCGCCAAGTGCCTGGTTGAACTCTTGCCTGAGGACCGCAATGGGCTCGGAACTACCACCTTGCATTGCTGCCACGTGGTGCCTTCCCGCGTGCATGCCTACTGGGAGCTAATCACTGTGGCGCAATTCAAATTCCAGAAGCATCTCGTGTCTCTCTATACTTGTGTGTTTTATTGTAAATAAAAGACTATATTTCACTCCTTCCTGTTTTGAGTTTTAGTCGGGACAGGACAGCATTATAAGAAGATCAGGTAACTATTTCAAGGAAATTAGTGCAAGGTTTTGAGCTATGAATCTTTAAAAGTGGGCTTCAGAGGGACAGAATGTGACGAACATTCTGATAGTAGTCCTTGCATGGTAAATCACCTATGTCAAAATGGAAACAGGTAAGTTCAGGGATTTTGTACAAGTTCAAGGGGTATTTATAAGATATCTAGGATCACCTCCACACCTTAGCAAGGTTACCTATGTTGTTTTCACACAGGAAAATTCATGTTGAAGTGAATTGTGTTCACCTCACATGCCTCTACTAAATCATTTCAGTTCCAGGGGATTCAAACATATTGCAGCCTTGGCAAGAATTTTATCTCCTTCCCTCTTTCCTTTGTTGAATGTATGCAGCCTTGAAGTGATAAACTTGCAGCACACTTAAGGAGTATTCCCATATATGTCTGTGTATTCTTACTTTTCAGAAAGTGGAAATGATACACTAAGATGCAGGGATTAAAAGAATGATTTTCTTGATACATTTTAAGTCACTTCTAATATTTTCTAGAGGTAATGATAATATGTAATATCAAAGAATACTATGAATTGATTTGAACAAAATGAAGGATAAAATTCACAACATGATGAAGGTGACACAGTAGATCATTGTAAGCACTGGCAACATTTACTACATTGTATGCAAACATGCTCATTTCTGAGCCACTCTGTGGAAGAAAGCTGTAAGAATGGGAGACTCCAATTCTTGTAGCTCTTTTGTCTTCCTCCATGTTCCAAAAATTGTCTGGCAGTTCCGTCATCTTTTCAAGAGATGCATCTAATTTTCTGCCATCCTCAGGTCTCTATTGTACCATTATAAGCACTGAGGAAATCAATCATAATTAAACATACAGAATCTTCTAAGTGTCTGCCATGCCTGATCCCCACCATGCTAATAAGAAAAATAGGGATAAAGGGTCTTTGCCTCACCAGTATCAGCTCCAGTAGCCCTGAGTTCCTCCCAATGACTTTCTCAACTCTTCCACTGATGAACTCTTCAGTTTGTACAGTTTCATCCATATCACAGTGATTCAGTACCACTATCTAGATGATGCCTCTGTTCCCAAGAGATGCAACCTTTGGGAGGGCTATCTTCCCTTTGGTCACCTCTTACTGATAAGAAACTTGCCCTCACCCTTTGTTATGACTCACAGAAACTACAATGAAGAACTGGTTATGTAACTTAACTAACCAGTTCTTTTATATAAAGTTAAGAGTTTTATTTATGGGAAATTGTTAAAATATTCCTCTGCTACAGTGTTGATAAAGTTCTGAATAAAGTCAAATAAAGGGAAACTCAGATTAGACAAGACAGAGTTACTAGTCACTGATTTCCAGATGTAATCACCTAAAGTGGGGGTAGTGATTGTATCAACTCTAATTTTGCTTAGTTTCTTTCCATTTCATTTTGATTCAGTTTTTGTTTTGTTTTTTAATTCACATGCACATTTTTCTTATTTATCCATGCTTTGCATGTTTTTTTCCTAATAAACACATATGTGTGTATATGTATATAACTACATCACAAAATTTGAAAAGATTGTGATATCCATATGCAGGTAATCCTTGCTTACTGATTGCCTCATTCAGTGACCATTTGAAGTTACAATGGTGCTGTTCCTTAGTCACGTGATTACCATTACAGTCAGTATGTGTTGTCCTGTGCCTAACCTGTTGTTTTTCTCCCCCCCCCCCCTTGCTGAATGGAGAGATTGGAGAGGAAGGGATTACAAGAGAGTAAGTAGGCACACAATGAGGAATACACACTGAAAGGAATATGCTGGTGCTGGACTCCGTGAGCGCACTATACAAGTAGCCCAGTGTATTCCCCATTGTGTGCCTGCTTACTCTCTTGTAATCCCTTCCTCTCCAATCTCTCCACTCTGGCGGGGGGGGGGAGAAAAAAACAAGCAATTTCTGTAGGCAAACTCTCCTGTGCCTGAGACATTTCTACCCCATCCCTCATAGAGTGAAGAGATTGGAGAGGAAGGAATTACAAAAGAGTAAGCAGGCACACAATGGGGAATACACGGATTGTTTGTGTAGTAGACTCATAGCTGCCAGCGCATTCCTTATGTGTATTCCCCATTGTGTGCTCGCTTACTCTCTTGTAATCCCTTCCTCTCCAATGAATGTAAAGACAAACATGAATTCCCTTCTTTCTAATTATCCCAGCACCGGGGTGACCATTCCAAAGGGCAGGGGAATAGTTAGGAGGCAAACAAAAGCCAAAGGTGTGAAACTAGTTAGTCTTGTCAGTTTCAAGCAGGCTATCCCAGCACCTCCGGGGTGAGCATTCCAAAAGGCAGGGGAGTGGGGAAAAGGAAAGCACAGTCACAGTCACGTGATTTCCCACTTAGCAACCAGTTTGCTTAGCAAGGAAGTTGTTGGTCCCAATTGTGATTGCTAAATGAGGACTGCCTGTATAACTCTTGTAATTTTCTTAAAGTTCAGGAAGTGCACTTATTTTAAAATGTGAATTGAATTAATTTCTCTCCCATCTAAAGGATGATGTTTGGGTGCTTTTTCGTCTACAATATGCCTTCCTAGACAGATAATTTTAAAGTTTGTATTATGTTTACTGCCACCTTACCCAAATTAAAGAGCCTGGTCCAAAGTAACCATTAGGTCAACTGCCTTTCAGACAATCACAGTGTGTGTAGGCAATTACAGTGAACAAGCGTTATTCTCCATCAATAGCTTGGAGAGGAATCATGCATTCCCGGGAAAAGACACAGCTGCTTTAAGGAAATGCTGATGGTGTTGCAATAGCATCCCTACATCTTTTTGACTTTGCATCGAAAGTGCTGAACAGCCTTGTAGATAATATCTTAAGATAGTACTGGAAAAAGATCCAGTAAAATATAAAGACAAAATAAATGTACATGCATTAAAATATACGTAGTTAAACATGATTTTAAAAAGAAATTCCCTCCAAAATAAAAGCAAAAGAATAAAATTACACTGCAAAACTTAAAATAACAAATAAAATATGTTGTATAACTAAAATAATTAAGCTAGTGTAATGAAGATTTATGAGGCCAGGGGAAGAAAGAAAGAAAGAAAAAACTCCTTGCCTGATGCTAAAAAGACATGGAACATGATGTCAGAGGTATTCTCTGGGGAAAACAACCTTTTTCTTCTAATTGTCTACTGGCTTCTTACTCTTCTTCATGTTATTTAAAAATAAACCCTAAAAACAGCAATAGTGATTATTGTTCTCTTAATATTTTAGTGTAATGGACATGAGGTACATTACCTTCATTCCACTATAACAGGGAGAAGATGCCAATTGTTATGGAAGGTTCTCCCTTAGCCTCCATCCACCATTGCTCTCCCCACATAAAAGGATAGGATACTTCCACCAGAAAGTCTTTGTAAACCAAACCATGAGATCCAACAGAAAAGAGAAGCAGAGAGATAAAAAGAAAAAAATCTATTTTTATATCACCTTTCCATCTGGTTATTGTCATGAAATTATAAAACTTCCTTCCTGAGATTGCTTTCTCTGCAATAGCTCCTTCCCCATACATAAGAGCATCAATAAGAATGCAAAAGGAAGATCTGACTTACTATGTGATTAGGATTAAAAAAAAGCCAATGTAGTCACAAGTTGCATATCTATAGCATGCCTTCTGTTCCTGCACATAATCACTCATCCCACGAAACCTAAATTAGTTCACATACCTAGAGGTCCTTCTATCTGAATAAAACATGATGTATAAGTTATCTGTTCATGCTCTCTCTTTTTATCTCAGTTCTTCTTTTATAATTCTTGTTCCAGATCCCAGAGCCTGAAAGTACTTCTAGATCAAACAGATGGCTTTCATGAAACCTCTTGTAAATCATCAAATCAGGAAGGTAATTTCAATAGAGTGGATGAGCTAAAGTGAAAGACCTTTGCTTAGATGATAATTGCACACTTCTGACCCAAGGTATTAGTCAAACATTTCTGAGAGACAACCATTGGCACAGGCAATTATATTTAATAATGTTTAATTATAGAATCATAAATATTCAGGATTGGAAAGACCCAATAGGTCGTCTAGTTCCTTCCCCATCAGGGCAAAATACTTTCCTGTTGTACATTTGCTACCATACTGCCTACACACTAATGCAACGTCTTGTCAGGAGAATTGGCTTCTACCTAAATTTTCCATTTCTTAATTTATCTTTGCAGCTATACCTGTTCACTCTGCATTAAACAATTCCTCACTTTCCCAGGTGTTTAAACCAATCAAATATTTGTAAATGTAAGTGCTTCTCTGCAGATTGTGCTTAGCCAAAGTTTACATATTTATTTAGTTCTTTTAATCTTCCTTATAGGCAAATCCCAACTGTTTTGTAATTATTTTGTTTCTCTTGTTTGATCTTTCTTTTGGTTTCCATCTTTCTGAAAATGTGTTGGCCAGATTTATATGCATGTGGATGATTGTTTTCTTCCTTTTTCTTAAAAAGACACTCAGTGAAGAAAAGGTTGAATGCATCTTCATGTTGATCATTGAAACTGGTCTTAGTATTTTATTTTCAGGACGTTGCTTTTGCATTCATTCTGCAGTATATGTTTTGTTATTGTGAAGAGAAGCCAAGGAAATGCCTACTTAAAATTCTATTTTATACCCTCCTTTTTTAGTAGTGTTAGCAGCAGTCTATTTCTTAATAGAGGCTTTCTTCAAAATACATTTTACAGAATATCTGTTACATAGCATGATATTCTGAGAGCTGTAGTCCAATCTCATTTGGAGAGCACAAGGTTGAGAAATCTGATCCAGCAGGTTGATATGATGTGATTTGAAATTTAAGAACCAAAGAAAAGCCCTGCTTGATCAGTCCAGAGGTCTGTCTAATTCTGCCTGTTCTTTTCTACAGTGATCAGTCAGATGTTTCTGGGAAGCTGACAAACAGGATATGAAAACAGTTACCTCATCCACATTTTCCCCCAACAGCTAGCATTTGGAAGCATCTGATTTTTGAAACAGCAATCTAGAGACCCTGGTCAGTAACTGCATTTCTTTCATTTCTATCTCACCTTACTTCTATCTATAGCTGGATGATAAGGCTCATAGTTCCCAAATACTGCTTAGCTTCAGCAAGAACCTTACTTCATGTAACTAAAATCCTATCATGTGTTTGTGGGCTTGGTCCACAATCCAGCCTGGTGCATGATACTCTTATGATTTCTGAATCTAGTCCCCATTAACTTATACCTAAAATTGAATCCAACACCCAGTGTTTACCAGAAACAACAAAAAATTAACTTCGGGATCATACCAAATGTCAACACTTCATTGATTGATTAACTGATTTGGAAAATAAATACAAAGTAAAATAATGCAAATGTATAAAATTATTGAGATGTGCTTTGCTTGCTTCTCTGAAGTCAGAGAATGAGGACAAATGACAGCCAGGAATATGTTTCATAGCATGGAAATAGCACAGAAGAGCCTCTGTTGGGCACCAGATAAACAAGCTTCTGACAGCAGGGACATCTTCAGAAGTTCCTCTCTACCAACTCTTACTGCCCAAGCAGAATTGTATAAGAGATACAATCCTTTGGGCAATTTTTTTCTTCCTCTCTCTCTTAACACCATTTTTTGAGGTCACTATCTGTTACTTGCACAGCACTTATAATTTTTTTTCAGCAATTTAAAGGCCAATTTGACTTCACATGTGAGGGATTCAGATAAAATAGTTAAATCCTTCATCATCTGTGGTGCTGTCTAGTGGCTTTGTAAAGCCCAGATAAAGGTGCACTGATTTTTTCCCCACATTGTGTATATAATTCTCTTTGGGTTTCCCAGCAATATGGAACTTGTGTTTTGTGCTCATAATTCTGGCCCAGAAATAACTGGAACTTCATATGGATCAAGTCATGACATTGTTTTAAACAGTCTTTTGAGGGTATTGATTGATCCATATTGATTTCTCACTTTGGTTATTTGCTTTGCTTTGGTTTAACATCTTTACTCAGCATGATTCAGCTGTTTAGTAATACACAGATAAGGTTAATTTTATTTAATAATATCGTTCATATAGTATGAAAACTGAGCAATTCTATTTCTCTTACATAATTGAACACTTGCATTAGTGCAATCTTCTTCAATCTGGCATCTTCCAGTTATACTGAATTTCATGTCTAGTTGGGAACTATGGGAAATGAAACCCAAAACTAGGGACACCAAGTCAGGAGAAAGTTGGATTGGTGTTTATTGGAGGGGTTAAATTTTAGCAATGAACTGTTAAAAGCAGTTTTGTCCACAGACTGAAAAATACCTTTGTTCATTAGTGAATCATTCTATTTATGAAAAGGAAAAATGTGAGAATGCAGGTAAAAGACTACTGAATGTTTTATTTAAAGCATTTCAGTTCAACATTAAAGGTACTTCTATGGTTGAACAGTATACTGTATTCAAAATATTTTTAAAATAAGTACAAAGAATATTAGCACTGATTTTTCTTTTCATGCAATTCATTGTAGCCTCTCAGACTGACTGCATTGAGGATGGTTCCATCTATTGGGAAAACTCTGATAGTGCACCATTAAAATGTCTTGTCCCACTTTAAAATATTTGATAGGGATATATAGCACAGGTGGGGTTTTTGGCTGATGACTAGAACAATAAAATAGGTTAGAAGTCCTTTAGGATACCTGTGTGAGAAATGTAGGTATAGGCTCAAGATCATGTCATAGAAACTGGTTGGCTTTCTTCTGCTGCTTTAGCTTAACTTGGAACTTATACATGAGCAGTTCATAATCTGTTTCGCAGTTAGCCCCTGGCCAGTTCTTTGTTGTTTACAACTGAGCTTTTCTACCTCTTTTACCAATAATATAGTTAGTTTGATTTGTGTGCATTCTGTCTGATAATGTCCATGTATTGTAGGCATCATTTTGGTTCCCTAAAGACTGTTAGCAATGAAAACAATTACTGAATTTGCAGAAATTGATAAGTTGTTCTCCTGCTTCATTTCGCTTTCCTAGTCCAATTACATTTTCCTCATTATTTCTAACTTTAACATTCCAGTCTCCAACGGTAAGCAACATATCTTGCTTGCATGTTCTGTCAATGGCCATAAAACTCATCAACCTCCTCTTTTTCTCCATCAGTGGTTGGAGCATAAACTTGGATAATTGTCATATTAAAAGGTTATCAGCAAAGTCTAATTGACATTAATTGTTCATTGACTGTGTTGTACCCAAGTATTATTATAAAGGCAAGGGAGAAAGGGAAAGATATAACCAACTGAATGCAGATTTCCAGAGAATAGCAAGGAGAGATAAGAAGGCCTTCTTAAATGAACAATGCAAAGAAATCGAGGAAAACAATAGAATGGGGAAGACTAGAGATCTCTTCAAGAAAATCGGAGATATCAAGGGAACGTTTTGTGCAAATATGGGCATGATATGTTGGGGATGAGTTTAGGTACTAGGATAGGATATATATTGTTTGGATATTATCCTTCCTTTCTCACGTGAGTGAGATCAGCAAAGTATCATCCCCGGCAGCATAAAAAGTTGGAAGCTGAGACAAGGTTGGTTTAACCTTCTGGAAAATAATCCAGGATGCTGTTAGGCAGACTGGATTATCCTGGCATTACCCCTTTTTATCCCTCTAAAAAGACCACACAGTTTTGTGAAGTAATAAAAGTAATCTTTACTCACATAAACTGGTTCTCAAAAATAACAGTTGCAGTAGTAGAGTCAAGGCAGGTTTAAAACATACTAAGTTACTGTGAGAGCCCTGGTACTTACCTGGCAACCGGCCGACATGCTGGACTCTGAACCGGAAGAAGAGCCAATCACAGGAGGCAGCAGGCTCAGCGTTAACTTGACTGGGGACCCGAAAACGCTGATTGGCCGAGGCTCTAAAAGAAATACGCCTCCGCCAATCAGCGCGCGCCAAAGGAGAGCGGAGAGGCGGGCAGAGCAACGTGAAGCTCGATTGGCCCCTGCTCTCCCAAGGCGTGAAAAAAGGAATAAAAAGCCGGCGAAACTTACCTCAGCTGCCGGAAACAACCGATCCTCCTCACGACCTGGACCCGTGCCCTCGCCTGATCCTCCCGCCATGCACAACAACCAGACCTCATGAAGCCCCGCAAACCGCCTGATAGCCTCTGAAGAGACCGAGCAAAGTGAAAGTTCCACAGACCTGTCACCGCCGAGCGCCAAGCCTTCTCCTGCCGCTGCATCTTCGTCCAGTGAGATTTCCGTTCCAGGGCATCTTCCGGAGCACTCCTTGTTTCCTGAGGAAAAGGCCACCACCGGGGTAAGCGCTGCTGCCTTGCCTGTTTCCGTCCCGGCTGCCCACGCCACAGATTCTCCTCAGGTTTCCAAACCTGAGGCAACTGAAGCCGGCCAGCAGTGGGTTGCTTTCATCAGGCCCCAGTCTACCCCTCTAGCCACCAGCCATAGTCCTCAACCTAACCCAGCTGGCGCCAGACATCAGTGGGCTGCTTTTGTTGGACCCCGGTTTACCTCAAGTCCTACCTGCCCAGCTAACGAGATGCCTGCGGTCACCTTGCCTGGTACCTCCAGATCAATCGTAGTTCCTGCAACCCCTCTGGTCCTTCCTGCCCGGCCAGTAGAATCCGCTGTACCCGTGGTTATCCAGCCTGCAGACGAAGAAGAGGACTGTATAAACTGGGCTGCTTGTGTGTCTGTATAAATAAAGTTACTTTCCATAACGCTTCCGTGTCAGTCTTAGTCGGAACAGGACAGTTACAAGAATAGAAAATATAGGCTTTAGCATTCTGTCTGGGCTCGGAGAGATAAGACGTGTCCTTTCAGTTTGGAAGCATGGTCGGAGAGTCTCTGAGAGAGTCTCCGAGGAAGAAGAAGGAAGTGACCTCACAGAGTTCTCTCTTCAGGAAGCTACTGTGAGTCTCTGCCCTCTTCATGTCCTTATATGGCGAGATATGAATTGTTAGTATGACTGCCATTATTTTTCCACATGATAAAGGACAAAAAAGATAGGGACCTAACAGAAGCAGAAGAGATTAAGAAGAGGTGGCAAGAATACACAGAAGAACTATACAAGAAAGATCTTAATATCCCTGATAAATATGATGGTGTGGTTACTGACCTTGAGCCGGACATCCTAGAGAGTGAAGTCAAATGGGCCTTAGGAAGCATTGCTAACAACAAAGCTAGTGGAGAAGACAGTATCCCAGCTGAGCTATTTAAAATCCTAAAAGATAATGCTGTTAAAGTGCTGCACTCAATATGCCAACAAATTTGGAAAACTCAACAGTGGCCACAGGATTGGAAAAGGTCAGTTTACGTTCCAATTCCAAAGAAGGGCAATGCCAAATAATGTTCAAACTAAAGTACAATTGCGCTCATTTCATATGCTAGCAAGGTTATGCTCAAAATCCTACAAGCTAGGCTTCAGCAGTATGTGAACCGAGAACTACCAGAAGTGCAAGCTGGGTTTCGAAGAGGCAGAGGAACTAGAGATCAGATTGCCAACATTCGCTGGATCATGGAAAAAGCAAGAGAGTTCCAGAAAAACATCTACTTCTGCTTCATTGACTACCTAAAGCCTTTGATTGTGTGGATCACAACAAACTGTGGCCAAGTCTTAAAGAGATGGGAGTACCAGACCACCTTACCTGTCTCCTTTGAAACCTGTATGCGGGTCAAGAAGCAACAGTTAGAACCGGACATGGAACAACCGACTGGTTCAAAATTGGGAAAGGAGTATGACAAGGCTGTATATTATCACCCTGCTTATTTAACTTACTGTATATGCAGAGTACATCATGAGAAATGCCGGGCTGGATGAATCACAAGCCGGAGTTAAGATTGCCGGGAGAAATATCAACAACCTCAGATATGCAGACGATACCACCCTAATGGCAGAAAGTGAAGAGGAACTAAAGAGCCTCTTGATGAGGGTGAAAGAGGAGAGTGCAAAACCTGGCTTGAAACTCAACATTAAAAAAACTCAGATCATGGCATCTGGTCCCATCAATTCCTGGCAAATAGAAGGGGAAGAAATGGAAGCAGTGACAGATTTTATTTTCTTGGGCTCCAAGATCACCGCAGACGGTGACTGCAGCCATGAAATTAAAAGACGCTTGCTCCTTGGGAGGAAAGCTATGGCAAACCTAGACAGCATATTAAAAAGCAGAGACATCAACTTGCCGACAAAGGTCCATATAGTTAAAGCTATGGTTTTTCCAGTAGTAATGTATGGCTGTGAGAGTTGGACCATAAGGAAGGCTGAGCACCGAAGAATTGATGCTTTCGAACTGTGGTGCTGGAGAAGACTCTTGAGAGTCCCTTGGACTGCAAGGAGGTCAAATCAGTCAATCCTAAAGGAAATCAACCCTGACCGCTCATTGGAAGAACAGATACTGAATGTATGTATGGCTGTGTAATGTATGGCTGTGAGAGTTGGACCATAAGGAAGGCTGAGCGCCGAAGAATTGATGCTTTCGAACTGTGGTGCTGGAGAAGACTCTTGAGAGTCCCTTGGACTGCAAGGAGGTCAAATCAGTAAATCCTAAAGGAAATCAACCCTGACTGCTCATTGGAAGAACAGATACTGAAGCTGAAGCTCAAATACTTTGGCCACCTTATGCGAAGAGAGGACTCACTGGAAAAGACCCTGATGCTGGGAAAGACTGAAGGCAAAAGGAGAAGGGGATGGCAGAGGATGAGATGGTTAGATAGCATCACCGATGTAACGAACATGAATTTGAGTAAACTCCAGGAGACAGTGGAGGACAGGAAGGCCTGGCGTGCTATGGTCCATGAAGTCACGAAGAGTCGGACACGACTAAACGACTGAACAACAACAACCCAAGTATTGTTGTTGCTATATCCTTCCTGACTATGAAAGCAACACTGTTCCTTCTTGGTTTTTCCTGTCTGGAGTAGTAAATGGTATGATCTAATTAAAGAATAAATCTTTGTTTCTAAAAAAGAACATCCCTGCACTTTTCAAAACTAGAAAATCACAGATCCCAAGTAAAGCAATAATCCCACTGGGCATTTCCTGGATATAGCCCCAGAATTTCCTAGCCATTATTTACAAAGGTGTAAGAAGAAAAACATGCTGTTCCCAACCTTGTATGTAAGAATTTGCTGCTGCATTACATTTTGGCATTAAGATGAACTGGAAATAAGATTATTCCTAACCTTTTTTAAAAACATGAGGCTGTGTATCCTATCAAATTCTTCTAAGCTTTCACTGTATTTAATTTTTTTTAATTATTCTGTACCTTTGACATGGACTTTTACAGGAACTCAGGGATAGGTATAATAATGTATTCATACATAAAAAAAAACAAGTTATGAATTTTTTTCTTCAGATCATAGCACTAACAGAAACTCAGATGATGCCTTGGGCATACATTATCAGAGCTTCTTCTATTCTTCATTCCTTGTAAAACCAGCTGATGAGGTAGGAAATGAGAATCATGGAACTGGGCAAATACTGTAGGGTTTAATTCTCTTCACTGTGAACCATTTTTCCTGTCTAAGTTATTGCCCCTTTTGCCATCTTTGCTGCTGTTTCTCCTATTAAGGAAAATATACAGAAGAGGATGGGGAAGGATAACAATATTTCTGAAATGTGACTGATCAGGAAAATTACATAGAACAAATTAATAACCATCTTCAATCCATCACCTTTATCCTGTTCAAACCTTCTGTGTCAAATCAACACACTTTCCCCAAAAGTAGATACTGAAAATACACACATGCACACATACATACATACATACATACATACATACATACATACATACATACATAATTCTACTCAGACGTAAGCTGCCTTTACTTCAACTGAGTTTGTTGCACAGTAAATAGGTATAGCATTTCAATCTAATAATATTTGAGATCATATAGTAGATTTCCAGTACCTTGTTTCAAACTATTAGACAGGCTTCATTTTCTCATCCCCCATTTCCACCCACACACATATGCTCTGTCTGCAATGTGATATAATACTGATATAGCTTAAAGGGTTATATTATCACAAGACAATGTATGGGATGCTTTGAAAGTATTCTATGGATCTTATTATATGGCAGTAGAAGAAAACATCATATATAATCAAACTTTATTTTGCAAATTTAATCTGTTGCTATAGTTTTATGGTTTTTCAATCCCTAAATAGTATGAGAGTAGCATAGATCAGGATTTACCTTCTCTCAGGTGACCTGGTGAGATGTACAGTTAGTTTTCAAAGCCCTTCATAAAGACCTTAACTGACAGAGGTGAGGATGAGTAACATGCTTTCCAGTTGTTATACCTTAAATTATGGAATATGTTCATAATTTTTGAATTGTGTTCATTTCTCCTATTCTGATTTACTATCTAGCATGCTTTTATTTGGTTATTTTTTTCTAGATATACTTTCTTATAAAAAAAGTTAAAAAGAATCTCCAACTTGAGTTATAAAAACTTAATGCTGTAGAATTGCTATGTATGTATGTATGTATACGGAATATTGGTTATTTCAATAGAAAAAATAATGGAGTCAATACATAATTATCCATTTATTGCTGATAGCAAGATACTGGCAGTAAATGTAGCATGAGCAATAAATAAGAATCCATTAAAACTGAAGAGACTATGCAGAAGACATTTGAAAGTGATACAATTTAAAATTTAAATTTTCATTGGTAAAATAACATAGTTGTACATAGAAAACTATCATAATCTAAGAAAATATACTTTCAATTCTGAAGACAAAAGCAAACAGAAAATGGGAAATACATGGGATTAAACTTGGGATCTTTTCTTGCAAGATTGAGATCAACAAAGTTATCCAACATTATTAAAAGTTATTGTCATGAATGTAATTAACAACAACAACAGCTTTCGATTTGCTAGTGAGGAATTTCACCTGTTACTCATTTGAAACTCCCAGAAGAAGGGTACAAAACCTACAGTTCCCAGTCTCTCCCTCATCCCTATCTCTGGAAGTCATCTTCACTGTGGTTGGATGTTAAAATAAACAATCAATAGCGCAGAGAATGCAGGGCCAAAACATTCTACCTTGGTCCCTCCACCCAATTAAGGACTGGGTGGATTAAGAGGAAAAACAAGGGCCTCAGGTCTTAAAGCTTCAATCCCCCCCAAGCTCATTTTGGATCTACCACCTACAAAGTTTAGTGCAACTTTTAAACTGAAAAAAGTTACACACCTATCTTAGGGTTTGTTCTTATTTTTACTTGTAGTTATGATTGTTTCAAATTTGAAAGAACATCTGGGATAGAAGACAGAAACTTTGATGAAGCTGACATACTTGCACATCAGCTGTTGGCTTAAAAAGAGAGCACAGAACATTACATTAGGCACACTGTATAAGTTCTCATAGTTATTACCTGGTAGGTTGCCACTTGAGTGGCAAATTAGAACTCATTCAGCTAGAACTGTTGCAAGGATACCTCTTCAGGGATTGCAAGCCTAGATACTTGAAGTACATTACATCCTTTCCCACAGACTCATGTTTTCACATGGCTCAATATTAAAACAGCATGAAATCATCTGTTATGTATTCATCTGGGTTACATCTAGCTTTACACATTTAATCTTCAGCTATGCTTGGGTTAAATCAGTACCTCTATAGTTAAGATTGAGCAGAAAATGAAGAGGCAACAGTTACAGAGATTACAAGTAGTTTGCCCCAATCTGATTGGCTCCCCCTGAAAATTTGTAGGGGAATATGCACCAATTTTGTTCTGTTTTTGTGTGATCCATTCCTAAATATGCACAGCAATTCCTGTTTAAATGCTAACACCTAGAAATTTGAGGGTTTTTTTCTTGAATGACCTCTTCCCTTGAATTTCCTTACTTACCTTTAATTTCCCCAAAAGGTTGGATCCTAATTTTGTGTCAGTGAGAGATAATGTCTATGGAACAGGTATTTCCTATACCCCCTTTCCTCTGAAGTTTTATCTCTAGACTTGAAAAATAAATGATTGGTGAGACATCTTTCAGAATATCTAGGATACAGTATGAGGGCTGTAACTGGAAGGGACAGAATATTAAAGCAAGCAAACAGAAAAGAAAGCAAGAATAGGGGACTTTGTGAGAGATTGTGAGTTGTGAAACTGATCTTTTTCTCCTCCTTCTCCTCCTCCTCCTCCTCCTCCTGGCTGAGTAAGTGGGTCTGTGTGGTTTCCTGGTTGAGTGTGTGTGAATATGTATACATATGTGTCCTTCTTAGTTGATCATACAATTTGATCACATGGTCTGACGGGAAGGAGATTACAGCTGCACTAATCATCTGCTACTGATCACTTAGAGATGCATACTTTAGCAAGAAGCTCAGTGTCAGACAGCACTCTTTAGAAAGAAGACAAGCACCTGGGAGCTCACAACCAGAATGAATAAATAGAAATAGGAGAGTTTCACAGGAGGAGAACCAAGCCAACTTAAACCCTTGTTGGAAGGAGAGAGCCTGATAAAGCAGAGCAGTGCTACCTGCCAGATATGTGCCTTGTTTGTTTTCTTCCCCAAGAGTTAAAAATTCAAACTTGTCTGCCTGCTGCAGGAAAAGTTGAAAGGATTGAAAATCTGTCTTCTATAGGATCCTCAGGGAAACTGAAGAACACAGATATCACACAGTGAGCTCTCCATGAGGCCAGAAGAAAGAGATCTCCAAAGAAGGCATACTACAGAAGTTGTCCAGGAGCAGAAGAAGCAGAGGAATGACCCAAAGGAGGAAAAGGCATCCCAGTGATAGAAATAAGTGCTAAAAGACAAGTGCAAAGAAATAAAATGGACAACTAAAGAGAAGGTTTTTAGAAAACTAAAAGAAGAGTTTAACAGAGAAGGACAGAGGACCTCTGTTACAACTATATTTATTGTACTACAAGCAGTACAAAAATAAGTTAACAGGCAAGGAAATGCTGAATTCCTAAACAGCTACAGTGCTGACAAACAAATGATTGAAATAGCCTAGATTGTCAAGCAGAGGGACAGAAGTGGGCATAGAGATGATGTGTAGATGTTCACAAAACAAAATGGCTCAGTGATTTAAACGGGTGGGCTGAGCAACCCAGGAACATCAGGGCATTCTATTCAAAAAAGAAAGGAGCCTCATTTCAAGGATTAATTGGTCACTGCTGAGTTCATGAGGAAAGATTGTCAACCCAGTCTTCTCTTCTAGCATATTGGATCAAGATGCCAATAAACCTGGAACCTCTGTTTAAGAAATTGCTTGTCAGCCTGAAGATAAAAGCCCTTTTTTTCCTCTACTCTGACTTTAACTTCCTCTAACAGCAGACATGAATAGAACATTGGTGCTGGACTTTTCAGGTTTTTTCCCCATGTCAAATTGAAGTTCAAAATAACTAAGAGAGCAAATGTCAATCATATACCTTGGCCATCAGGAAGACACATTTTAATTAACTTATACAAAAGACAGGGAGAATGCCATGATTTGAAATACTTAATGATAAACAAGTTCCAGGGGATAGAAAATCATGAAAAACAAGACACTGAAAGGTTGGAGGTTTTTTTCCCCATGAGCAAAGAAATGGAAATGGAAATGCTTTAAGAGACCTATATGAATGAACAGTGAACTCAGTGAAAATTGAGAATCAAAAAGGTAATGTATAATAAATGGAAAAAGCTGGGTTGGGTGACTGTGGCAGATGCCTGAAATAGAGACTGAGCCACCCTTTAAGTAACCTGAATAACAGGTCACCATCATAAAGGTGCACCACCCTGATTGCCTGCTACTCAGGCTATTTCTGAGCAGGGGTCTATCATTCTTCTGGAAGAACATTAAACCCCTACAAAGCAAATAGACTGGCTGACAGATTGCACTTGTAGCAGAAGAGCATGGTCTGAAGTGGATGTTCTCCTAGAACATTGGGAACACTTCCTTCAATTTTTTCCTATTCTTCTGCACCAAGCATAAAGCTTGCCACTTATGTTGGTTTTAGACATTGGTTCAGTAGTCTTCTAGACTTGTGTTCAGAAGTAGTCCAATTGGTAGGTCATAGGCACAGTGGAGGGCTTATGAAGAGCATCATAAGAAGTCTTTCCCTCCCCATTCCTGTCACAGCTCTCTGCCATGTATGTTACCTGTAAGTTAGGTAACAGGGATAGTTGAGGGATGTAGAGTGAAATGGGATGCATGTGAACAAATAATTGAAAACAGGGATTAACTAATGTTTTACAGATGTTCTTTTACAGCATGTGGGAAAAATAATCTAGCAAACTATTTAAGATTAATTAGAACATCGTGGAATAAACTGAAACAAGAATAGAGAGTTATTGTTTTATTTTCTTTTGTTTTTTCCTTAAAAAAAAGGTGATGAAACTCCAACAGTAGAAAAATGCTGACTAATTCAGTTATTAGTAATCTTATTTGTAATGATTAACTAAAGCTCTAAGATTTAGCATCATGCTGTTTTGATGCTTCTCTGTTTTGCACATGGTTATTCCTATGGATTTCAAAGGATTATGTTGTCAGAATGGTCTAGTGAGCATGCAAAATCTAATCATTTTTGTACTGATTACAGTGTCCATCCATTTGAAATGGATTTTTGAATTTGTGGAGGTTGGAATTGCATTTTCAACCATTGCTTGATTGTTTGTAGATATTGCAAATGCCTTTGGATCTAGGCAAAGTGCTAATGATTTCAGGCAGAGTAATGGACTTGCAGACTATTTTTTGCGGAGTTTATATATATTGCCCAATAAGTTTTGCTGTAAAATATGCTCTGCTAAATGGTGTTATCAAGAAGTGACAGCAGAACCTAAGTTCTTCAATGAATAGGTGACAATACTCGTACTTTGTTTGTAATAGTAATTTAGAAGGAGAATGGCACATCTGGCAGCCCAGAGAAGAACGCCTTTCACATTACTTTTCCCTTGTAAATAGCTTTCTGAAACTTAATAGGAAAAAACTCACAATTGTTGTGGATGTGAAGATTTCAGAAAAAAGGAGCTTTATATGAGCTATGGCTTGACACGGTTGAATCACAGAATTTATTGCCATACTAGAGATGAATCCAAAGCAGGCTTCCTCAGCTTTTTGCTGTTGTGATATGTTGAGACTCTAGAATTCTGAGCCATCTTAGCTTTCGTTCCTTGTAGTTTTGTGTGCTGCACTGGCTTCCAGTAGGCTTCTGGGTGCAATTTGAGGTGCTAGTTATCATCTATTAAGCCCTTCATAGCAGGATGGGTTACTTGCAGGACTAACTGTCTCCAATCATCTCTGACTGTGCCACAAAATCTGACAGAGTAGGCGTACTTCTATGAAATGATGCATTCTGATGGGACCCAGAAGGCAGGCCTCCTCTTTCCTGGCACCAGCCCTATAAACAGCATTCCGCTCCCCGCCCACCCACATCATTACCCTTTCACAAGGCTTTGACAACCTGGCTCTTCTCCCAGGCATAGGGCTAGGTATTAAATGAGCTAATTATAAAGGTTAAGAGAATGATGGGTGTATTATCTTTTTCATTTTTGTTTTGGTTACCTTTGGTTCATTTGTTTTAACCTAATGTTAGCCACCCACAACTGCAAGTTGGATGGCCCTATAAAGTAAATGGAGGGAGAGAAAAAAGTAGGGGGAATCATATAATTCATGTACTGGCTGTTATGCACTGTTATGCACTGGCTACAAATTGTCTATTGAGGAAAGATGTTGCTACTGTTCTTTAAAGCCTTAAATAGTTTAAGTTCTGACAATTTAAACATCAAATGTCATGTTCTAGATCAATATTCATTCCTTTGTATGTGTAAATAGACTTACATTTAAACCAAATACTTGCAACTATCACACCTTTCTGTAAGTACATAGTCATGAAATTATCACAATTCACATTCATTTTGTGTTCTCTGAATGGCCCAGTTACTTTTTGTGTTATTCTCTCATCTCATTTCCCTCCAATCCATTAATGTTACCTAGTGGAATAATTTTGCCTTAAATTGCATTTAGTCAGAATGCTGCACAATTTCCCCCAAAACTCATCTATAGTTTTCTTTTTCCATCATTACAATTCACTGGAGCATAACTATCAATAGCCTATGGATTTCTACTTTCATACTCTTGAGAGTTTACAGGTTCCAGTGCTGCTTTGGGTTATTGTCTATTTGTGTTCTTATTCAATCTATATTTTGTCAACTGTCAGAACAGCCAGTTCACCAGCACTCCTTTGCCAGTTCTTAAAGGATTAACTCATTTTAAATAAAGACAACAGTTCACCACTCAAGACTTCAGTTATCAGTGAATCAGATCAGAATCAATGTTTTCCCATATCCAACTTCATAGTCCTGAAGCAATCCCAACTACTTATTTATACTACCCAGGTATCACTCTGCTGCTCCTTTTACACCATCTGTTATAGATAGAGTCAATCCTTTTGCCTGAAGCTCTCATTGCCTGACATGAAGCAGACTACAGTAGGAAAAGTATGGTTGGATAGGAAGTTGCTTTGGGGATATACAGTTATGGCTTGAGAAAATAATTCAAACAGAAAGTATTTTCAGCCACTTCAATTTCAGGAAAGTAGCATTTATCTAGATAATATTACAGTTGCAACTAAAAAAATCCACAGCATTTTCTATGGTTCATTAAATCTGTTCCACCCCCTGCATATTTGAGATACACTTTATTGCACAGACTGCGATAATCAGCAAGCAAATTCATTTCAACCAGCAGTGTTCAAGAAGACTGTGATCAGTTACTTGGATGTCATTCAAAAAACCTGCCTGAAGTGTAATTCCAGATTTCCCAGTTTGTATGTCTAAATTATCTGCCAATTAATTATCAAAATCATTGCTGGAACATTAAGATCTTAGCTCTTGGCTTCAGTGTTCTAAATCTTCCTAAACAACTTCTGCATGTGTCCCTAGACTTTTATAAAGGTCGTGATATTAGCATCAATTTGCAGGAGATAATAGCTTATCGGTCTGTTTAGACAAGAATGTGCCTGGGTTAATCTTGTCTTCATAAAACATTACTGCAAGAAGAGTTTTAAAACTTTGTATCTGTTTATGATTGCTTGTTGTATTGCTCAAAGCAGCATGATTAACTATAGTTAATTTTAATTATGGTTTGTTTAAAAATGTTTTGGGGCCTTGAGGTTGACCTACTTCAACAAACCATGCAGTCAAAATTGGTAACACTTTAGGGTCTGAATGCAATGCCACACTGTAGTTAACTGAAAGATTAATTGATTTCTCTCACATCCACATCATAAAAAGGTGGAGAGGAGAGAAGAGATGTAGGCCAGAGGCTTGCCAAAGTTAACTCCTACCATGATAAAGGATGATTTATTCTTCCATATACTGTATATGTGGCCAATAAACTACAATATAGCTGAAGAATGTATCCTGAGAAATCAATACACTGCACATATCTCCTAGTTGATAGAATGCAGTCAGAAGTATTTAGACCAGAGCTTTCCAAACTTTTCATGCTGGTGACACACTTTTTAGACATGCATCATTTCGCGACACGCTCTTACAGCAGGGCATCATTTTGCAACACACTCTTACAACAGGGCACAAGGCAGGCATTAGGACCTGCGTGGAATCCTGGCAGGGCTCGGAGGCAGCAGCAGCCGTGACACACCCAGACACTGCAGCCGACACACGTGTTCTGACACACATTTTGGAAAGCTCTGATTTAGACTTTCAAGATAATCTTTAGATTAGACATTTTAGCTTGCAAAAATGCTTGGTGTATGCAAGGATGCTTGGGCTTTGACTATGTTTGGGTGTACCAAATTTACCTTTATTATGTCCTTACATTAGCAAGGACTACTGCATGTGGCATGGGTCAGCTATGTCTGGCACCCTAATCTCCTCTATATTAATAAAATACATAGTGTGAAACCTTGGTTAAGCAAAGCTATGAAGTTATTATTCATGAGCTCATTATTCATATCGATAGTATATGAAAGATTACAACTTGAAATATAAGAGGAATATATAGTAAAGAGTATGAAATAATGACATGACATGACAGAAAATAAAAACTAAGAAAAGGAAAGGATGTAATAGTTGTGCATGAAGACCATCTAACCATGTGGAAAATAGTTGAATATGTCCATGGAAGTGAAAGCCTAGTTTTAATTTTCAATGAAAAGTTTAAAATGCACATCAGAAAATATGCATGTATGTATTTAACAAATTTGTGTAGCTGCCCATCTACTAAAAGGAACTCTGGGTGGTAAAGTATGAATTAGCATTATCTACCTTAGATTATTGTGGGTGGATATGAAAGTAGGAATAAATAGGTTTGGTGGTAGCTGCATGCTATGTTTCATTGTAATGGACAATGGAACATGGGAAAAACAGACTTTGAAGAAAAATAAAGAAGTGAATGAAATTAGAATGAAACTAGAATGACTGTGTGAAAGAAAGGTATGAGTCTTATATGAAAAACAGTTAGAAGATAATTAAGCCAAATCAAGTAACATTATTACAGTCTTAGACCAACCTAGATAGATTAATCTACCAACAGAATGAATGGACAGTGGATGTAAGGAAGCTGTTTGGAACAGAGTGAAAATAATTTAATTACAGAGTGCCGCAGAAATGTAGTTATGCTAATGGGAAGTATCAAGAAGGATGCCTGATGAATTGTGAAATGGAAAAGGCTGTGGAGGAGGAAAAAATGTGCATAAAAGACAAAGTACCCCAACTCAAGTGATCAAGTGGTATTGGATGATATTTAATTGTTAGTTATTGAGAATGACCTATTTGTTTTGTAGCTAACAAGCTTTTAAAATCTAATTTGCTGGTGGCACTGGCTGAAGCTGTGGTCAGCACATAGGTTATTTCCTTGTGTGAAATAATGTGATATAATTATGATCACTAGAATAAATGGCACAGAGCAGATACTTTATAAATCATGATAGCATAGTAGATAGTAGAGCCACTAATACTGCATAGGATTTCATCAAGGCACAAGATATGGCTAAGAATTAAATCTATTGTTTGCAGTTTATTTAACACAATTGCCAGAACAAGCTGATTACTTATTTTTAGTTTTATTTAGTTTTATATTTAATTAGTCATCCATATATACGTAGGTTTTCTGTACTCATTATTGGGATTTTTTTGTTTTAATTTTGAATTTATTTTGAACTATGATTGTAATAAAATAAACTGAACTGAACTAGATGCTGCTGGCCATAAGATGCCAAAAGAATCCAGGATGTGTAGATCTTTCAGAGAAAGAATAAGAGGATGTGTTTTAAAACACTGGTTTAGAAGTACAGATTTGTTATTTCATTCTGCAAACATTCATCAATTGGAGAGTACTTTTGATTTTATAACATACAGTGGTTTATATGTTGTGGACACTTTTGATTTTGAAACATTGCTTTTGGTTGATAAGCTCTGGCCAAGAGGGACCAATGGAACTGTAACACATTTATCGAGCCCTTATCCCTTCCACAATGATTCAGGAACAAAAATATTTTTTAAAATGTACTCCACGGTATATTATGGAAAAAAAGCAAGACCCTCTCCAGAAAATTTTCTTTTTATAATAGTAATAGTAATAGTAATAGTAACTTAAATGTTACTATTTTTATAATGTATTTTAACTAATAAAAAGAGTTTTATTTTTATTATTATTATTATTACATCTGCTATATATCAGAATAAACTAATTTCCAGGAGTGCAAAACAAATATATATATGTGTAAGTGTTGCAAATCAGGATCTTTCAATAGTTCATTAATCTTTTCATAGGAAAAATGGTCCCTATGAAGAAATGCTAGCATGATAGCAAATATAGTCAGATTTAATAAAACAGGTTTCAACTATAAGAAGATCATGTATTTTGCCCAGTGGAAATTCTGGCAGAAGAAAGGATCAGACTTCCTTAAGCCTTTTTCCTACTTTTGTTATTATCTCATTATCTCAATAACATTTTCCAAACACTGCATAATACTTATTCTTGGCCTTTTTATGAGCCTTGATACATTTACTGAGAAGAATAATTTCATCAAAAATAAGGAGAAGTTCTCTTATCACACCAGTGCATGGCAATTTTATTTAAAATGTATTGCTTCATATTTGCCCTATTATGATAGCACAAGTCTGTGTGACCTCTTCACTTCTCTCTCATTTTTCTTAAATGATGGCACTTCTGGAAACAGTTATTTTGATAAAAGTGTATAAATGTTTTACCGATAATGAATGTGTAATATTTATTTCATTTACAGTGGTCGTGATCTCTGAAAGTGCCTCTGTTTTTTAATGTTGCACATACCATCCATCTAAAACCCAAGAAAGATAAGTGGTATTTAAATGACATGTGTAATCCATAATCTTTCACAAGAAAAGTCTTAATTGGAATACTTTTATGTGATAGACTCAATATATCTGAATGGCAAAAGAGCAACTGTGAAGAAGTTTTATCATTACAGGCACCAGCATCCATTTTTTCAAAAGTTAAGGTAAATAACCAGTTTTTAATAGAAAGTATATATATATATATTCCCTTTCTTCTTATAGAAAAAAATCATCATGTAATCTCCAAACTTTCCACATATGAAGTTATATTGGAGAATTGATGTTGATATAAAAACTGTGAAAGGACATAATCTACTAAAATAAAGATAGTAGTTTTCAGGTTTCACAATGCTGGTAAAAATGGATTTGAATAATTTCCATTGTACTTCTGAGTAATATTAACTCAGCATAGGTAACACAGGACTAGCCCTTGATAAATGATTGGAAATGTAAAATAACAGTAAACAATTAGATCCAACTTGGGGTTACTTGGTACTGCTTTTGAACAGGAATAGAAACAGTCACCTGAACTGTACTGGCCAGGGTGTATAATACAATAGCTACTGTTGTGATTCTCTGTAATTTTCTGTTTCAAGAGAATTCCAAGCAAATATATGCATATATGTCTTGCTTCAGTTAACTACAACTTTTAAAGTGAAAAATCCAGCTGGTAAAAGTTTAGTAATTAAAAAAAGTCCAAGTTCAAAGAGAATAGGACTTCTACCAGTAGCCAAAGTTCACAAGGCAAGGCAGCATGATTTAACGCAAAGGCGTATAAGATGGGGCTTTCCAGAAGAGTTGTTCCAGGCCCTTAGGTGGCATCCTCATCCTAAGGGTGAGTACCCTTAGGTGGCATCCTAAGTACAGGAAATTGCCTGAGCACAGCTGGCAGAGATTAATCCTGAATAGACCTGCCTATCCAGGTGCTTCTTATGCATCTGGACACACATGCATTTGCCTACTTTCTGATTCTTCACACTGAGATAGCACTGTTGCCAAAGTCTGGGTAAATTGAACTCTGATTCAACATCTAAATCTCAACGACTAGGGTTAGGAAAAGTAAGTCAGTGGACTTATCATGGATCAGCACATGGGCGGTGGATACGGATTCAGTCGCCCTGACTCAAGGATCGAGGCAGTTGAGTAGTTCGGCAGCTGTATCCACGACTGAGCAGCCCTATTTAGGATCCACTCTGGTCACCCCATATGGGGAGGGGGCTAGAAAAGGTGCCCTAAACATAGTCTGCCTCATTTTCTCCCTGACTGGATTACCGCGACCAGTGGGGTCACAATCTAGCGGTCGTAAAAAACACATGAATTTTGGAACATGGAATATACGGACACTGCAAGACAATATGGATAGTGAACGACCTGAACGTAGGACTGCCATTATTGCAAGGGAGCTGAGGCGTTTTAATATTGATATAGCAGCACTCCAAGAAACTCGAAGAGCAGGAGAAGGACAGTTGAAGGAAGAAAAAGGAGGTTATATCTTCTTTTGGAAAGGACTGCCTGAACAAGAACGACGAATACATGGGGTAGGCTTTGCTATCAAAAATGATCTTGTGAAGCTCTTGTCAGAAGTTCCCACTGGGATTAACGAACGACTCTCAACTCTGCGAATAAAACTCGCCAAAAACCAACAGGCAACTATCCTAAGTGCTTACGCACCAACACTAGATGCAGATGAGGATATCAAGGAAAAATTTTATACCCAGATGGACACCATCTTATCAGAGATACCAAAGGAGGATAAAATTATCCTCCTGGGCGATTTCAATGCAAGAGTTGGGCGTGATTTTGATTTGTGGCCAGGGATCATTGGGAAAGAAGGAGTTGACAACAGCAACACGAATGGAATCTTACTTCTGATTAAATGTGCAGAGCATAACCTTGTCATTACTAACACACTCTTTCGCCAGAAAAATAAATTTAAAACATCATGGAAGCACCCACGGTCGAAGCACTGGCATCTTTTAGTTTATGTAATTGTCCATGCTAGAGATCGCCGTGATGTACTTCTCACCAGAGCCATGACGAGCGCCGATGACTGCTGGACAGACCATCGATTAATTCGATCAACGATGGCCATAAAGATTGTCCCTCATCGTAGGCTCCAAGGAAGAAAACCAAGGCGTAAAATGAATACACTGGCCCTTCAAGATCCTATTAAACGAGCTTGCTTTCAATCAACTCTCAAGGAACATCTGCCTATGGAACTTCCTGAAAATGTTGAGGAACACTGGATTAAATTGAAGACTTCTATTATTTCAGCCTGTGAACAAACTATCGGATACCAGACTAAGAGACATCAGGACTGGTTTGATGAGAACGATAGTGAGATTGAACATATTATTGACAAGAAAAGGAAAGCCTTCCAGATATGGCAAAAAGATATTAACTGTGCCGTTAAGAAAAAAATCTACGCCAGTGCAAAGGCAGAAGTCCAAAGAAGAACTAGAGAACTTAAGAACATATGGTGGATAAAAAAAGCCCAAGAAACCCAACATTTTGCAGATGCTCATGATGCACGGGGCTTTTTTAATGCCATAAAGGCCATCTATGGACCAACAAACCATGGTACAAATCCCTTACGCTCAGTAGATGGTGCTAAACTTCTAAAGGACAAAGAGTCTATTGCACTGCGCTGGAAAGAGCATTACTACAATCTCCTTAATCGTCACTCTACTGTGGCTGATGAAGTCTTCTTGCAAATCCCGCAAAAACAAATAAGAAATGAGCTTGCAGTACCCCCTAGTTTGGAGGAAGTCAGTAAAGCCACTAAACAAATGAAAAATAACAAAGCTAGTGGACCTGATGGGATTCCTGCTGAAGTCTTTAAAGAAGGCGGGCCTGAACTTACAAAACAACTTCATAAGCTCATCGAAAAAATCTGGATGAGGGAGGAGATTCCAGCAGACTTTAGGGATGCCATAATTATCACTCTCTTTAAAAAGGGTGATAGAACAGACTGTGGAAACTATCGAGGCATCTCCCTTCTAGCCACAGCAGGCAAAATCCTGGCAAAGATCATCGCAAACCATCTCCTAACTGTACCAGAAGACATCCTCCCTGAAACGCAAAATGGCTTCCGCACTTCCAGGGGAACAGTGGATATGATCTTCACTGCACGACAGCTTCAAGAAAAATGCAAGGAGCAAAACCGCCCTCTGTACATGGCGTTTATTGATCTGACTAAAGCTTTTGATACTGTAAATCGTACTGCTCTCTGGACCATCCTTCTGAAAATCGGATGCCCTGATAAATTTGTGAACATCTTGCGGCTACTCCATGACGACATGATGGCAACAATCCTGAATAACAATGGCTCTCAAAGCGATCCATTTAAAGTGGAATCCGGCGTTAAACAGGGATATGTTATTGCTCCAACCTTATTTGCTATCTTCATCGCTATGATTATACACCTTGTTGAAGAGAAACTTCCTACTGGTGTAGAAATTATATATCGAACAGATGGAAAGCTTTTTAATCTTAGTAGGCTGAAAGCAAAAAATAAGGTAACTACAACTTCTGTTATAGAACTTCAATATGCTGATGATAACGTAGTCTGTGCACACTCCGAAGAAGATCTTCAAACTATCCTAAACATCTTTGCAGAAGCATATGAAAAGCTCGGCCTCTCGATTAACATTAAAAAAACCAAAGTGCTTTACCAGCAAGTTCAAACCAATCCCTCCGCAGCACCATTAATCCATCTTAAAGGTGTGTCACTAGAAAATGTCGACCACTTTTCTTATCTCGGCAGCCATCTATCTACAAAAGCCAACATCGACGCTGAAATTCAGCATCGCCTGAGCTCTGCGAGTGTAGCTTTCTCCCGAATGAAGTGTAGAGTGTTTGAGGATCGGGACATTTGCAGGGAGACCAAAATGCTTGTTTACAAAGCCATTGTACTACCAACCCTTCTGTACGCCTGTGAAACATGGACCTTCTACAAACGCCACCTCCAACTTCTTGAAAGATTCCATCAACGCTGCCTCCGAAAAATTCTGCAAATTACTTGGGAAGATGTAGAAGGACTAATGTTAGCGTATTAGAAGAAGCGAAAACCACCAGCATTGAAACAACCATCATCCAACATCAACTTCACTGGACCAGTCATGTTGTTCGAATGCCTGACCATCGTCTTCCAAAGCAGCTACTTTACTCCCAACTTAAGAATGGAAAACAGAATATTGGTGGACAGCAAAAGAGATTCAAAGATACTCTCAAAGCTAATTTTAAAAAATGTAATATCAGCATTGAGAACTGGGAAGCCCTAACCCATGAGCGTTTCAATTGGAGGTCAGCATTTATTAATGGCGCTATGGACTTTGAAGAAGCACAAGTACAGGGCGAAAGGGAGAAAAGAGCTAAAAGGAAGGCACGTCAGGCAAACCCTCATCATGACCGTCTCCCACCCGGAAACCTATGCCCTCATTGTGGGAGGTTGTGCGGATCCAGAATTGGCCTTTATAGCCACGTATGGATCCACTGTTAAAATTTTACCTTTGGAAGACAATCTTACTCGGCTACGAGTGATCGCCAATGACCATTGGACAATGATTTGTCAGACAGGGGCATGTTACCCTGAAAAGTGGATCTTAGCTTTCTTTCTTTCTTTCTTTCTTTCTTTCTTTCTTTCTTTCTTTCTTTCTTTCTTTCTTTCTTTCTTATCAAATGGCTACCTTAAACTATAGCCCAGAGTCCCACCTTGAGGGGGAGATGGGCGGTCATAGAAATTTAATAAATAAAATAAATATTCAGAATGCACATATTAAATACTGTATTTCATATATTTCTATACAATCATGCATAAAGTACAGCTTGCTCTTGTCATACATTTCTAATATGCAAATATTCTAATTGTTTCAGCGTTATAAAAAATTAAATTGGTTTCTGGGAGACGCCATGATTATTAAAACTGCATTGCTGTCATGGCATCTATTCCTTATTGTTCAACGTTTGATAACCTGATTCCTCCAATTTATACCCAAGCCAGGAAGGTATGCAGATACATTGATGTTATGGTGATATGAAGGTTATCTAGGAATTTTAATCTTTCCACATTCTGGATTTATATGTATAGGAAACTTACTTGCAAAAAAGAAAAAATTCTGTTCTCACCTTGCATACTAATTAGAGAAGCAGCCAGATGGATCTTGATGTGTTTTGGGTCAGCAGCAAAGTCAGATCTTCTCTGTGGGTTTAAATAGACCTGAAGACAATATGGTTTTCTATTTTCAGGCTGAGAACAAAATATGGTAAACAGTGAATATGAATGTTTTAAATGACATACAATCCCAATAATCATCTGTTCTTATAGAATTACTTGGAGTATAAATAAAGATTTCATTTTTACAATGAGGAATGATTTCCAAAAAATAATGACTGTTCCAATGTTACCAGGGATTTCACTGGGCTTTTACCAGTCAATCACTTTGGATTAAGCATTGGATGAACACTGACTAGATCTCAGTCCTAATCCATCTTGAGCCATGGAAATTCATGACTAGCTTTGAATCAGCCACTTTTTATACCCAACCAACCTTGCAGGAATATCCGGGTATAAGATGGAGGAGGCCATAGAACTACACCATGTAGTACCCTTATGCTCCTGGAATAAAGGTAGGATATAAAACTAACAAATATATAAATGTAGGGGTATTGTGTATCATCAACCAAATTAAAATCAAATCAGGGATTATTCTCAGATGTTAGGTGAGGATTTGCACAAGGCTATGGGGACAGTCTTGCAGGCTGTCCTGGGGTACCAATGTATGGGCTATGTTAAAACAATTGTTCTTAATTATTAATGATAAAACAAATTCTTTTCCCTCCCACACTTTAAGCCCAATACCACAAATACAATGTGAAGGAGAAAACTCACATGTAGCTGGACCTGTATTTATTGTGGTTGGATCTATATTTGCTATAGCTGTTGTAGCAAAGAATGTAAAATCAAAACAAAACAACCAACCAGGTATTCATTGAGGACCCTCATTGTGCATGTCTCAGAATGTAATATAAGCAAATGATTTAGAGTTGTTTTAATTACTTAGCAATTTAATTATTTAAAATATATTTCTGATTTCTGAATTTTTATGTTTCTGGTATTAAGATTATATTTACAATGTTTAAAATCCTATCTTTTCCAGAGCCATGCTATTAGACCAACAAGAGCTTTGCATTTATGCTGTGTTAGCAACACGTATGATAATTACTTACTGATGTCAAAATTAACAGTTTCCAAGGAAATACTTGTGCACCCTTATTATTAGTTCACTAATTGCATACCTAGTTTGGATTTTATATGGCACTTCATAATATATTCCACCCTGTTTACAACACCCTTCAGCATAGCTAAGTGCTTGCAAAGCTGTAAAGAGGTCTTGTTATTTTTAATGAGGTCAAGGGTATTTAAGAAAGAACTTTAATACAGTGCATAATGTACAATAGCTTAGAATTATAAAGTCATATTTAACTAAAAAGGTCTATGAAGGTGGCCTCTGTTATCAAGCCAATTAATAAAATCTGATAATATTGCACAATTCAGCAGTCACAATCTATAGTCAAGCAAATATATCATATTAAAGACATACAGCAGATAATAACCCTTTATTTTTAGAGGATTGTGTTTTTGCAGGATAAATGGAAAGTATTAAAATCTTTATTAACTTAGTCAAATGTTTTGTCTATTACTAAAACTAAATTTAATATTAATTTCCAAGGTTGGTTTACACTCTTGAAATATATCACATCTATGAAAATAAATAAACAATGGGATATGTTGTTCTTTACTTTTTCTTTTCTCTGTTCTCTTGCCTATTGGCAAAGATATCCTTTGATGATTTCTTGCCCAGAATTTATGCAGATAAAGCCCAAATATATTTTACTATAGGTAATTCCAGATTTTTTTTTCTCCAGCCACTTATCAGCATCATTACTAAGAGCTCAGGAGAGCCATTGTATAAGCCTAACCTTCTTATTGCTAATGCAGGTGGATAAGGCAAGGTGGAAAGAAACAAGACATTCCATCATAAATCATCCAAGAAATTATCTGAGTGCATATGAGGTTTAAATAACCCAGATAGATTTACACTGTCCATTTCTTGTAGCAGATAGAGTGGATAGAAATCCTGGCAGCTATAGGCTGAAGATGCTGCATATTTTGTTTCATTGTAATAGACCAATCACAGTCCAGATTTAAATTCTGTATATGAATGTCCTTGAATAAGAATTACAGAATTAAATAACAACTGATTTTCATATTATTAAAAAAATTCAGCCCAGCAAAAAAGGATAATTTTAGTAGAAATCTCATGTTTCAATTGTTTATTTATGGAAAACTCATATGCTGAAAGGCAAAAGTTAATAAGAATTTTAGAGCAATATTTTAATTTAGCATAACAATAACATTGATTGTAAGTTATTTAAATATCTAAATTTGAAAAAGCTGATGCAACATTTAAAAGTATTGTTCCTGCTGATGCATTTACTGTAGCATTGCAAATACTCACTTTAGCTGAAATGTTTGTAGCTGTCTTCTCTGAATTAATGAGAGCTGCAATATTCATCACACTGCTGTTCCTTGCCAAAGAGCTGTATGAAGCCTCAGTAAGTGATCTGAAGCATGATATCTAATCAGGTACTCTCCTATTACTTCAGAGTGATTTGATGGACATTCTGGTTTTTGAAGATTTGATGGACATTCTGGTTTTATAAAGCCTCAAATGTTGCTGAAGTATCCTTCCCTATATAAACAAAACTACAAGATTTCAGTGATGTGATGGCCACTTTGATAATGACATGAGTAGCTGGCCAATGAATTTTATCCAAAACTTGCCTAAGACAATACTTTGGTATCAGGGGTGGGGTGGAGGACACATGGGTACTGCTCTGCTGTTTCTGTGTCTTCTGTTATAATTTGTTTAGACCATGAGATGAGGGCAGGGGGAGTAAAGGAGACTCAGATTTATTGGCAATGTACTTTGTTCTTTCTTGTATATCCTTGCATAACTGTCATGCTATATCTCCAACCTCTAATATGGTCCCAGTTCTTTGGCTTTTTCGGTCCTCCATTTCATTCCTCTTTCATTTTCTCCATTGTCCTCCCAAAACTGAGAGGATGATGATTTCTGCTACTTGTCTGGATCTTCCGTCTATTGCACAGACTGAATAAATCTTCTTACCTGCATTACAGAATATGAGATAATGGGTTTGCTATTAGATTATTCAATATAATACTATGGTATATACAGAATAGTATTTAATGCATACACCTATTACACTCTAAAAAATGATGCAAACACAGCATATAATGTTTTAGTTCCAGCAGAGGCCAACCCTGTAAATGAGCCATGCCAACAAGCCTGGCTGCCTTTAAAAAGCAAGTGATCAGAATGTGATGAACCCCTCATATTTAGGAGATGTTACTTTTTAAACAGGTTTTGAAACTATTGACTTTTAAGTTGGATAGGGACTTGTTATACAATGGTTTTGTACAATTTAGCTATTGTACTGGACAGTTTGGCATCTGCTGCCCCTCCTCATCTATGCTATCTCTGCCTTAAAAGAGGAAATGTTTTAGAAACTTATTTAAATAAAATCCTTAAAGCTATCTGGTTGAAACATTGACTTCTAAAGGGTCTACTGCCTTCTTGACTTTTCATCACTTTCTGCTTAATTTTCTGAACCCGTTATAGCCTATGACCAAATCTTGAATCAAATGAGATCTAGAATTGGTTGGAATTGAATTTTTTTTTATTTTGAATCTTGAATCTCAAAATCAAATGAAATCTTACTGCCTTTAAATCAAGAATTCAGGTTGTCATACTCAACTATTGCCACAGAAAAAAATGTATGGTCTGGATAAATCTCCCATTTTTCTAATAGGTGAAATAGTCTTCCTGTAATACAGATTGTTTCTTTAGAAAGCTCTGCATTCCAGTATCACTATTCTGCATTCCAGTATCACTATTCATCCAGGTGCTATTTTAGTTTTAAAAGATTAAAAGGTAAGCATTTACAGGTTAGTTTTCAAGGAAGTATTTTGCATGTATTATCACAAGATATTCCTGTAGAATAAGCTAATATTATTATTCCTATTTTTAATGGGTTTAAGGATGAAAATAATGATTCTCGTAGGACCTCATGAAAATTCATGGTGAATTTAAGCTTTGAAACCAGAACATCCTGGGTATTTTGCTCAAACTCTCAACCATTATGCCACATCACTTCAAAACTGATTCATTAAGCAAATGAAAAGGCTGATATGTAAATATGCCTCATTACAGAATCCTGAACAGTGTTACAATGTTGTTTAATTATGTATGGCTTTGATTAAAATTACCATAGACATATAGATAATCCATTCATTTCTATTGAGAAGCTGATAACAGTCCCCTACCCTAAACTGAGCATTTCATACAATTTACTTAATACTTTGTTAGGATTACATTCTTAAACACATTTACTAAGGTAAATGTGGTAGCATGTGGCTGACCTTGACTCAGCTCAAAAGCTATAATTAGCTAGCAAGGTCTAATTACACTTGGATAAAAGACTGTCAGGGAACATCGGGATTATAACCAAGACTGGCCAATTTTAAAAAAAAAGCATAAAAGAGGCAAACAATCCTGTTGCCCCAAACCCTGCATATTTGTATCAATGTAATTATCAGGAGTTGAGCTTAACTTGAGGGTATCTTTACCTTTCTTTAGTAACTGCATCATAGGCACTGAGTAACTTATTCTGAGCAAATAAAAAAAAAGTGTGATAACAGCCATAAATGGGATGTATGTAAATTTATAAACATTTGTCTCTTTCTGTTTTTGATATATTAACATGCTGAAAAACATGGACTGCTTTTGTATCTGTAATCAGTAATAATAATAATAATAACAACAACAACACAAAGAAGATAATTTAATGTTCAAGTCTGAAATAGGACCAAATACAAGAATGCACCAAACAGCAGATTGCTACTGTCATGCTTATTAATACGTAGTTGATATTCTCCTGTCAAAGCCAATGCTGTATTTATTGAGTAGGAATCTGCATAGTGATTCCTACTCATAACACCATGGCTGAATCAAATGATTGGGAAAAAGTCATTGAGACCACTTTTTAAGATAAAAATGTGTATTCCAATCAGTTGCTGTATTTCTTGCAGGGACTCTTCTTTTGCTTTTGAGTATGACAGTAAGATTGATAGATATAATAAATTGAATATAATAAATAAATATACAAAAATGTGGAGAAATCTAAAGAAATATTATAAATTTAATATTTATTAGTTGAAAATAAATCCTTGCAAGCTTCTCCTGAACTTATAGCCTGGAAGTGCAATGAATATTAGTATAACTGCATATATAATATTTTAAATGTTATCCTAACTTATATGATACTGCTGATGTACGTTGTTCAATTGTAAGCTTTGAGAATTTGAGATACTAAACCAATATGTAGCCCACTGTATTTTGAATTTTGAAACTAACAGTAATTTTATCTATCATCTATCTATCTATCTATCTATCAGATTTATCACCACCCATCTCCCCCAAGGGACTCTGGGTGGTTTACAATAAAAACTAACAGTAATATAACATTCCATGCCAAAAAAGAGTTGATCAAATAATGAGCTGAGAATTCAAAGAACCAGGGACTGAAGGGACATCACATCTACTCTATATGGCATAAATTTATATTTAACAACCTTCTCTTCTGGGATTTTATTTCCCATACTCTGCAGTAGCATAACCTTTGACCATATAGGCTGGAGTTCTGGGAGCTGAAGTGTAATACATAAAGAGGGAGACCAGTCATAAAGAATATACATGCAGAAGATATGGGGATATCAAGGTAGAATTTCAACTACTCTTTTCGAACAATCCACCATATATTCAACATAAGTAAAAAAAGTTATAGTTATTGTCAAACTCATGAGAGTCAGGTATATTGGAATCAACCTTGCATCAAGACAGTTTCAGAGAAATAACTTATACTTAACTCCCATTGCATTATAGTTGTCTATGCTCTAGGGTATTTATTCTATAAATGTTACAATTTATTCAATAATCCAGACTGTTTCATGTGTTTTGAAGAATTTAAATAAAGATGACTGATAACAAATTATGATATTAGGAATGCCATTCTGAACCTGTAAAAGTAAATAGAATTCTCTTATGGTGCCAGGGTTTTCATTCCGAAGAGATCTTTTCTGCTGTTACCTTAAACAACTTTATCAGACAGCTGTAAATGGAAAGGAAATATTAAGCCATTTGTAGGGAATTCAGAATAATATTGTCTGCCTCTATCCCCCAAGATGTTGTTTGAGAAACATTATCCATGTGGTATCTTTATTACACAAAGTCACAGTTAGTTGATCAGTCATGATGTGCAATTTGGCATTTTAGCATCAAATCATGTTTTACAAAATGTTGCTGAGTTTGGTTGCCAAGAATTTTGAGCAACACACTTTGTTTCACCACAGATGCATCCTGATATGATTTATTTATGCCTTGTGTTTTTTTCTGATTCAAAGAGAAACCTTTGCACATGGAGTGATGACAACATACAATGGCAAAAATTCAAAGAGACACCTTAAGGTATAGGTACTTTTGTCCTAAACAATAGGCACATGTCTTTTTTCCTCACCTTTGGCTGGTGATAAACCTCATCATCTTCAGTTCTCATCTGAAATTGTGTCATGTGAAATTGAATCTATATCTGTATAGTTTAGGACTTCTCTGGAACATCTTGTTGAATTTTCAAGGAGTGCAATATAATCCCCAGTCCTTGCTTGGTTCTCATGCAGACATTAAATACAAAACCCTGTTTACTGTCATCCCTTGTTTAGCAATCAAAGACTCAATCCTTTCATGATTCTGAGCCACATCTCTTGTTGCTTTGGTAAACAGAAACCAACTTTTATTTTGCTTCATCCTCTATTGCTTTGCTTTCCTAAAACAGTGAAATTTGCTCTTGTCCTTTTAAGAGACATACAACTTGGTTTAAATGTCTCAAAGCTGGGTACAAAATGGACAAACTGGAAATATTACTTTTTTTCCCCTTCATAAATAGAAATGTAAAATAATCAGGAATAGGCCTACATCCTATGAAAAATGGTTAGAGGAGCTGGGTATGTTTAACCTTGAGAGGAAATTATTTAATAGACAATATAATAGACATTGTGAAACAGATGAAATACTGCCATACAGATGGTGGAGCAACTTTATTTAAGAAGTAGGATCAGTAGCATTGAGTTCAAAGTACAAGCAACATTAAATGATTAAACATTAAGTTATTTCTAATGGTACAAAGTGGAGTATAAGCAATTCAGAAGAAGGATGGATTGCCTTGGAAACTAGAAGGCTCTTCATTATAAGAAGCTTTTAAGGAAAGCTTGATAGCTATGTTTCAAGATTACTGCAGCAGTGGACATCCTGTATTAGCTAAACGTTAGAGTAGAGTTCTGTTACTTATTCTACTCCATCCCAACAAGATAACCATCCACGGATGCAACATAATTGACTATGCATGATTACAAAAGAGATCTGAAGGAATAAATGTAGTCTTTAAAATGGTAACTTTTCATCTTCTATTAGACATTAGGTCATGTTTTTCGTATAGAACAAAAATATGATAATTAGTTTTTGAAAAAAAATTATATATGACCACCATCAATAAAAAAGCATGTTTTTAGGAAGTGTATTATTGCATTAGGAAAATGTTCCACTTGTAGTTTCATTCAGTTCTGCTTCATCAAGTACTATTAACAAACATATTTCACATGTTATACATATATGAATAATTGATAAATGAACAATTTACAAAGTAAATGTCTTTGTTGGAACAAAAACTGAATTACTGGCCGATCTATAGTTTGAAATTCCATGGAATTAACATCTTCCAGTTCTCTAGTATGGATTCTGAAGCCAACACAGAGACATAGTTTTCAAGACCTCATTGTATCAAGAGCCAAAGGTCAGTGAGATGAAAGATTGCTTGAAAGAATGCTTTGAGAAAGCATCCTCCACAAATGACATGATATTCAGCACAGTGCTTTAAACAACATTCTGTTACACAGAAGCTCAGCTTCCATCAGTTTTCCCCTTTAAAAGAGGTGGAAGGGAGAAACTATTTTGTAACAATGACTACTGTATCTCTCTCTCTCTTTCTCTCTCATATCTATCCATCTATCTAATCTATCATCTATCTACACTATCTGACTGACTGACTGGGTCTTATGTGTTGCTCTACTTCAACAGGATAATGCAACAATTATTACATATATCACCTAGCTTATAACAAATGCAAAATTTATGATCCAAGGGAAAGGGAAAATATGGCCATAATGCAGCCTTCCTTAATCTTTCATCTGCTAGATGTGAGAATTCTTGCAAATACAGTTACAGAATATCTGGAGGGTGCCACATTAGGTTTCTTTAGGGAGTATATGCTAATGGATATAGATCCAAATTTAGCAAAGCTCCTAGATTTTCCATTTGTCTCAGTATGCATCAGTTTACCGCTTTCACAGAATCAGTTACAAAAATGTGACTATAATGGAGAGTCCAGAGTTCCCAACTGGTGTCCCATAGTAGAAATAATCCTAGATTAAAAGTTCAAGAACCAGTAACTCTTATTTTTAAAGCATTTTTTTCCCTAGATCTGCTAATTTGGATAATTCATAATCAAGTATATATTTGGTAATGTATTTAAGTATTTTCCAGAGGTCAAATCAAAAGCCTTAAACTCCATAGAAAAGCCTGAAAGAACCAGTTCTGGTTAGAAAATGGTCCAATATTGATGAGGAATGAGTCAGAATTATGTTGTGCTGGATGATGATGACCAGATTCTGGTTCTGAAGGAGTTAAAGACACAGACCGAATCACAAATCACAAATGGAATTGTTTTTCTGGTGGAATGTTATGGGAAAGAGGAGACTTTGCTCTGTGGGAGGTATTCTGCTGAGAAGTCTGAGTTTCTAAGGGGGGCAGTTGGGCTGTTTGACTTTTTTATGAAAAATATCTTGTGTGTATTATGGAGATATGTAAATGTTCTGGTATATTTTGAAGTGGTGTAAAGATTTAAGAATGTTTATTTGGACTGCTTTTAAGGCTTCTATGATTCTATTTTTTTAACGATTTGGATTAAGATTAATTGGATTGTTTTTAAGGTTTGCTTGTTTTAATTTCTTCTTAATGATTTGCTAAGATTTATAAGGTATAATAATAATTGTTTGGTTTTAAGGTTAATAGGGTTAAGATTGTTATAGTATTACTAATTATAAAAGTAGACAATTTATATATTTTCTTAGTTTGATTTCTATTATAGTAGACAGAAATGAATAGAATAGTGGTAGGAAGGAAATAATTAAGTAAATGTTATCTTTGGGGAAGGAAGTTGATTAGGAGATTTATATATTTCTTTTTCTTTTAATATAAGGGGAGGGAACAATTGTATTTAGTGATTTTCATAATGTGCTAATGGAATGATTTATAGAAATAATGTGATTTTGGTTTGATATAAACTAAGGGTTTGATTATGAAACTTGTTGTATATCCTTACTGTTAAAAGTCCGAAGTTAACTTCATGGATCACTGCCTTGTCGTGGCGAAGGGGCTTGCATAACTCAATGAAGTCAGGTCAAGACGGACAGGTCATGACGGAGAGTTCTGACAAAACGTGGTCCACTGGAGGAGGGAATGGCAAACCACCCCAGTATCCTTGCCAAGAAAACCAATGGACAGTATCAAAAGGCTAAAAGATATGACACCAGAAGATGAGCCCCTCAGGTCGGAAGGTGTCCAATATGCTACTGGGGAAGAGCGGAGGGCAATTCCGAGTAGCTCCAGAAAGAGTGAAGCGGCTGGGCCAAAGCTGAAAGGATGCTCAGTTGTGGATGTGTCTGGAAGCGGAAGGAAAGTCCGATGCTGTAAAGAACAATATTGCATAGGAACCTGGAATGAAAGATAAATGAATCAAGGTAAGCTGGATGTGGTCAAACATGAGATGACAAGATTGAACATCGACATCTTGGGAATCAGCGAACTAAAATGGACAGGAATGGGCGAATTTAATTCAGGAGACCATTATATATACTACTGTGGGCAAGAATCCCTTAGAAGAAATGGAGTAGCTGTCATAGTCAATAAAAGAGTGGGAAAGGCAGTACTGGGGTACAACCTCAAAAACGACAGAATGCTTTCAGTTCGAATCCAAGGCAAACCATTCAACATCACAGTAATCCAAGTCTATGCCCCAACCACGGATGCCGAAGAAGCTGAAGTTGACCGGTTCTATGAAGACCTACAACACCTTCTAGAACTAACACCAAAAAAAGATGTCCTTTTCATCATAGGGACTGGAATGCTAAAGTAGGAAGTCAAAAAATAACCGGAATAACAGGCAAGTTCGGCCTCGGAGTACAAAATGAAGCAGGACAAAGGCTAATAGAGTTTTGTCAAGAGAACACGCTGGTCATAGCAAACACTCTTTTCCAACAACACAAGAGACGACTCTACACATGGACATCACCAGATGGTCAATACCAAAATCAGATTGATTATATACTTTGCAGCCAAAGATGGAGAAGCTCTATACAATCAGAAAAAACAAGACCTGGAGCTGACTCTGGCTCAGATCATGAGCTTCTTATCACAAAATTTAGGCTTAAATTGAAGAACGTAAGGAAAACCACTAGACCACTCAGGTATGACCTAAATCATATCCCTTATGAATATACAGTGGTGGTGAGGAATAGATTTAAAGGATTAGATCTGGTAGACAGAGTGCCTGAAGAACTATGGATGGAGGTTTGTAACATTGTACAGGAGGCAGCAACTAAAACCATCCTAAAGAAAAAGAAATGCAAGAAAGCAAAGTGGCTGACTGATGAAGCTTTACAAATAGCTGAGGAAAGAAGGGAAGCAAAAGGCAAGGGAGAAAGGGAAAGATATAAACAACTGAATGCAGATTTCCAGAGAATAGCAAGGAGAGATAAGAAGGCCTTCTTAAATGAACAATGCAAAGAAATCGAGGAAAGCAATAGAATGGGGAAGACTAGAGATCTCTTCAAGAAAATCGGAGATATCAAGGGAATGTTTTGTGCAAAGATGGGCATGATAAAGGACAAAAAAGGCAGGGACCTAACAGAAGCAGAAGAGATTAGAGAGAGTTCTCTCTTCAGGAAGCTACTGTGAGTCTCTGCCCTCTTCATGTCCTTATATGGCGAGATATGAATTGTTAGTATGACTGCCATTATTTTTCCACATGATAAAGGACAAAAAAGATAGGGACCTAACAGAAGCAGAAGAGATTAAGAAGAGGTGGCAAGAATACACAGAAGAACTATACAAGAAAGATCTTAATATCCCTGATAAATACGATGGTGTGGTCACTGACCTTGAGCCGGACATCCTACAGAGTGAAGTCAAATGGGCCTTAGGAAGCATTACTAACAACAAAGCTAGTGGAGAAGACAGTATCCCAGCTGAGCTATTTAAAATCCTAAAAGATAATGCTGTTAAAGTGCTGCACTCAATATGCCAACAAATTTGGAAAACTCAACAGTGGCCACAGGATTGGAAAAGGTCAGTTTACGTTCCAATTCCAAAGAAGGGCAATGCCAAAGACTGTTCAAACTAAAGTACAATTGTGCTCATTTCACATGCTAGCAAGGTTATGCTCAAAATCCTACAAGCTAGGCTTCAGCAGTATGTGAACCGAGAACTACCAGGAGTGCAAGCTGGGTTTCGAAGAGGCAGAGGAACTAGAGATCAGATAGCCAACATTCGCTGGATCATGGAAAAAGCAAGAGAGTTCCAGAAAAACATCTACTTCTGCTTCATTGACTACGCTAAAGCCTTTGATTGTGTGGATCACAACAAACTGTGGCAAAGTCTTAAAGAGATGGGAGTACCAGACCACCTTACCTGTCTCCTGAGAAACCTGTATGCGGGTCAAGAAGCAACAGTTAGAACCGGACATGGAACAACCGACTGGTTCAAAATTGGGAAAGGAGTATGACAAGGCTGTATATTATCACCCTGCTTATTTAACTTACTGTATATGCAGAGTACATCATGAGAAATGCCGGGCTGGATGAATCACAAGCCGGAGTTCAGATTGCCGGGAGAAATATCAACAACCTCAGATATGCAGACGATACCACCCTAATGTCAGAAAGTGAAGAGGAACTAAAGAGCCTCTTGATGAGGGTGAAAGAGGAGAGTGCAAAAGCTGGCTTGAAACTCAACATTAAAAAAACTCACATCATGGCATCTGGTCCCATCACTTCCTGGCAAATAGAAGGGGAAGAAATGGAAGCAGTGACAGATTTTATTTTCTTGGGCTCCAAGATCACCGCAGACGGTGACTGCAGCCATGAAATTAAAAGACGCTTGCTCCTTGGGAGGAAAGCTATGGCAAACCTAGACAGCATATTAAAAAGCAGAGACATCACCTTGCCAACAAAGGTCCGTATAGTTAAAGCTATGGTTTTTCCAGTAGTAATGTATGGCTGTGAGAGTTGGACCATAAGGAAGGCTGAGCGCCGAAGAATTGATGCTTTCGAGCTGTGGTGCTGGAGAAGACTCTTGAGAGTCCCTTGGACTGCAAGGAGGTCAAATCAGTCAATCCTAAAGGAAATCAACCCTGACTGCTCATTGGAAGGACAGATACTGAAGCTGAAGCTCAAATACTTTGGCCACCTAATGCGAAGAGAGGACTCACTTGAAAAGACCCTGATGCTGGGAAAGACTGAAGGCAAAAGGAGAAGGGGATGGCAGAGGATGAGATGGTTAGATAGCATCACTGATGTAGTGAACATGAATTTGAGTAAACTCCGGGAGACAGTGGAGGACAGGAAGGCCTGGCGTGCTATGTTCCATGAGGTCACGAAGAGTCGGACACGACTAAATGACTGAACAACATCTTTGCTTTAAATTTAATAAAATTCAAAAAAAAAAAAAAGGAATGAGCCAGAATTCCTATACAGCAACATGAGAGACTGCGCACCAATTACAAGATTTGTTTGGTTGCAGTGTTACCGCTGTAGGTTTCTAAATCTGAAGGAATTATTACTTTTTTATACCAGGAAATCATATTAGATTATTTGGTTTATGAAATACATTAAGTAACAACCAAACTCAGTCAGACACTGCAGTGTTGTCTCAAGGATATCTGGCACCCCTAAGCCACGTTGACTGATGGTGCCACCTTCCACCAGTGCGAAGATTTGTGTTTTTAGAATGATTCAGGAGGAGAGCTGTCAGTGGTGCCCCCTAGGTTTTGCTGCCCTAGACCAGCATCTACTCAGCCTAAAGCTGGACCTCAGATTCTTTTTAAGTATCAGTAGGACTCACATGAACTGTTAATAAAATTCCATGTTAAAGTTTGCCAAACCCCTGAAAATTCAAAAGGAGATGAATATTATTTAGTCAATTTCCACATAACTGTTTTCCATCACTTTGGGAATAGCTCCAGATAACTTCACAAAATTTTGAGAGCTGAGTCTAAAATAAACTGACTCAACTCCCAAAATTTTGTGAAGTTATCTGGAGTTAAAATAATTTCTGCTATGGCTTATTGGGATGTGCACAAATTAGTATAATTTTTTTCCAGTCCATTCACAAAAGCAATATGCAACTAGTCTGGGGGGAAGCAAAATTGTTGCAAAAGTGCTGACATGCTATCCACCTTCATGGTAACAAAGACTATTTAATAGGATTGGGAAGTAGTTTGGATTCAAAAGCAAAAAGATCCTTTGAACAGATATAGCACCTGTCTGGAACAACTTAAAGCAGGGGTTCCTAAACTTTTTGCCATCACACCTCCCTTTAGTGTAATTTTAATGTATATTTTAAAGGTTCCCCCCGCACATTTTGTGCAGTCATGTCCGACTCTAGGGGCCGGTGCTCATCTCCGTTTGTTAGCCGAAGTGCCAGCGTTGTCCGAAGATGCTTCCATGGTCATGTGGCCGGCATGACACACATGGAACGCTGTTACCTTCCCACCAAAGTGGTACCTATTCATCTACTTGCAATAATAGAACCTTACAATAAAATTTGAAACCAAAGTTACCATTTACTTTATTTCCTCAATTTACAAAGCTTTCCTTTTTCCACCTGAAATTTTATCACCAGCATGTCGATGAAGATTCTCAGTCATCCAGGTGGAATTGTCTGTAGGTTGAGTCATGGCAACTGGATTTCTTTCTTTTGGTTGAAATGTTTCACTGCTTGTCCAAGTAGCTTCTTCAGTCTTGGCAAAAGTTGGTGAGGGGACCCCATAAATGTCTTCCAGGGTGTCTGTATTGACCTTACACCTGATTGGCTTGTTAACTGGGCAATTGAGGTGTATATAGTCTTTGGAATGTCTTACTCCTAAAACCTTTATTCATCCCGAAGTGGATTGTTAAATGTGGCCTTGCTGGTGAACTTGTGAAGTAGTCTTAATCTTCCTGGGGACTAATGAAAGAGCAGCATGATAAATGGGGGACAAGTTGTGCCTGAGGCCTCCGCCTCTATTGTGGGAAGGATTTTCCACTTTGGCATGAATGGATTCCTTAACCCCTCTCTCAAACCACCTATCTTCC